>VUYV01000011.1:5651671-5951516 GCA_008711295.1 Anarhynchus alexandrinus | reverse complement strand
TCTGATTTAATTTCTAAGAAATCCTTAGGCAAGGGTAAAAAAATAGAGACAGATTATTTTTAAAAAACACTAATTCTTCAAAACATTGTAAGGAGTAGTATTTAAGAAGAAAGAGGATGACATTGTGACTTGATGTCAGAGCACTTGGACTTCATAGAGTAGCTGGTCTTAAAACCCATTGTAAGTCCTTCATAAAAGAGTAGACCACAAGATAATAAGGAGATCTTATTGTGGATTTATGTGTATCATGCTCTGGGAAGTCAATCAGAAAAGATGGCCTGTCCATCCTATGGCAATAATCACTGAAGCAGGATTTACTCCTGTAATGCTCCTGAACTTTGCCATGGATTGGGTAACAGGTACAGATCTGATGGATTCACTACTTTAACTCTCCTCCTACTCTACAAGTCTCACAACCTGTGGGAATACAACAAATTCCAACAAGTTTGTCCAAATACAGTTAGATATGATGAACCTAAAAATGCAGACACTTCTTTCAAACAGCATGAGATTTATACCTCTTTACAAAACATGGCAACACAGCCAGCAAAGCTTTCTGTGATTACACACAAAGAAGCAGGACTTACTCCAACAAATAGTAGTCTACCTGAATCAGCCTTAAGCATTGATCTTGCTGCTTAAGGGTTATAAGGTGCTCGTACTACAAAAAAGTACTTCAGAGCCAATACCGTATGAAAATATACAGATATAAGATGACAAAGGCAGCTGGATATCTTCACATGTGCTGTCAGCAGCTTTATGAAAATTTGTTGTACCTGAGGCTCCTCACTGTTAAGTTTTCCTTTATTCTGCTCTGTAGACTTGCAGAGTCTGCTTGTTTACTCTACAGAGATAAAATTTGAGGAATTAATATGCATTTTTATTAAATTTTATGCTGTGCTTTTATGCTGTGCTCTGCCTGGGTTGGCTGCATGGCCCTGTTATGTGCTGTAACTCCAGTAAATTTATATTTACCACATTTTTGTTTTATTCCTGTTTATAGATGATAAAGAATACCTGAATCAGTTCTTCTTTCCTTTAATTTTAATTGTTTTAATTTTAAATTTATTTTTGTTTAAGAGTGCAAGGGACTAAGATAATTACTAAGAAAGCTACTTTATGTAACAGTATGAAACTGTTGATAAAGATATCTCAAAGATGTAATGGTCAAGAAAATCACCCTGAGCATAGATTTAGACGCTGAAATTTTCCCAGCAATTTCTGAACATTGCATTTTGTAAACATCCATTTCAGCTGTAACATAGCTTTTAGAGCTATAGCAATGCCATGTGATAAAAAATGTGCAGCATTTTTCAGTATGTAGTTTCACAGTTAAAATCATCTACCTTATTTCTTATTGGGATAATGAGAGGCCAGTAAGTCCTCCTGCATGGCTTAACAGAAGAAAACACTCAACCAGAATACAATAACAAGGTGAAATGGAGAAAAAGGGAGAGGAAAAATATCTATGTTTTCAAGACTGATTAAGCAAAGACAAAGTTGTTCTACATAGCAGAAGTATTATAGAATAAGCTTCTTACACTCCACAGGGAAATTTTTGGGAAAATCTAGAGAGTGAGAATGTGTGCAAAGGACAATCAAGAAAAGTTAGAACAAGTTATTAAAAGTCTTAATTTAAAGTAAATGAATAAACTGTACTTGGACATTTCTACTGATACCTTCCTTCATAACTAAGTGGCCTTAATTAAATTTAGCTGAATTAATTTCCAAATTAATTCAATTCAGCTGAACTGAATTAAAGCTACTTTGATTCTGGATAAGGTTGCCTACTTAGGGTTTCACTTAAACACTTTCAAAATTCATTCAGATTAATTTTCCCAAGTGTCTGCATGTAGACAAAACCCTTAAACTGAGTACAAAGAGAAAAGAAGAAAAGACGCTTGGAGTGCTGCTAGAAACTGTTATTTCTAAAATAATCTTTTCAGCAACTCGGGAATTATTAATTTTTAATGTATTATTTTGATGTATTTTAATATATACATATTGAAACCTGCAGAGGAGATAGGCTTGTGCTCTCTCAAGCCTGTTCAACTGTTAAGTAAAGTGGAGTTGATACCATTATTTATTCTTTGCAAATCAGCATGGTATGCTTCCAGAGCAGCGCAAGAGAATGTACTAGCAAAGCTAATGACATAACACAAGAAAAAGAGTTCTTAAGAGTTCTAGTGGTAAAAAAGTTTTCCTACACTTTTTTCTTCTTCATAGTTGTGTGAAGACATCACCATAGCTGTAGTGAAATCTGTAGCCTGTTCCCTTCTTGCACTGATGAGGTTTAATTTAGTGTCCTAAAGTTGTGAACCAAACTCCAGCACTTGTTCACTGAGTTGAATAAACATCTTCTCCCTGACTCTTCAGGTTATATAACAACTTCACATGACACATCTGCACATTTTGCCTACAGAAGGTATATTTCATTTTTTGATTCTCCTACCCATAGCCCAGTTGCAGAAGACCCATTTCATTTTAAAAGAAGTTCATTCTCCGATTCTAATAACTATTAAAGCTTCCATTATTTGGACTGAAATAGAAGGCCAACCAATTTTACAATTGTACCACTTTCAAGCATACTGCAAAATCAGCAAATACATCGTAGCTTGTATCAACTGTATACATGTTCCTGAAAACAGAAAGTATATTGGAAAGAAAACCGTCAGAGATACCTTACTCTTCCTACTGATAATAGTGTTTTAGAAGAAGTAGGATTGTCAGGGTGTCTCTACTACATAAGCAACTACTACTAGCATAAGCCTGAACAAATACATTACCATCTATCAAGGATGAGCAGATAATTATGAGAAGCAACTGGTTACCAGCTCATGCTTATAGTGTCTCAATAATTACTGAATTATCTTCCTTTCACTGATGATTTAAGTTTGACATGTATTAAAGCATGATGCCTAATGCTAAAAGATAACCTTTTAGGGTTTTTAAAATGAAGATATAAAACAGTGCCCTAGTCACTTTATGTTTGCCTTGTTACAAACTGGGTAACACATTTCCAGGAATTCATAGATCATTAGCCAAACTAAATACATACTCTGAAAAGTGCAGTGATTCCATTGGGATTATAAAATGGTAAATCAGGCACAAATAGTACAGCAGTAGGTTTTCCAAGTAATTATTCCAGATAGTCAGCTATCAATAAATGTTAACATTCACTGCTAGCTTTAAATTATGTCTAGAGTGATATTCCACACTTTAACGAATCCCCAAGAAACAAAACACCTAGAACTACTGTAGCAAAAGGTACCCAGTGAATCTGATCCTCTTTGAAAAGTTCCTTCCCTAAAGAAACTCTAGCAATTGCACTGTGGAGGAAAACTTAATGACAAAGCTTGATTCTACCATTTGATTTGATTTATTATTTGACAGAATTAAGCTAAACGCTAAGGGTAAGATGCGCGTTATTTCAAATACACTACATACACTATGACATATACTCCTGTTAGACATTTACTTACTACAGACTTCACTTAAAGCAGACATGAAATTTCTAAAAAGGAAAGATTAAAATATAGCTGCCAAATCAATCAAGTACACTGAAAGCCTACAGAGACTGAAAACCATTGTTCTGGTGAACAGCAGCTGTTAATAAAATAGTTTGGAATGCATATGTAATCCTATTTTATGTGGAAATTAAGAACGTACACATTTAAATGATCAGTGCCACTTAAATAGTATATTTGATGTTCTGTGGCATTTCTCTAGATCACTGCTATCATCAGAAGTGCAGTGATAAAGGCTGAAGAACACAACATAGCTGTAAATAACTTCAGATCAATGAGTCTGACAATCATATGCAACTTTGATAGACTATATTTAGTAGGAGTTTCAAGTCTGTTAGACACTTTACAGAGTACTGATCAAAGTGAGCTTAAGAAACACAGGAGGCTTTCTGTAATATAATGTCAGACATGATTTTTTTTTTTTAAGTGTCAAGTCCTAAGCTTACTCTTTTTCTTTCAGAGTAGCAGCATATGCTGGTCAGTGAAGCATACATTACACAGCTGTTATATCTACTGTGTGACCTGTACATATTGAATTAGCCATTGTGTTTTTCAATTCTGGTTCATCAGACTTTTGGTCTGAGGGGTTTTAATCTAAATTTAGCAAAAGACTACAATTCAGTGTTATCTTGTCTATCCAAAATTCATAGCCTCCAGCCTGTTTTGATCTAAAACAATTAGCCAACTTTTTTTTTTTCTTTTAAATAGTAACACAGGATGTACGAAAAAATTCAGTACACCGATTAATGGCAGAAAATCTCCAGGACTGCAGTTTGATAGCATATGAGTATATATTTGCATGCACACAGAGATGATGTTAACAGGTACGTAATTTTTAACAACCATCATTGCTCCTGTTGTCAAGTTTTTACATTTGCATTGATGGTACATTAAGAAAGAGAACTACTTCTACATCTAAGAACATACATAATATAATTTAGTAAATAAATAAAAACAAGTGTGGTACCATAAGACCTAATCCATTCAGATGTCTCAAAACTGCAGGTCATTTTTTTCCAAATAAGGAACCAACTTCCTGTATTGACAGTCTTCTGGATACAGTCTGTTGTTGAGGAAATCCATAAGGCATACAAAGGTGGATATAAAAGAGAAGTACCACTGTGTTTCCTTTTTTCTATATATTTTTCTCCCAAAGCATCTAGCCTATTACACTATTAGAGGCAGGAAACAAGGCTAAATTGAACTTTGGACTAACCCTTTGTGGCTCTGCCTATATCCCCAAATTCAACACTTTTCACTAACACTTGAAAGAACATTAGATTCAAGTTTCCTAGTAAAGTACTGAATCTTTCTAGCTATTGGAAGTACAATTGTAACTTCTGATTAGTATTTTTATTAAAATTACATTTTAGTAACTCATTGATAACAAAAAAAGATAGTTGTACGAGGCCTGGATGAAGAGTCATTTAAAGCCATCTATTTCGTTAAGGAAATCTAATTGTCTGTATTTCATCATGAAGTTCTCAAAAACAAAGCAAAGCTGCATATAAGTTTCATTCCCCCAAAAAAGATAGTGAGGCAAATTAATTTCACTTAGAATCACTGTCTGTGTATAAAGTCATACAATGAATATCTATTTAGAATTCCTTTGTCTGTAAAATAGTGTTAAGTGATACGTTAAAAACTAACCTGGCATTAAAACTAGTAAGTTCCTTCTCTGATGATTTGGAAACTCAGTTGACACCTGTAAGTTCCTCCACTGACAGTTTGGGAGTACAATAACAATAATTTAGAATAATGAATTAATTCTTATGTAGAACTATGAAATTTTGAAGATGTAATTTTTTATAACTCATGGTCAGGAAATTATGCGATGATCACATCTGTACTTTTCAGGTCTGTATGTACTATATTAAATAACAGTTCAACTAATTTACAACCTTTTCTTTATGTATTTAATATATATTATGCCACCAATACATAAATCAGTAACACAGGAAGAGTTCCCAATATGAACATGAATCAGCATATCAATATTTGTTTAGTTAAAAATCAGTTTCTTATTGAGATGAGCTCAAGAAATACTGTGCACATCTTTGTGAGATGCCCATTGGGACAGTAGTCATGCACTGTTACATCATATTTTAAAAGTGTAACATATGACATTCAGTCTAAAATGGCAGACAAGAATGAAGAATTACAGTCTCTGTCAACTCTCCTAATAACACAAGTCTTTTCATAAAGTTTCATTGTTTTGGTTTTTTTTAAAACAAATAAACAATTGTCTCCTCCTCCCCTATCACCAAATCTCTCCCTCTTCCCACACCCTCCAACAATATATGTTTTAACAGAGCAGAGAAAGATCTCATGAGGACTGTAAACCCAGTAAACTGATTCCACTAAGTTAACTTTTTCCCCTTCTCCTTCTCCCAGTCTCTTCTATCTCATTTTCTCTCTGTATTTTTTTTTTATTAGGAGACATTCCCAAAGCTCAGAAAATAGATCAAACTCAAGTAGTTTATAGGAACCATAAACACATAATATTAATTGTCCGTGAGTGCACTATTCCTTCCAGAATAACTGTTGCTAACCCCATACACACAGAAACCAGGATTCCAGTCCCCAAAAATCATGAAACTTGCTTAAAAATTCTGTAATAAAGTAATTTATATACACGCAGGTGTATGTGCATGTGTGCTTGTAGATGCACACAAGTTTACCATTCTTTTCATACAGTAGAGAATGCCAGAACTTTATCTTGATTTTTAAAACAATAAAAAAACCTCACATCATTGTTATTTATATATTTTTAGTGAATATTACACCAACACCTACTGCAAGAAGATTTACTTCACAGGTTTTTATATATATTTTTAGATTGGCGAGTAATACTAAGAATAGTAAGTACTTCTGGATCTACCATGATACAGAACATCTCTCAAGTTCTACAAAGCGATGACAGTCAATGAAATAAGGATATATTGAATCCTTTGACCCCAAAAAGAAGCTTGACAGATGTCATTGTTTTTTTGGAAGTCCCAAAAAAAATCAGGGGTGAATTCCTTCTCCCAGCGAAGCTCACCAAAACCACAGAAACAGTACTCTGCCCAATTAAATAATTTCTTCATAAACAGCAAATAGCAAGGCAATACTGGCAGTAGTATTTTAACTTAAATTTCACTTCCTGTATCATGGAGACAGTTGTGAAGCATACTACCAACTCAACTCGTTGGTCTCTTCATAAGTCATTTTAAAAGAGGTATTCTACATAATTGCACCCCTAGGTCTACACTGTGCTTAAAATATAGAGGTAACATACCCACTTCCTGGACTGAAAATTTGCATTCCATTGCTGAATTCTACTACATATTCAGTAAGAACTATCTATCTGGATATATATATATATAGTCTCTGGAAAACTCCCACAACATAAAAATTATAGTGTCTTAACTACCACAGAGAAAATAGCACAGATTAATTCCTCTACATCCACAAAACCAAAAAACACTCCAAAAATCTTTGATACACAACCTTATGTACTGCTATGTTTTCCCTAAGCAGATCAGATCCTTAAAAGGAGCTCCAGCCAGCACTGTCACTTTTGTAAGGGAAAAAAAACCTGTACCTTTCAGTGAGCACCTTTATGCCACATGCAGGGTTTGAATCCTCCAAAAGGAACCTCCTCACCTCTGTGCCATTGGCCATTTCCCCCTAATTATCATATACAGCTGGAGATTGGAAAGTCTGGAAACAATTAGAGTTTCTAGGAGAAGAACCCACATTCAGAAAAAAAATTCCAGTCATATCACCTGCTAATCATCAAAGCAATCTATTTTAGTGAACTCTTTGTCATCATCAAACTATTTGTGGTCCAACATAAGCCAATAGGAATCAATCCCACCCAGAAAAAAAAAAAAAGGAAAAACTTTTAAACACACTTCTGCAGTCACTAAAATTATCTATTTAGAAATGCCCTCTATAACAGCAAAACCAGGTAACAATCAATTAGCTAAACAACCATGTAAATGAAAAAGGTTTTGAGAAACAAAATATAATTATTGGATGTTGAAGTGTGTTTTGTTAGCTGGCACCAGTCTTCCCCAGTGAAAATAAAATAGGCATTAGAAGGAAGAATTTAGAAAAGAGTAGTTGGAAAAAAGTTCTACAAAAAATGTAAAAAGTTGATCATTAGAATAGTAAGAAAATTAGAGTTGGGGTATAATTCCTTGAATGTCAATACAGAACTGCGAATTTCACTAGTATTCAGTATTCTACTTGTTCATTATTACCTTTGTACAATTAAGTTAACTTAAAACATGTTCTAATAACTAATGTACTGTGTTCTTAACTGTTACAATGTCAATATGTTTTTGTTATGAGGTTTATCTTAATTCGTGCACAAACTATTATTTAACAGCAGAATGCACATGAAGGAGTCTGATAGTTTCTAACACGGAAGGAAACTGATCTTACAATACCCTTTGGGAAATCCCAAAGAGAACTTTTCTGTAACAAGAGCAATGGTGCAAAAAATCAGAAGAAAAGTCTTTTACCCAACCATTGTGGATGAGAGAGTGACAGCGTAACTCTTGGATATATATTGACAGCGTACATAAAATCAATATGATTCATGTCTGTCCAGGAACAGAAGCTTGTTTCACAAGAAAGCAAATGTGAGTTGAAATAACAGAATTTTATATCAAATACGAGTTGGTAATTTTCGCAGACCTTTTGTCCTTGTATTCTCTTCAAGTTATTCAGATTTCTTTTCACTTCTTCATACATATACAAGTTAGAAGTACAAACTGTACATAGTATTGAAGGAGAACCAGTTAAGTAACTTTAATTTTTAAACATAATACATGTCTCCAAAACATCTATACCATAAACAGTGAAATTCAGAACACACTTCCAGGTGGCTCAGGCTATTTGCTGTCCTGGTTTCAACTGGGAAAGAGTTAATTTTCTTTCTAGTGATTGCAAAAGGAATGTCAACAATACATATTGTTTTAGTTGTTGCTAAGTGATGTTCATGCTTTTCAAGTAGTCTTTTCAGCTTCCCATAGAAGCTGAGAAGGAATAGAGACAGAACAATGGAATGGCCAATAGAATATTCCGTACCATAGACGCCATGCTCTATATAAATGCGGTTAGCCAGGGCTGGGATCTTGCAATCACAGCTCTGGATGGTGCCAATTCACCAGGCAGTGAGAGTGACTTGTGTCATTATTATTATTGTTATTATTGTTAATATTATTGCTATTTTCCTTTTCTGATATTGTTCTATTAAACTGTCTTTATCTCAACCCACAATTTTTTTTTTCTTTCCCATCTTTTTCTCCCTCTTCTCCCTACCCTTTTTTTGGTGGGGAAGGGGGAGTGAGTGAGCGGCTGCATGGTTCTAGTTGCCAGCTGGGCTTAAACCATGATATTTACAGAATAAGTTTTTTATCTGCTAAAAGAGAAGTGGCAAATGGCATGATAAAAAAAGAAGGGACATGAGCTTGTAATTACACATTTGAAAGTTTGTTCTAAGCACCTATGAAACAGAAAAAAGTGATACAATAAATTTTTCCTACTTTCAAAAAACATGATGTATATTAATTTTTATATGTCAAAACACATGTTAAACAAATACAAGAATTGTAGTAACCCTTCTGTATACCAAACATAATGGACATTTGTCATACATGCATGAATATTATTTTCACACACTATTTTCTCAGTGTTTAGAAACATCTGCAAGAGCAGGATATCCATCCACATTAGAAAAGACCACAGAAGCATGTGCAGAGAAAAGAAGGTATATTGAACATAGAATATCAAACTACAAATGTTGAAGATGTCATAGTAAGCATAAATATATAAAGACGTTGTTTGAGAAGGAACAGACATAAGAGGTATAAATATACAAATGTGTGATTTGAACATTCTAGAAGAAGAAAGAGAGGGGCAGTTTGTCTTGTCTGGTTTTGATTTTTGAAATTAAACCCATCTAATCAACTGAACGACAGACATTTCAGCTTTTTCAATAGCTAGTTCTCAGTGTACAATCTAAACACACCTGCAAGCAAATTAATGCCTGCACAGAAAATACTAGTTTATACATCATATTGCTCTAATTCAAAGTAAGTGGAAATTCTTCCCAGATCTTTTCTTAGTACTAAATGCTTTTACTTAGTTTAAATATTATTTTAAAACAAGGACTCAATGGCTGTAATGAGAGATACCCACAGCTACTTTTCTATACCTCCTAGATATTATGTCTAAGAATAAAGAGGAATATAAAAGGTTCTTTTAAAATGTGAAAATTATAATGAATGTGATTATTCAGAATATTGAATAAGAAGATACTATATGTCTGGATAGGTTCTAAATCACAATAAAAACCACTATAGGATAAAACGTAAAACTATATTTTAAAGATAAAAAACCATGTAGAATAAATATAAAGGGATGGAGCAGGTAAAATATAATAAACTTTAAAATTTCTTCATCACATAAGAAATCCCTTTGTGACAGTACCAACAACCTACCCATGGAGAAAGAAGAAACAGACTGAGAGTGGTTACTGTAAATTCGATATACAGAATTTGCACCCAAGTAAACTTTCCCATAGGTTCCCAGAGCAAATTCTCAAATAATTATCAATATTCAATACAAGAAGAGCAAAAT
This sequence comes from Anarhynchus alexandrinus, assembly GCA_008711295.1. NCBI lineage: Eukaryota > Metazoa > Chordata > Aves > Charadriiformes > Charadriidae > Anarhynchus > Anarhynchus alexandrinus. Next base: position 5,941,353 of record VUYV01000011.1, on the reverse strand, counting down.
GCTTTGGGCGCTAAGACAGACAAAGAAAAGAATAGGGAAAAGAGAAAAAAGGGCAAAAATAGACAGTTCCCAAAGGAAAAGGAACAAGGCAAATTCTGATGTGTAACATGAAATGTCTTGATCTGGATGTTTAATCATGACATACTTTACAATATTTGGAGGAGAAAAATATTTTGAAACCAAAATAAGCTATGATATTATGTGTTCAAGCATTGAGCCCAATGTCTTACTGTAACATGGCATACATATAAAACTGAGAAACTTTTGTGTGGTGGTGTCCTGCTTCACTTGGCCATGTTGTCTTTATTGCACGTTTTCTGCACTTGTAAAAACCACAGACTCAGAAAAAAGAAAACAATAATCTTGTACTAATCTGTATGACACAGACATACGCAAAGTTCATCATATTTGATGAGGAAAGTGCTGTAATACTCTCTAAGAAGCAATGTGTGCTGGGAAATTAGAGGAAATCATGATGGAAATGATGATGCCAACATAATTCATGCTAAATTTATGATGCCTATCAACTTACTAGTTATCACAGTCTAGAAAAAAATTTACAAAGTTACCCTAGTGATATACTGTGGCATACTGTAGTACAGCAGTATTTTGGTGGGTATGTTGGCTGGTATTTTATTGATATGGTGTATGTGGTTATGGAACATTTCAATGTGAATCTTCTCAACAGAGACTGAAAAACATTTGTGCAGGTTTTTAATGTAGAAGTGAATGAAGACCTGGACTGGGGAACATCTGTTCTGATAGATTGGACCAGAAAAATTAATCAAAGGTAGCCATCTTTTGTGCAAGTTGCAGGAAGCATTTTCATTTTGCATTACATTTTAACTGAGTTCACAAATTCTATACATTACTTTGAATTAAAAATTTCCTTAGCTGATCTTATTGTCTTGAGAAATTCTGTACACATGTATCCTGAACATGGAAAAACATATCTTAAAATCAATAAGCAACTCACTAAAATTAGTAACAATACGCACACGCTTAAATGAAAGTACTTTCCATAACCAGATTCACCGGTGATTAGAATATACATACCATTACAAATTGCCAGTGCAGGAGGAAGGTCCCTATTATTAAAAATGTATGATATAAAGAGCTAGGAGAGAAGTTTTTAAATGCTGTTGTGGCTTTTGTTTCACTGAAAGAGGACAAGGTATTGCTCAAATCTTAGTCAAAATTAACTGTTTTTGCAGAACTGTAGGAAACCATTTTGGGACCTATAGCTGGGTAACTGCAGGTCTTACACTCTGGCTTTGACACTTCCAGTGTAAATTGTAATTATTATTTATATAAGAAATAGTTTTTGCATTAATGAGAAAGTTAATTATTGCACACTCTACTAAGCAGCTTCCAAATGGATATAAGTAATTATCTATAGAGATCCAGAACATTTCACATATAGTGGATTGTAGGAAAGGCACTTTCATTATAAGATCAATTTTCTGCACCTTCAAACTTTCCCCTTCACAATTCCTCTTGAGTTTCTAATTATGTGCTTTATCCTACCCCAAATGCCTTGTCACTTGGTGGAAATCTTTGCATTAAGTTTTCTGCACTCCTGTTTAAATATGAATTTACTATTATTTATACATTATTTGTATGGTCTGACATACAAAATTTATTTTATGCAAGAAAAAAACTTTTCTTATATATTGATTGTATATTTTCCAGTAAGTATCTGAGACAAGAATATTTCTAAAATTGCATAGTATCTCAAAGTGGTAGAAGCAAATTATGATAGGATTTTGTCAAAGCACTTTCGATTTTTTTCGTTGTTAGCGTGTCTAGTACCAATTTAACTTTTAACATTTTATCACACTGACATCACCTGTAATACAACCTGACAAATCAAAAGGTCAGTCTGGCTCAGAGCGTATAAGAAATAAATAGAATTGAAAAGTTAAATGGAATGTGTGGAGAATATTATGAGGAATTTACATTTCAGAAGTCAGGGGTTACATGTGAAATATAGATTATTGAAATTTTGAAACTTAAGTTACTAGTTCAGTCATCTGTCAGAAGAATAATTAGAGTTCAAGCCTGAACTTCTCTGAATGGTGGATCTCTTTCAGTGCCTTTTAAACNTTTTTTTTTACTTATTTACTTGAATTTTTAATATTTCTTCACCTTTTGGGAACTACCTATCCCATAATAACCAGATTAGGTTAAATTACATACAGACAACCACTGACTAAATTTGTATCAATTTCCTAGCATTGCCAGGTAGTATCACTATGGGTAAACTACAAAAGCTCTGATTGTATTATTAAGATAGTTTGTGATAATCTATTTTGGTCTTCTCCCATCAACTACCCACAAAGTACTTCATGACTACTCACTTTTTTAATTTATAAGTGCAATTGGTTAGCAACAGACAGATGGTGTAAATAATTCTTTATGCTTAGTGAGCAGATGATTTACAATATTATACATTTGAAGGGGGCTACACTTTTTAGCACAAAAATATTCTCTTTTTATAAGCTTTTTAAGGACAACTTTCTACATTTTTATTAGAAGTAAATTAAATTTGTAATTACCATTTGTACTTAGTGATTTTCATTAGATTTTTTTTGTTATGATTAATCCTATGCTAAATAGAGGAAAATTCTAAGAATAATCTCAGCATCTAAGATGAAGTTCTAGAGTCAGACATAATAACGAATATTACTTTAAAATATAGTGGCTAAACATTGGTAATTAAAACAAGCAACTCCCACCTCCATCAAAAATTTTCTGTTTTCCTGAACTTTGCATAGCACAATCAAGTAGGTTTACTGTTTGCCTCCACTGAGCAAATACAGAAATAATTTTGCTAGTGGCTGACGATAAAGGATCCCATTTTCTGTCATCAGTTACAATTCTATAGATTGTTCTATTAAACAATGAAGAAATGCAACTCATCGCAGAATCAATTAAAGGAGTGCTTAGCCTAGAAGTTTCAGAGAACAACAATGAATGAAAACATCTTGCTTTCCAGGATTATGTTTAAGGACTATATTCAGTCTGCTTTTTCACGTATCGCATCTAAAACCTGAGTACACCTTGGTGTTAAAACCTAAAGCCATACAACTAATGTTTAGCTGAATCTATATCCTGTATTGAGCCATTATAATATTTACAAATTCATATACAGGTGATAACTAGTGATCCACCTACTAAAGTCACTTTTGTCAAGATATATATATATCACATACTTCAACATTGCTTTGCATGGTAATAAATTTACTTTCTTTCTCCTAGCTTCTTTCTTTGTGCAGTAAGTAGAGTTTCCCTTCTGTATGTTGTATTAAGTCAGCTAGGTTCAAAATACATTAGGAAAGATTTTACTGAGATCATTATATTGTGACACTATGCCAACACTTTAGAAAGGAACTTCAAATAAATATTCTAACTTACTCTGCATATTGGACACATGCATGCTGATAGGAGAGAAGAAATTTGCATTTATGGTAGAATTCTTTATAGCAGGAGAGAGACTAGAAATGTTGGTACTCAGTTTCTAAATGAATACCAAATATATTGGTAGAGCTGACAAAGAAAACTTTCCAATTCATGTAATCCCATGCATATTTCTATATCGATAATACTATCCCCGACATTGCAGAGTGTTCCAGGCTTGCTTCTTGCAGAAATCTTGTCTCTTTTAGATCTCTGACATTTCGTTATTGAGGTCAAATTCTTCTCTTTTCAGAGACAACTTTCCCGTTCCTATAGATAGACATGTTAACAGTGTCCACAGAAGAAATGAACTCCCCTCCAGGAAACAAATTTAACTTATTCTTCAATTATTAAGATGATTCCTTTTTACCAGAAGATCCTGAGAGCACAAACTGCCATATCACTGACTGTATAGACCATACAGAAGATTAAAATACACCAAAGAGAAAATAACTTCAATCAAAATACTTTCAAAGTTCAATAAACTAGTAATATTGCCCAGAAAAGTATCATTTTGTCATAGTATGTATTTCAAGAAAAAAGTCTATTAAACTGAGATTCAGCTGAAGGATAACAAAAATTGTTACTCTGTAATACTTAAATTTAATAACACGCTCAGCCAAATGCAAAATTCCATTTCCTGCTAGATCAAAATTTAATTGTTCCACTTAATTATTTGATAATAACAGTGCATTCAATTAAAAGGCTTATTTATTATTGTTTTTCTTAGGCTACTACTGAAAAACTCCAACATAACACTCTCCCTTGGTATATAGTTCAGAAGATAGAGAATGTAATATTATTTAATGGAAATAAAGGTAACTTCCCTAAAAAAAATACATTTTTGCAGTGTAAAATCCCCTGAGAGCACGTCACTAAAACAAATATTTCCAAATTACTTTAAAGAGATTGCTTACACATAGAACAATTTGCAAAACTGGACTCAGAGATAGAAAGAACAAGACATTTACTCATTTCTATTCACATCCTGCATTCCTGCATTCCACCTGATTACATTAATGGAATATCTATTAGCACAACAATATATGCTACAACAGTTCAAGGCCACTTACATGTTAAAATTAGTAACCAGTTTACAATGCTAACAACACATAAAATATACACTTTCCAAATCAGTATTCTGCTTAAAGGTACAACTGAAACCCCATTGAAATAGGTAAGTTATATTGACAATTGTACTGACTTACCCTGGTAGAAGAATTCACTAAGGAACCATTCAGATTGCCAGTGTTGCACTTGAAATTCAAATGGAGGTCAGGGTGGTGATTTGCTTCCCAGCTTCCCGAATCACGCACCACCGACTTGTCAGAATTTGCAGATATTTTCTGGAAGGCAGTGCAAGTCATTCCTGTGAAACTAGATGGCTTGATCATAAAGGCCTCCAGAGCAATATTACGAGATACCTGTGAAAACATTGAAAAGCAGATATGTTGCTAACTCATGAAGCACAATTGCATTATTATATGTGCATTGTGTATTTACTGTATATACTTTATAATGGATTGTGCAGGCACACACTTCCACACATATTTGTAGGGTAAGAAAGAAAACAGAACTTATTTAAAAAAAAGATCTAAAATTCTACAACAGTGTAGTTGATTTGCTTGAATCTTCTTTAGGAACATATCAGTTCATATCAGTTATATCAGTTATATCAGTTATTATTATATCAGTTTTGCAATTGTGTCATTATCAGCTTCAGTGGAATCAATCCTGATTTAAAACAATACAGTTATAAAGTGAACTAGCAACAGCAGTATTAGTAATTATTTAAAAATTGAACAAGGACATGCTTTGTACCTCAGAAATGAAACAGAAATCTTCTTAGCTATTTGGTGGATGGATTGGTTTTTTACAGATCTTGTTCCATTAGGATGTTAAACATGACTATATTACTGTACTTTGCTTCTGTTACTCAAGCTAGCAATACAGAAGTGCCTTAAATACACCTAGTAAAAATTGGTGTGAATCCTTCAGTATTTGGGCCATCATATGAGTTGTGCTGACAAGAAATTACTTCACTGAAGAAAATCATATTAATTCATACTAATAAATGAATCTAAAGAAAATGTTTTGCAAAAAAAAATAAGGGCAGGATAGAGGGTAGCCTAACTCTATAAAAGTCATGGTACTAGAGCGAATGAAATCTTAGCATGACACACAGTGCATGACTTGCTGCTCCTCTTTTGAACTTACAAAAAGGTTTTCAAATGTGCCTTCTTCAGTCACTGATGATTCTGCATATGTCCAAAATGAAAGTACTGAAGTCTCATTAAGCAATTTATTCTACTTCTTGTCAAAATCAGACAAAATCCAGAAGCTTTCAGTATATTTTTTATATAAAAGTAATATGTATTTTACTTTTAAAGTGAAAGTAGCCTAAAATTCTTTTCAATTGTTTCTATATTCCTAAAACATCCCTTTTTTAGACTAAATCGCTACCTTTTCTGTCCTTGCATGAAGGTGATTTTTTTCTACACTTGAATAAAAATGCCAAAGATCATTAAGAATCAAACAATTTTTGTATTAAAAATCCTGTGGTTGTTTATTGGAAACTCCTAAAACCTGAAACTAGGTTTACTTGGATAATTTTTTGTACCATCCGCAGATAGCGTTTCAAGAAGTTAAAAAACTTCCTGCTTGAAGAATACTATTATCCGTATCACAGGAGTCAAGCTACATGACTCAGTTAAAACTCCTGTGTGGTAACAGGTTTTCTTTAATCTTGGGAAAGGCCACTTAATTATTCCTAATTTCGTGTTTCCTGCTGTAGAATGGGCATAACACTAGTTCCCTATTTCAGATTTGTGAGGTGATGGTGAACAGGATGTTTGCTAGATAATGTTGTAATGAGGATTCAAGTGATTTCATAACTGAGTCCTATTTTTTAAATTTTTAATATTAAATTATTTAGACACTTGGGGTTTTCCACTCCAAAATATAGCTGTAAAGGCTTGACAATGTTCAGACAGTGCGAACATGCCATTCTCAGCATATAGAAACAGATAGGTAAAATGCAAGGTAAAACAGCGTTCATTATATAGTATTGTAAAATGAGCTACAAAATGGATACAGATGAACTCAGAGCAAAATTATCCATGGAAACAAGCCACAGTCAGGCACATGTTATGAGAAGCCACAAGCTAATCTTGTCTCTAAGCAGTACAGATACAGAAAATGATAATTTGGTGTCCATTTCCTAAACCTCAGATAAAGGTACCACTCAGCAGAAGGGCCAAAGGGGATTGTTACCTGGGTAAGCTGAGAGCAGCGCCGAAGGCTGCAAAGCCTGAGAGCACAAACAAAAAGCCACGTTGTAATTAGCCTAAAATATCCTGACAGTATCACTGGATGGAGAATGAAATGAAAACTCTTCAGAGGTGGGTTTGAAAACTATTGCGCGTGCCTGACACAGGACCATTGAGATATGTTTTATCATCAGCTGGAAGTCTTCCTTTTCAAACTGCACACCTGACATGTATACACAGAACTAAAATAAAAGCAGGAGCGAAGAAGCACCTCAGAACAATACTGAAGGGAAATTAATTTGGGGGTGCTGAGGGACACTGATCCACCCCGGGAGCTCTCAGTTGCCCAGGGCACCCCCTGCCTCTCTGGTTGTGCCCGGGGCATCTGAGGGGGCCCTCTGTTCCTTCCCTCTGGCCTCAAACTGAGGGTCCTCCAAGGCCTCACCTGCACTCCATAGTGGCTGCATCGCAGCCTGGCCACCAGCCCTGTTGCCCCAGGCCCACCATTGCCTGGGGGCCAGCCTCCCCAACATGGCCTGGCCTGGCAACCACCGGGCTGTGACTGGGCTCGGTTACCATCACCAGGCCTGACCCTCACCTCCATGTGCGACCTCATCACCACCACTGAGGACGGGCCCCTGGGCTGGGGCTGCCCCCGGCCTGCCCCGCTCCCCGGCTGGGGGCAGCGGGACAGGCCCTGCTTGGGGACGCCCCGGCCCTCAGCCATCCTGGCACGAACCTGTTGTCTATATGACTTCTCTCAGATTTTGAATACCATACAGCGGGGTAACATCTTCTTTGTTTTACTGTTATATGATTATTGAATGAACTATTAAATATATTTTATATATACATATGAAATTATCTAGTATTTGAAAGTTGCTGTGGGCCGTTCTTCCTGCAGCGTGTTTTGTCCACCATTCGACAGCAAGGGAGACTTAAGAAGTTCAAAACGAAGATATTCATCCTGGTGTTTTTCTGACCTTGAAATTAGTCATTCCACAACCTCATGGAGCTGGAAAAACATTTTTGTCTTCTAAAAATGATGTAGTAACAGTCATGGCTCCCAAGTAGCTTTTCAATGTATAGGGAACACAGATGTGCATATGTTATATGACTGACACACTTTCTAGAGGTTCCTTTTTTCAGGAATCATATTATAAGCTAGCAGCTACCTAAAACTTCGGGGGTTTTATTTGCTGTTGTTTAAAATAAAGAAAGCAGATGCAATTTCTGTGAGACAGTTTGCTGGCTGGCCTCCCAAAGAAACAGAAGTGTTTGGTATTTCATGAGATGACACCAGAAAAATTCCACAGCTTTGTTTATTTACAAATTGCACTCAATAGTAAACTAATTCTCCTACGGAAACCTATAAGAAGCAAAAAAATAAAGCATGCCAAAAAGGTTAGTGACAAAGATCTGCATCTGAGTACACAGAATTACTGTTTACAGTAATGTCAACAGCTTCCTGAAACAGTGACAAGAAAAAAAATGACCTTTGGCATTTGACATTTAAAAGAAATTTAAGTATAAAGCAACAGAGCCCCCCTAGCTGTCACATTGCAAAATACTTCTAAAAGGCACGTTTTTGTCTCTATGTATTTAATATGAATAAAAAAATAAATATTTTCAGCAAATTTCATTCTTCTATGTAAACAGGAATTAAATAAAAAACTTCTAAAAGAAGACGGTGAGACAGTCCAATATATTTTTGTCTTTGTTTGAAAGACTGCTTTTCTAAAAATATACAGTGAAGGAATAAAGGCTGTTACGTTATTTAGCTGAACCTATAATTCCTTTTTTTTTTTTTAACATAGCACTGAATTCACTTTTAAATAGTGTCTTTGTGTAAATGCAGTGGAAAATTGAAAAAATAATAAAGGTTGTTTAAAATCAGTCAGCAAGCAAACGAACCCAAGGATTGATAAGGCTTTAAAATATTTATCTAAAATTCTAAAAGGATAAGTTTCAAGCTTCTGATTTAGATGCATTTCTGCTATTTAGATGTTGAAACTTGCAAAAAGACAGATTCTCAGTATCCAAATGACAACCCTTCAGTACCTAAATTACAAATTCATGTAGATGGAGGCCAAGGAATAAGAACAATTATTTCATATAGCTGGCTTCTAAAAATCTAAACCTAACCACCAATTAGTAATCTTTATGACAAGATACAGCTTTTTTGATCATTTTCTAAATGGTTTAAGCAAGTATTGTCTAGAATCCCCTCTGAAAGGCAAAAAATCTTCAGACAACAAAGGAGGATGTTGTCTTTTCTCTTACTAAAATTTTCACTCACTCAACTTAGACTTTTCAAAATAAACCCATTTACTATAGTGAAAACAATAGAACCTGAGTGAATAGTAAGAACACTAGAAAGATAGTGTTGTGAACAGCCTATTGTAAGAATAAATACAATAAATCAAAGTAAAGAAAAAACACTTTTTAATACCACCAGTGATACTCCAAAAACCATTTTGGTCCTCCAAATAGAATCCAAGAGAAGAAAAAAAAATAAATCACACAATCTGTGTAAATCAGCTACGCTGTCTATCTGGCTTACACAATCTCGCTTCTCTGTATACTAGTTGGGTATAAAAATTGTGAAGAAAAATAAAATTTTAAAAATAAATTCTGACAAAAAGCTTTGTAATTTTATGAAATACCTTTGATATAACTTGAATATTGCTGGTCAGTATTTGACTTGCAATGTGTTCCACGCATCGTACAATCCTGGTGCAGGCTTTGTCTTCCTTTTGAGCCATCCACAACACATGGTCATCGACCAACATTATATTGCTGGCAATTTCGATAAGAGCATCCCCAATCTGGAAGAGAAAAAACCCAAAAATGGTATTGTCTGGAAAACTCACAAAAATAGGAAAAGAGTACACAAGAGTATAACTGAAAGCAGGCACCTTAGTTCTCTTAGTAACCCTGATTCAAAGACAGTTTTGATTCTACTAAGAAAATTAAGTGGGCTGAAAAATAAAGACCAAGAAAAGTGCAAATGACTTCAAGGAACAGCATTTTTAGTCACAATTTTAAAGGTTATCTTCGAGATACACCACAAAAATTGAGTCTCTCATTGGGCGATAAGTGGAATCCCGGATTTATCACCTACTTTCTTAGATATATTTTAATTCAGTCTTGTGGGTAACGCAAAGTGATAAATCTTTGTTTTGCAAAATGACATTTTGCAGATTTTGGCCAGTGTGACTATGTGTTTCAAATTTTTATTAGTATATTACGTTTAGAAAGAGTAAACATCACTGAATATTTTTTGGTGATAATTTCAAATTGAAATGAAAATATTTACTTTTTAAGATTCTAAAACATAATTTGAGATTTCAAAATTAACATTACCATCATTTTTGAAGCCAAAATATGCCAAAGGTATACAAGGTTGTCGCAAATAAACCTCAATAAAAGGGAATACAGTAGAGAAAAAAAGACTGAAAAGTATAGCCAAAGAAAAGTTCAAGAGGCTAAAAAGTCAAACTAACAGAAACAGAAAAATAAGGCAAAGGGAAGGAAAAAAGAAATTCAGCAATGATGGAAAATGTTTAAGGAATGACTGAGGTTATGAAGTTAGTTCTGCGTTTTCAATAAAAAATACATAAATTTCACATGCATTGCAAGGGAATTAGAAATAATGAGACTATATGTGAAATTTTATGTGACTGTTCCTGAAATATTTAATCTATTTTTGAGAACATAATTTTTAGATGGCTTTTGACAATGTGACAAACAGAGTTATTGATACAATGAATAATAATAATACACATTAAGAGACTGGAGTGATTTATGAGAAAAGATTAAAGCATACACTAATCAGCTAAGCAATAACTCACTGAGGGCAGAACAATAGTCTACAAATATACAAAAGGAGAGAAATAAGGAGAGGAAGTGATTTATATTATAATTAAATGCATTAATGAAGAGTAAAGGCATGGCATTAAAAAATACAAAAATTTGGGCTAATATGTGTATATCTTCCTCGCAAAAAGTTGTAGTACATTACAAATATGTCCCCAGTGCAGCTGTTGAAGCTCTTTTGTTTGAGAGGTAAACCACCAGATGGGACAAAGTACCACTAACTTGTACAAAAATGAATAATCCTGTGCTGACTGGTAGAGGCATGTCCCAGAGAAGATGTACGGAAACTGTAGTAGTTTAGCTAAAATGCTTCTTAAATTATTTTGATAAATCACAGAAAGCCTCTGTGTACGTATTTTCATTAATTTCTAATGGTTTTATATAAACGTACTTTCAGTTGCTAGTCAATTCCAAACTAATACACCTTTGCTCATATGTTGCCTTGTATGAAATGAAGTTCAGTCCTATTTATAATTACATGAGTGCAGCTTCATGTGTAAAACTACTGACATTTTAATTTCACATGTATTTTTGTACCTTTTGTACCTTATGAGTGAGAGTTAAGAAATGAGTGTTAGTAAAGAGCTCAATGAATGAGGAACCTGCTTGGTGAACCTGAGAGGTAGAAAAAAGTGTAAAATAGGACACAGAGACAAATTAGCAGAAATGTTCTAAATTATGAAAACAATAAGGGATTATGAAGTAAGAGATGTAGAGATAAGTGGTGGAGATGGAGATGCTTCAATACTGAAAACCAGAAACTGAAACCTATTTGAAAAGTGGAAGAAATCAATTAAAAGATTAGAGATGGTGCTCACATTTAATAGATAGTGCATCAGCTACTAGAAAAAACAAAGAGGCTTTATGGATGAATCCAACTGTTTCTTTTGGACAGTAAATTTTTGTTTTGTCAGGAAGCAGTAAGATCTTATCAGGATTTTGAGCTGAAATACAGTTGTAGCTTTGAAACATGATTCTTGGAGAGCACTTAATAATACACTTTAGGTCTGGTGTATAATGATGACATTGAAGTTGGAGGCTTTCTCAAATTGGCACTAAAATGTTAACTGTTACAATCGCCAGAGCCAGAACGGAATGAACATTGCCAAACCAAAAGAAAACAAATGTTTTAACTATAGCTATCATGTGTACAAATATTACAGGCTATGAAATCTTTATGCAAGCAGTTACTCTCAAAATTAACAGTAAAAACTGTGATGAACATTGCTGTTCTCCATAAAAACCTATTTTTCCCATAGGGTTTACATAACTCTCTGATTAGATTTCCCTGTAAAAATACCATACATTCTGCAAAAAGTTTCTGTAGGAAGTTGTACTTAAGGACACATTATCTTCTCTTCACATGAAGCGATACATGCTTTCAAAACTCAATGAAAACCTCCTGATGAAATGGAGAAAACAAAAGAAGCATGTGTAACTCCAGTGGCCAGATAGAGAGGCACCTTGAGTTCATTCTAGTATGTTAGACATGGTAGAAATTAAAATGAAAAAATAAAATTAAAGAAGTGGCTTATTGAAAACCAGTTTTCATTCCTAAGCAGCAATGTCTTTGTCAGTCAGGTGAGATGGCTTAGTTGTCCTTGTTGACATAAAGAAACATATGACAGTATATGCAGAACATTTGCAATCAGAATACCAGCAATCAATTTTAGAAGCTACTCTTCAGTGTGTGCCTGCATACATTAAGAACAGGGCCATATGTGAAGACTTCACTTCTAAGTGATACTTTTTTTCAGCATAGAGAAGATATCTTACATCTTCAACTTCATCCACGAAGACAATTAACTTTTCCATTATATAAGCCAAATATATTACATCCATTTTATCCACAAAGTGGGAAGCACCTCTTGTGTAGGCTGTCAGCTGGCGGGAAAATTCAAGCACGGTTGTCAAATTGATGTGCATCTGAAAATACATCAGAATTGTTAGGTGTAATAAATCAGCTAGCTCCATACTTTTTTAAAAACTAGAGACCACACCCATTTGTGTAATGCTTGCTATAATTTCACATGCAGTTACATGCATCAGTAGTGCCAAGGACATACATTTCAGGGGCATATGAATGTATCTTCAGCACTGGGTCTTAGAATTCCTTGTTGCTATCTGAAGACACCACCACAATAGGCCAACAAATCATGAAGATTTTTGTCTCCTTTTTTCTAGACTGTAACTAACTGGCCTCATAAAATATTATACCAAGCTGCTAACCTTGCCTTGCCTGTATCTTTAGATCGTCATGACAACGACAATATCAGTGGGGGTTCATATATACAGTGGTGCATGGGGGGGGAACAAAGGACAGTGGTAGTAAGTTGAAAGAAGTAAAGTTCAGAATGGTTATGAAGAAAATCTTCTGTGCCATGAGGATAGTCAGGAATTTGAACAGGTTACCCCCAGAAGTTTTGCAGCCTCCATCCTCAGAGCTTTTAAAGACCCGAGTGGCTAAAGCCCTGAGAAACCTGGCCTAACCTCACCACTTACCTCGCCTAAAGCAGGAGAATGGACTAGATTCTAGAGACCTTCCTTCCAAGCAGAATTCTTTTATTGCCCTATAATTCCACTGGCTCTTTTAATATAGTAATTATTCTTATTTAATTATGAACACATCTGAAATAAACTTCGTGTGGTGTTACCTAGCACTATTGAATGGGAAGAAATGATCAAGGAAACCGAAAGTGGTAAAAGTTAGTATGGCAGTTACAGGTCTGTGCCATCCTCTGTGCTGTTCCCTATTATGCTCTTCTTTTAATAATTAATTTCTATCCATTTACTTTTTTATCTCATTCTCCCTTTTACTTATCCATAAGAAACCATTTAAGTACTGCTTTTTTGGAAGACATTGAAAAGGCATTCCAAAGTAGGCTTCATTCTGCAGCTCTTTCAAATATATTATGGACAATGACAATGAGGAAAGGCATTTCAGCTGATGAGAGTCTGATACAGGACTTCAAGTGAAATTAACATCTTTCTGGTAAAAATGGATGAGATGAAGACAAAGAAGGAACTGAAGTGAAGCACTGCTGACCCTGCCAACCTTACTAATGGTCATGTAGACTCCAGGCACCCAGAGGAAAAAGTAATTAAAATAAAGGCAATAAATGCTGTACACTTGTTCCTACTACACCTCCAATTACCAAACACATCGTCTTCCAAGTACAACATTTTGTTAAAAGTCCAGCTAACTTGAGCTTGTGTCTGAGAAGACATTTTCTTGTGAACTGTTCAATACAATCAGTACTAGAGAAAGGAAGCCCTGGATTTCATAACGTTACCTGACTAAAAGCATGAAGAACTTGAGTTACTTCTTGTGAATAAGGACATTCAGAATAGTTTTCTTCATCCCATCGACCAGTTCGATTACATTTACGCCATGCCTTAGACTCTTCGGCACCATTGTGAAAGGCAATGGAGTTAAATGAATACTGGAGACAGGGGTGGTAAGCAGTTATCCCGGCCAAAGTTTTGGGCCATCTATGAAAATCATGATAATAAAATATTACAACGTGAAACTTCTTATTTAAAGGCAACTTACAATATAGCAACAATATGCAGAATATATGAGAAAAAAGGCTATTTAAAATTTTGCCATATTATGTTCTATAATGAATTACTTTGTTTCCTTGGAAAATGTCAAAATTATGCAGGTTCGAGTCTGGCTGGTCACACTTTAATTCTGCATTAATTCCAAGAAGGGGTTTGGTGTTCAGGAAAAATATATGGATGGCATTTTCCCTACATTCATCTTTGCAGATTGCATAAAGCAGAGCAATAAATCCATGAAGCAAAAAAAACCCCAACTTATTACTAAGAGCTGCAAAAGGCAAATGCTGAAAATGTACATGACAATCTTTACTTTGCATTTTGACTCAGCACTACAAAGGCCTCTCTACCACAATGTCCCAAAAAGCAAAAATCCCTGAATGTGTCAGAAACCAATAAGCAAAATTTCAGTAGAGATTATACTCATAGAGGAGGGAGGAGCTAGCCCTCAAAAATTAACTATTCAGGTATACATGATTTATGTACTGTGATTCCAAAACAGGCTTTGAAAATGAACTATAAGTCAAGAGCAGGCAGAATTGTTCTATTTAGCTCATGGGTCTACTATACAATCCTCTTTTTCTGTGTATCTGCTGCATTCTCTAGAACGGCACAACTGGGTTCTGTTTCTTTTGGTACCAAATCCGTTGTCATTTCCAGGCTAGTACAGACATAGCAGGATTGGGTAATTGGGAGAAATCAAACAAAAGCAGAGGCATATCATCAAAAAGTCAGCATGTCTGGAAACGATGCGGTTCTTGCTTTAATTGCACTGATGTAATGACTGAACCCAACCAATCATAAAAATATTCTGCCTGCCAGTGAAGCCACACCTTGACAATCAGCCTTTGCTCAAACACACATATTAGCCCCTCTTAGTTATACAATGCAGATCCATTTGGACATTGTTACACAATATACTGACAGGTTTGGGGCTATGTAAGTTTTCCTCGTTTCAAGCAAAGAAAAGGTAAGAAGAACAATATTTTTATATGTCATAGCTAACTGTCACTGGAATAATTCATTTTGTGATGTAAAAACAGTTGATGCAAAATGAAACATGAAAGGAGCTTCAAAAAACTGCAGTATGTACAATAGTGTTTTCTCCTTTTGCCTCTGGGCTGAAATATTATTTTTAGTAAAACATTTGCATTAATGTAATTGGGCCACACCTCAAAAGTAAAACTAAAGAGACAATTCTGACACTAGTATTAGCACAGGTAGCAGAATCTGGCCTTTATGATCTTACAGAGTGCTGGAAAAAAAAATATGAGTAAAAATATAACCATCATAGAGAAAAAATCTTAGCGTATAAGGCGAGTTCATTCTGACTCACAGTGCCTAATTCTTACTGCAGTTGTGCAATTACAGATACCACCTAGGCTGGTCAACTGAAAGAAGCACACTTCCCTAACAGTTGATGCTTTTTTCCTTTTTTTTTGCCCAATAAAAGAACTGTTCTTTCTAGCTTTGCTTTTGTGGTTCAACTCTTTCTACTTACATACTTGCTATTTTACCAAAACCTCAAAACCTTTCTAAAAAAAATACCTGATGTGATAGCTCCATCTCTGAGGATAAACCTTTGGAACAATTTCAAGAGCTAATGCTGAGTTTGAGGCTGATAAATTCTCTATAATTTTAAATTCATTCCCTCAAATGCTGAAAGAACCTATGGACTCAGCATCCTTTTGATATACATTTAAAAAATAAATTTATATGTATTTCTAGAAAGATGATCAATAGGGAGTGAAATGGGCACTCCTGTTCTTGTGATTTATAGAAAATGACAAAAATGCCCCTGGTGTTAGTCTGTGCAGTCTGTAGAATTTATATAAATTTACTTATGAAGAAAACGATGCCATTTTATGGCAAGAATATGAACTTCATAAAGTTGTCATCTAAAAGATTCACTATGTGTTATTTGATAGGAAGTATACATATTTTAAAACATCTAATTAAAATACATTTAAGCATGTCCACTATGAGAAAACATAATAGCAGGTTTTGTGATGACAAAAAAAAATCTGTAACTGAGATTGCCAAAGATTTCTAACAGACTTTAATCCATCTACATGGATTAAATATGTATATAACTATACATTCAGCAAATGTGATATACTCACTGGAACTGACATTAACACGTAATAAAATAGCTTTGTAGTAAAGAGAAAACAGATTATGTGAGCTGGTTTCTCTACTTCTTTCTAGTTCATTCCTTTACTTTTATTCAAACACAAGAAATAGTAGTAAAAGGACTTTGAAAAAGTTTTAAAGGTAACTTGAAAATGAAGAGAGGTTTTCAGGTCAGAAGTATTTGCAGAAAGTTCTGGCATTTAAGAGAAGCTTCCTCTCTTGTCTATTTTTCCTTTCATTAACTATTCAAGCTGAATTCTTATTATAATTCACTTGGTAACAAATTACTTTCTTGATTTCTCAATGGGAAAGCCATCATACATCAGTGTTATTGTCAAGCAGGTAATTATATTTTAAGAGCTTTATGCATATCATTGAAGTATTTTAGAACTAACTGAAAACAATACCAAATTCTACAGAATCCTTAACCTTTTTTTCAGTTTACGGGGATTAAAATAAAAAAAAACAAACAACATATGTACATAAAAGTAAAGATAAAACAAAAATTACATTTAGTCAATAAAATTGTGCAGACTCTAAGATTCAGATAGCAGGATGGATGTGTTTTCTAACGATGTGATATATTGGTGGAATTGTGTGTGTCCTTAAGCTCACCTCAAACAATCTATTTGTTTTACTAAGTAGTTATACTTGCTATTTTGATTCTCTTCAGTGAAATATTTTGCTAACAGATTTATGTTATGCTACCTCTAATCTCAGCTGAAGAAAACCAGCAGAACTTAAACAAATCAGAAAAGTACTGAAGATTTAATCTTCTAACGCTTTAATGCTGTAATTTAGAAAAGACTAAGAACAATTTTGAAGCCTCTCTCATTTAGCTGTAAAGAGTCTATATCTTTTGAATTTTTCTGTAATCTCACACTGAGGTACTGGAAGAAAAATTCTCTGACTTTCACAAACCACTACTGCTCTTGAAGCACTAGCTGCCACTTCCCATAAAAATCACAAAATGCTCCTCCTTCCTACTATATTACATAAAAATGACAAGTAAAATAAGTGACATCTTCGTAACTGACACTGAAGTATCATGTATGCAAGAATATGGTCTGTATCTATATTAATATATGAATCACGCTCCAAAACCAGAAAACCATACCTGAAATCTCCCTTGTTGTTAATAACTCTTTCTGCAGGGCAGTAGGGCGCAGCCGTTTCAAGTACCACAATTTCTACTTGTTTAGTGCTATTTCCGTAGGAATTGTTGACTAGACACTCCCAATCTCCAGTTGCATCAATATCAATGCTGGATAGGATAAGTTCACTATAAAAATAAAAGATTAACTATTGTATATACTTAATTACATAGAGATTGAGTTATTGGTTTTCTGACATTAACTTATCTTCAGAGATTTTCTATAAAAATATAAGAACTGGTTTTGCCCTATGTTGTTATAGGGACAGACACTATGTGAGTGATTGGTATTAAGACTTCAGTAGCACCAGTTTGGACTGACCACTCAGATCATGACAGGCTATAACACAGATTACCAATCATCAAAAAAGTATATCAGTTATGTATCAATGCCCGTTCTCCTTTCCCCAAATATTATAAAACGGGGGTGGGGGGGAGGGTGTTGTTGCATAAACAAGCACTCTAAGATCAGAAACGCATTTCAAGTTTACAGCACAACCAATTCATCGAGAATGCTTCCCTTCAGCTGGGATTGCAGCTCCTATGGCATTTCAACAGCAGAATCTGTGGTGGCACGGGAAAACTTTTCTAGAATAGCCATTCCCTTTGGAAGCTGGATATAATTTTCCTGATAAATGCAAAATGAGATGAGGCAAATGCCGATATTTCTTTCAGTACTTTACTACTCATGAACTTCTTTCACACTGTCCCCCATAAAATATGAAATGTAGTTATTAAAATCCATACATTAGAGTTGCATTAACTCTTTATAATGAGTGTTAAACAAGTTAAATACAGAAACACTTTGTGGCTTCTCTTACAATACAAACACAAGAATGCGTGACTGAACCACACCAATATTTAGCTCCTAAGGTAAATACTCTATGTATAATTAGAGTAGGAGAAAATAATTTCAGAAACATGTAAAAGTGTCTAGAACTGTTCTGGTTAGTATTTTCTGTATATTTTAAATCACTCAAGAAGCTTTCCTGCTCCTTCCTCCTTAATGGATGTAAGTCAGACCCTAATGAAGTCAATAAAGTTTAGTTTTTCAATTGACTTCATCAGGGATAGAGTTTTATCTGATTACTGTAACACCATACCTCTCATAGACAAAAATAATGCTAACTACTACATTTTAAGAAAATAATACATTAGATCTTAAATCTGGTATACGGCTAGAAATAAATTTTACTACAGTTTTAAAGAAAGTACAGCTTTTGAAAGTAGTTGGGAGAGGAAAAAAGGTAGTAATTATCTGAAATATTTACTTTGCTTTATACAAATGGCTCATCTTTGAATATGCCTTGGGGTTTAGACAATTAGAAATTATGTGGGAAGAAACCGAGTACAGTCAGAAAAGGGGAGAAGGTAACTTATAAAAAGAGAAGCATAGAATTTAAAAGTTATTAAATTGATTTCAAATCTGCATTTAAAACAAAACCTTAAAAAATTCTACTTGTGGCCTTTGGCACTTTTGTAAGGAGCTTGACATTTTGAAAGATATACATAGAATAATTATATATAATTTATTTTTAATTTTTTGCTCTTTTAAACTTCTCTAAAAATGTCATCCTTTTTCAGTTTAAACCGTCGTATATTATATACGCACTTTTATTAACTTGGCTACAAGAAAAGATCAAATCTTATCTCCTTGTATGTAGACTACCACAATCAAGGTAGGAAGTGATTAGACGGCTGCATATGTAATTTTCCCTTTGAAATATGCATGCAATGAAGGATGATTTTCTCAAGTACTTACTATAGGATCGTCTTCTCAGTCTCCAGAAAACAAGCAAACCATGGTAAATAGCCTTTGATTTAAGTTGCTTCTGAATTTTTGTGTAGTTCTCCAGATATTCAGTCAAATTTGTCATTAAACAGTAACTTCAAAAATCTCACACTCTTCCTATTTATCCTGGCTTTGAGCTCCAAGTACCTTGTAACCCCCTAATTCACTTTTACAATGAATTCTGACATATTTTTATTGCAGAAAACATAGAAAAAGCATTACTAGCCCTTCTCAGTCAGAGTAGCTGAATATTTTCATGTCAAAAGAAGCAATTCTTCTCTTAAGAAGTCTCAAATGAAAAAGCCCAATAACAGCAGCCTCTTAGCTAACTTAATACATCTTTTTACAATCAGGTTGAAATACTTAAGTGAAATTAGCCAGTTGATAACATTTTTTTAATTAAATCTTCTATTTCGTATGTCACAACAATCTCACATCATCTTTATAGACAGCTGGGAAAGAATGTATTCCTAGAGCTTATAAAAACAATTATCCATAAAAGCTCTTTTTCACTGAAACAATAGGCAGCATAAATATTCACCTGTAGCATCAAGACCCAGAGACTTCCCAAGTGAACAGAGTGTATGGTAGATGTGCTGATCTTTTGGTATATTTCCTATGAAATATCTATAATAATTGTTATCAATAGAAATTTGTTAAAAATGGGAACCATGGTGATTTTAGGTAAATGCAATACTTGAACATATTATCAGTTTTACAGGTGATCAATATGAAGATAAATAATTATGAAGAAAAGGGGTACATTTTCCATTTATTTAAATTGTTGAAATGTGTTCTGATGCAAATTTATCTGCCACTAAACAGATCTCCTGTCATTAGATGAAGTTTCCTAGTTTCACAGACAAATATTTACTGATACATCAGTGTTGCTTCTGCTAGAAATGTCATACCTGAACACTGGTTCAAGTTCTTTAAAATTATGAGTAAATCCTCACATTCACACATAATCTTCTGTGGCCCTTACTTCAGATGGTGAACCAAAATAAGCCAGAATATGTTTATGCAATATAGAAGAAGCTGTATAATGACTAGAACATGGAATTGCCTTCTGAGTTGCCATCTGGCCACTGTAAATGATGCATTCATTTATATTCCTCTAGGAATATTTTGGATAGCAAGCCCAATGGTGAAACTGTTTATTTACTTGCCATCTGGATATGAAAAATGATAAATTGATCTTATACCCCTGGAGAATACAGGCAAATAGATTAAAAAAAAAAAAGTCTTTTAATTCTCAAAAGGAGCAGCCAACTTCATCCTTTAACATCTTCTCTGCTTACAATCCTCACCAACTCCACAGTCCTAGCAGACCAAAAGGAAAGGATGGGCCTGTACAGAATTTTAAACCTTTTCTTAAATTTTCTTCTTGCTCAGTTACATATTTTAAGTCTTGGCACTGTTATATTAGCATGCCCAGAAGTTCCTTTGTTTTTCTTACTCTTAGTAGAATGACATTCTTGGTCGCTCTTGGCTGTGGCAAAAAGTCTTGATAAAAGGCAAGAACTCTCCTGTGACCTGAGAACATGGCGGGACTCTCTGGTTTAGGAGCTTGACAAGAGCACAACAGAATTCAGAGAGGACGGTACCTTTGTCTGTATACTGTTTTTGATTATCCTGTCTCACAGAAGCTAATAAATGTCAGGCCACAAATGAAATGATCTTGCCTCTACGATGCAGCTTTCCTAAGGACAGAGTATGAGTCAGAAAGAGTTCCTACTCCCTCTACATTAGCAATCATATCCCACTCCTCAGAGCTGTGATTGATGCTACTTTTGTGGAAATTTTTGACCTACCGAGACATAAAACAAAGTCAGACATTAATGAGATGGTGTCAAGGCAAACTGAATATGAAGATTTCTGCCTGATGAGAACAAAAGGATGACTAGCAAGCTTTTCTCAGGTTTTCTTTTGAAATTATAGCGGTCTTCTCAGTACAAACATTGAAAGGAAGAAAGAGAATATACATGTTTCTTCTTTGTACTGGGAAATTTCATGCATGGTAGGATTTCTTTTTCAAATATGATGACTGGCATACAGAAAAATTAACTAAAATGTACAGCTAATGCAACTGCATCAAAAATTTGTTATAATATTCAATAGAAGTCCGTGGCATTGGTCATTACAAAGAGAAGAACCATAATGCAGGTGGGAGCCATCCTCATGTAATCAAGTAACCTGTGACAATGGATTTCTATTTGAGGCATAGTTTTGCATTGCTACAGCTATGCATAACTAATTAGACAATCAAAAGTAGGTCTCATTATGCAAAGTTACTCAACCATGTCCTGAAGTAATACCTTAGTGACATTTACTGTATGCCCCAGCAGTCATTTGCATGCCAGGAAACAGAGTAACAAATAAAGAGGAGACTTTAACACCATATTTTGATTGGCTTTCCACAAGAAAGGCTTTAAAGTTTGACTTGAGTTCCTGTAAGACTTGGGAAGAACCAAGTGCCCTTCCTGGAGAAAAATAAAAATTAATTACTCAAACACAGATAACATTTAGGTTTCCTCATATTCTTCTTCAGACAGATAAATAGCAAATGCTTTTCTACAGTTCAGAGAGAAGGCCTGCATAACCTGCCTCCAACCCAAACCACCTTAAATTATTAATACTAACACAGAATTTAAAAAATGAGTGTTGGTCTCCAGAGTACACTGCTGCTTGGAATATAGCCTCTCACAGGGGACATAAGGTTAAAACATGGAAAATGAAGAGAGAATGTGTAAATCTAGGCACTTTATCCGAACTTAAATCGCTAGTCTGATCTCTCTGACAAAATTACTTATTTACCCATGAAAGAAACAGCTTTAGAAGGCTGATGGCCTTTAAAGAAAGCTTGTGTCCAGGCAACAGCAAGAGAGAAAAGGAAGATTAAAAATTAAAATTGGTATTCATTTCATGCTACATGTCTAGCAAATATTTTCAGGTGTAATCAATTTGTCATACACGTAGGAAATTCAATACACATCATATTCTGTTTCTTCTGATTGATCATAAAAACAAAGCATAACTTACCATTTAGTGCCATCTGTAGCTACCTAAGAAACATAATGTGCTATAATGCACTTTTACTATAATTTATCTATCAGCTAATTTCTTCACATCAGTATGCTTGGACCATGACAACAGTGGGACTGGGCTTCAGAGATGCCAATGGAAAGGACCTAATTTTAATGACAAGATACTGATAAAAAAAAATAAATAAAATACATACTTCCAAAATGGGAGAAAAGACCCATATGTCAGTTAGTAAACCATCTCTCTTTATTTTCCTTTTGTACTGCTCAAATTACGTTGACTGAAATGCAAACATTCAAAAATGTTTTCACAGGCTAATGTTATCCATTTGTTGTGGAAATATTTGCCCAATAGCAAGATGTGTTTTCTATAAGTGGGTGTCAAAGAAACTGTGACCTACATTTATATGCCATCAATTTGTTTCTTAAAATTGAGAAAACAAATACTACTAAGAGTGACTAAACCAAATCATCTTCAGAAACAGAGTCAGAAATCTAAATAGCCCTACAAAATACCACAACAGGTTTGGCTTCCTGTATGATCTTTTTCTTTCTCATTGAACTTGTCGGGTAGAGACAGACTACCTGCGCTGCATTGAAGGGTGTGCATAAAGAGGTTTGCATTTATTTTCATACTCCCACCATCCTAGAGTCAATCATGCCAGCCTAGCTAGCTGAGTTTGTGTGGGAGGGGAAGGTATCAGCAGCCCTAGAGCACTCAAAGCTTTCTCTTGGTGGAGAAACCTTCAGACAGCTGGCAGGTCTGTGATGGCACAGTGCTATAAAGCTGTCTGATGAGAGTACACCTGGGCCAGGGCTTATTTAAAGTACTTCATGCAGCAGTTGTCTATCATCGAGCTGCTTTTTCAGCTGGTGAAAGGTTTGGGGATGCTCAAATGTGTTTATTGTTATTAATTTGGTTCTACCAGCAAAGCGCTTGTCTGCAGGATGTATACAACTGCGGTCTTCTGGGGAAATGGAGCCACACCTGCTGTACGCCTTTCATCTGCCCTTAAGTAGTCTGTACGCTGCAATGTTACATCCAGAGAAAGCTTTATTTCATTAGCATAACTCTTCTGATCCGTACACTATCAGAGGTGCTTAGACAAAAATAACACTATGAAAATCAGTCCAATAGCCAAAATTGCATAAAAAGCTTTTAAAGTAAAGTATTTCCCAGATGATTCAGAAGTGTTAACCTACTTATGACAATTCTTGATTATTTGATTACGTGCCACTGAGACCAGCAAAAAATAAATTAAAAAAAAAAAAGAACAAACAAAACCCCCAAACAACACACACAAAAAGACCAAACTAAAAAAACCTACTACATTAATTTTACAATTTCAAATTATTTGTCAAACGCACACTACTTTGACAGAATTTCCCACTCTCTCTCATCTGTGGTGATGTTACAAATGCAGAAATTAATTATTTAATTAATACTTTATGGGTTAGACTAATTGTATATTAGGGCTAGAATACTGACCTGGTTTATTTGCTGACCTGCAAGAAATATGGGAAGATCTAAAAAGGAGGTAAGTTATAGCAGATTCCTACATAAGAACATCAGGAACAATCTCTATTTCTCCAGCATACACCATATCCCCAACAGTGTAAATTTTATTTTGGAATGGCCAGAAGCCATCCAATCAAAATACCATAAACAATTAAAATAGGGTTCTTTTATCATGTAGGGGGAAAGAAGGGGAGGGGCTGGGACCTATTTTCATGGAATACCAGCATGCTAATGGAGTAAAAAAACTTTCTGTAAGTCCAAAAAGAATATGTCCTACAATGCGTTCTCTACATTCAATATATTGAAATACATAAAAAGTTAAAACTAATTCAGTTATTTGTTTTAATATTTCTAAAATGTTTTGCTTTAAAGAAATGGTTTGCTTCACCAGTATCTAAGGTGATTGACTTAGTAGAATGAGTACAACAGTCTGGACATAGGTCAGAATTGCTCTGACAATCACAGCTGACACACAGGGTTACAAACTACTGCCTGGAATGAGAGAAAATGTATAATTATACCTTACATTGGTGTTGACAGGAAAAGTAATTTTCAAAAAGCCAGTCCTGGGATGGTCACTCCAAACTGCTGCTGCAGTGCAGCATCTCCTCAGCTGTATAGCTGCAGCTGTTTGAAGGACCACACTCAAATCATTCTGGCCCTAAAAAGTCAAATCAAAACTCTATTGATTCCCCCTTGTTGGGAGGGGAGTGCCAATTTTTGTTCTTAATACTGAACTTAACATTTCATTTCAGTGGTGTGGCTGGATGGACCCATACATAGCTGCAGGAAATAAGGAGAGACGGAGTGAGAGGTCAACATTTAGTGCAAGGCATCTTGTTAATCTGGTCTCAACATCACAAAAAGGGTACTTTTTAAAAGTTCTTCAAGAAGAACTCCATAAAAACTTTTTATAGTTCTGACTTACTATTTTTCTAGGGCTTTTTAATTCTATCAGCCAAAAATACTTACTGTTTTTTCTGTGAAATACTTACTTATTTTCTGACTATTTCTCAATCACTTTTCAATAAGTAGTTACACAAATTACACCTACAGTTTTTATGGCACACCACATTTCTTACATAACTGTCTATTCCTTTAATGGTAGAGGGTATTATAGTTGCTGCTTTTGCTTTTCATAGTGTTGGTATACTTTTCCACAGGTTATATTTTAAATTATTACCCAAACTGATTAGTAGTAAAACTGTCATTTGGTTTTATTCAGATAATTAAAAGATTTTTAGAGAAAAGGCTGAAGTTTAATTAATTCACATGGAGATTCTCTTAATCTCAGATAATGAAACCCTTAGCCTGTGCATTTCATAATGTTCCACAATAATTTTAAATATTATCTTCCTGTCTGATACATTAGAACGTTGCTGCTAAAGGTGCATCTGTCACTAGTCCTTTGCTGCCTACAGTGCCTGATGTAAGCCGTAGACCACTGACAACAGGGTTTAAAGTAATCTCAAAACAATACAGAAACATTGCTTTACAATTTAAATGGTTATTTTGCTTGATTTCTTTCCTAACTGCTCAACAACTAAGGGTCAAACAGGGTGAATTAGGTGAACCAACAAAATATCAACTAAACAATTTCTGCTGATTTCCCTGGGCTTCTCAGTATGACCCTCAGCTGCTCATTTCCAAATGCTCATGACAACAGAGCACAAAGTGATAATAAAATACCTGAATCAGATTCTTTAGATCTGTTTTAACTTTTTTTGTTGTTGTTGTTAATCTTGTTTGGAGTGAATATCCAATATTTTGCCATGGTTTGGCACATATCTGAACTTCCAATTGTGTATCCAACCTAGCGACGTACTCATCAGTGATATACCATTTTCAGACTGTTCTTAACCTAATATCAGTCCAAACCACTACTGCTTGCTGCATATCTGTTCCAAATGTACTCTTGCCACAAACTGTTAAGAGAGTTCAGGGGTCATTTGGATTCTTTCCACAAAAACCAGGCATAGAATTACTGCCTTTCTCCCAGAAGTTCTGGAAGTGTTTTGTTCTTTCTTATACAGAATGGCTGCCTGGATCTCAGACTTGTCATGATACCACCTGTCTACTCCTGGAATCGATTTTCTTTCAATAATCATATCTTAAATAATCCTTATCTTTTTAGTGAAAATGTCTCAGCCAAATTCCAAATTCTTTACTAATAGCTGCAATAATAACTTTTAAGTGCTTGAAATTATCAATTGGACTCCAAACCCCCTTCAGATTACAAAAATTATGATCAAAATTTTTAATCCACAACACTTCATTCCTTTTTATTTTTTTCCTAGTTTCTTCACTATTACAGTACAAGTACTCTCTTATCTCAAACATTACTATTTCTTTCATAATTTACTTTTGACCATCCCATATTGACATTGACTTCTATCAAAATGTAAGGAAGCACTAGATGCTTTAAAAAAACACAGATTCTTAAGCTTAGCTTTCCTTTAAAAAAAAAAAAAAGAAAAAGAAAAATGAAAAAACAACCTTTATTTGGCAGCCATATTTAGAAGACTGAAATATTTAGAACAGAATTTCAGAGAAAAACAGTATTTGTGGAGCATCACAGTTGAGACCTCATAGACTGTATTTCCAGGGGCAAATCTA
The DNA here is from genome assembly GCA_008711295.1 of Anarhynchus alexandrinus. Taxonomy (NCBI): domain Eukaryota; kingdom Metazoa; phylum Chordata; class Aves; order Charadriiformes; family Charadriidae; genus Anarhynchus; species Anarhynchus alexandrinus. The sequence continues at coordinate 5,914,928 of VUYV01000011.1, read as the reverse complement.
TCTACATAACTTAACAAAAATTACATCTGAAAAACACTTCTGACATGAGCACCTGCTATCCTAGGTTTAGATAAGAGCATGTTAGTTTCTCCGGTTGTAGCACTCCTTTTTATGGGTTCTTAACTTTCTGCAGTTTAATGTTTTCAGAAAGAGCAGTTGTGAACTGTAATGGTCCCAGAGCAGCCATTGCAGCTGTCACAGGCATAAGCACTGTTAAACACTCTACACAAGTATTTACAGAATAGAACTAAAAAGACTTAAATTGTTATTATGGTCTATTTGGTAAATAAGAAACTTCCTGAAAATTAAAGTCTCTCTACTACTGCGGAGTTGCTTAGTTAATAAAACTAAAATATTTTCCTTTTTTAGTTTAATATTCTAATAACTGTCCTGCTAGCCTCTCCAAACACCAAAAGGGAACAGTGGGGAAGGTGGGAAAGATGCTGTGCTGCAGAGAATCATACATAATCTGCCTTCTGTGTGGCTTCAGGGATATGGGTTGTTTCATTGACGGTTATTGTGATCAAACGGATAATCTAATATTCCAGGCTTAGAGAAATTAGGCTGTCTTCATGGAAACACAAGTAACAATTTCAGCTAGATCCATTCACAGATGCTACCAAATTAGTTCCACATCACATTTATATTTTCATGTATGACTATGACATTTATACACAGGCATAATGACAGAAAATTCAACATGAGCAAAATCAAATATTATTATCATTGGCAAGAAATGGTAAATGTGAGCTAGCAGCAGAATTGAAAACACCTTTTCAGGGTCTCCTATAAGGGAATACTCTTTGCCAAGAAAAATGTCACAGGCCGGAATGCAGTTCAAAACTTTAGTTTAATTATTGTAACAAAAACATTTATTTTAGTTTATTCTGCTTTATCATAGGAGACAAAAAATACACATTTGGATATTTTATCCTTCTACTGTGCCAGTTAATAAAACAGAAGGGTTTAGTGTTATATTTGTGTTGTAAATCCACATCCAGAAATATCTGGAACTACCCAATAAAATAACCATCTAAAAATGTTTGAATAAGCAGCTTTTGGAACAGGACTACACCTCTTTGTTCTAAACTAGCTTCAGAAATCTTTAAATTGCTAAGCAGCACAAGCCAAAGCCTGTCCTTTTGTGCAATCACAGAAAGCCACAGACAGTGGACATTTGCTCTAAAGAGTAGGTATAGGAAGGCAAAATATGACACCGTGAGAAGTGATTTTAAATTACCTTTATTTTACTCCAAATCCCATACTTATCATATGATAACCTCAGGGAGGCATAGTCTTTCTGGTGTTTCACAGTGCCTCCTACAACTGTGATTTAGCCTTATGAACTATCACAAATTAGTGTGTAATAGCATGTAACAAGCATATGAATACATACTGCTGTAACATGTAATAAGCATGCTATTACATATTATTTAAACATGTAATAATAATAATGATATAAATGGAATTATAGTATACATGGTCATGATGATGGGAGTAAAATTAAGAAGTCCTGAAGAGAGTTTTTACATTCATAACTCAGCCAATGTTTTCTCATTTTCAACATGAAGAGACAATAAACCTCTAAAATTTATATTAAAAAAATCATTGACTTCAAAATAGTATGGTTTTTAAAAGCTAGTTTCAAAAGTATAGGTCTCTCATGCCTTTAGTATCTTAATTTTGATCAGCCCCTTGATCAAGGCAGAGGGATGACTGCTTGAATATTAGCATATTTGACAGGATAAGGACCATGCTGTACAATAAATGCAGTGTTGATGTCCTAATATATAGTAAAGTGAATCACATAGCTCAAATAAATGAACAATTAAAATGCTGTATGCTTTTAAATAGCTGTTTAAAGATTTTGAATTTAATTCAAAAAACATTTTGTCTCATTTTGACAGTCCATATCATAGAACTGGGACAAGTCAAAGTATTTTTCCAGTCTGTAACAGCAAATACGATGACGTATTTAGAGAACGTTCTATCTGAGTACCTGGTCCCAGTGCATATTGCAACATGAGCATCAAGGTCACCTATTTAATGGCACAGAAACAAGGCAGGTAGCAGATCAACCATCCTTCTTAAAATATTGCTATGGTAGACAATGATTTTTATTTTATAGTCTGGCAAAAATTAAGCAATATAAGGTAAAATTCTGTCAAGCTACTTCTAAACTAGCTTTTTAAAAAGGACAGCTATTGTGAAAATCCTACCATTTATAGACAATTTATTTCAGTTTATTACTATGCTCTTACAAATTGCTTATACAGTGCAAAATACAATTCAGTTGAAAAATATAATGAGGTGATTAACAGCATGTCTTTTAATTTTGATATCATGGAAATAAGAAGAACATGCTTTAATTTAAGTGACTCGGCAGCTAGATAATAGCTCATGCACTTGGCATTACCATAGTAATTGGTCTAACAGTCTTCATTATCCTCTACAGCCATAGACATTGGTATTAGAAGAAAGCCAGTAGCTGTGAGAATAGGTCAGTTCTACGCCTCTAGATCTACAGGACTCCGAAAGGGGTCAAATAATCAGTGAGTAGACAAAATTAAAATCAATAAAGCCGAAAGACCCCAGTGGAGAGGAATTGATTTGACTCCCTTCATAACTTTCATTTGACAGTTCAAGAAGCATTTCAGGTCAATTATATTAATAGAAACTGGCTGAGTGAAAAGATGTTAATGATGATCCAGAGCTAATTAGCATAGCTATTTTCACTCCATCTTTTATAAAGACAAAGGCAAAACATAGACGCAAAATCAGACTCCTGTTTTGATCAATGATGGAAATCGCAGAGGACAAAAGGATGTGTGCAACACCTTAGCAGCTTTTAGTGACAAGGCCATACTCTAGGATGAAAACAAAAAATAAATGGAGAGATTTATAATGATTTATTTAATAAGATTTAAAAGGGAAAACTGAAGCAAAACTAGAACGATATGTTCATTGCCACATATTAGTTTTTACTTCTTTGATAGAAGCCTATTCTACTTTACTCCTCTTGTATTTTTCACGTCAGCAAAGGTTTCTGTAGATCTCTCAAGCACACAGAGGCACACAGATGGTAAAAGTCATAGAAAGTGGACAAAAATTTTCATAAGAAACAAATATGAGATTAATTAACTAAAGAATATAGGATCCAGTATATTGGATCCTGCAAAAATTAATCCAAGCCTTTTAAACTGATAGTTCTTCACAGGCAGATCACTATGGTAGATTAATCTTCTAGATGGTGTCAGGAAGAAGTAGTTTGGCTGTAGGTCACTCCCATATGCTACCCAAGCTATTCTAAGTTCAGTTTCTTTTCACTGTTTACTGTGTAAGAAACTATGTTTTTATCTGTTTCAAATACATGGTTGCTTAAATATGGATCCTTAGGCACAAGAAATACCATTTGGAACCACAGCCATTGATAGCTGTGAAAAACCTATACCCGTGCGTATGCCAATTCAAGCATGCAATTGAATTGCTTCAAATAAAACTCCTCCTGATGCATGTTTTAATGAAGCTTATTGCAAGTGTTGCATCTGTTCACCTTGCCTACAAGTCTGACCATTACAAGGGGTATACATTACCGTGTAATTAAGCAGCAGTCATGAATGATGCTGTCCTCCACAAATACGCCCCTCTCTTCATCTGTTTCGATCAGACGACCAGCATGGTACCAATGTACTTGGGTGGTATTGTCAACGTATGTTGCAGTACACTGAAATGGCAAGCGGTCTCCATGAAAAACCACTTGTCTTTGTGATGGGATCAGCTCAAAAAGAGGGAGTTCCAGAGGCCCAGCTGCAGGGAAAACGAAACAAAACAAAACAATAGGAAAAAAAACACCCTCACAATGAATTCCTCTCTTGAATATTGTGAAGTGAACTAATTGTATACAATTCTAGCTTCCTAGATCTTAACATTAAAGCACTAATATAAAAGATATGCCCACAAACTTCAGTATGATCATGTTGAGAATTCTAGAGATCACATTTCTTTCATTGGTGAGAGCCCAGACAACTACAGGATTACTAGAACAGCTACAGAAAATGGGTTTCACAGAATGGTTCACAGTATGGGTGAGGTTGGAAGGGAACCCTTGAGATGCTCCAGTCCAGCTCCTACTCAAAGCAGGATGCTTCACTACAGAAAAAAAAAATCAGTCTTCCAATTAAAGAAAAAATACAGCTATTAGTATAGGTGCAGTTAACATTTATAAGACCACTTCACTGTCAGTGGATGAAATCCCCGCTGTGCTCCAGAACAAAATTTACTCACTCTGAAGAGCCTAAAGTATCTCATATGCCTGGGATTTAGATAATAATAAGGCTAAAAACAAAAGTTAAACTTTCCCCTGAAGTTCAACTATCCCTGTGATTTCTCATTTCCCTTTACTTACTTCCTTCTGCCTCTTCCACAAGTCGTCTTTACTCTCTAGATGTTTCCTCAACATTAAATATTTATCTGAATAGCTCTTTCTACTTTTTAATAGTGGAGTACTTTTCACCATCTTTATTTTATGAATTTTATCTGTCCTGTCTTTCCCCAAGAAATACCCTAATAAAAAGAATATTGCATATTCTTATTCTAAGCAGAATATTACAAAATCCAGCTGCCATAATCACATACCCAAATGCCTTAAAACAATTAAAAAATAAATAGTGTTGTAAATTTGGAAGCCATATGCATTTTTGGGACTGCTGAAAGTCTAACTTTATAGATTTAGCAGTAATTGAAGACTATATCTTTCAATCCTACAATGCCTGTAGAGACTGAATCTCTAGACAGTATTTGTCTTCTTCCATTTTTATTTCTAGATCCTGAAACTACCTTAACACAAGTTCTGTAAAATATTTTCTATACATTTTGAGATTAATGCTATTTCTTTAAATCAGTAACAGAACATTGAAATGGAGCATTTTAGGAAAGGTAATTGAAACAGAGGCTCTGCATTTAAAGAAAGAAGATCATCTTCTATGGGATAATAAGGAATAAAGGAAAAGATTATTTTCTTTTTTCTGATATAGTCAGCTTAGGCAAGTGAAGAAAATTACTACCGCTGATACCTTTTTATCATCGCACAAACTTCTAAAGGTGATAAAAATACTAAGAACCCACATATGTGATTGATGAACACACTACCATGAACATCTTGCACAATAATTCCTAAAATACAACCTTTTCACCTCAGCCTACAATGCCAAAACAACTGAGTGAGCCTGGGTCACTGTACAACTTCACTACTGTGATCTCATCTTCAACAAAATACCTACAGTCTTGCACCTTGGAAATCCTTTTACCTTGATGAGAAAAGAGAATTTTAAAGCTAGATGGTCTTCTTCGTTATTTTTCTTCTGTTTTCATTTAAAGCCCTCTCATCATTAACGTCTGGCCAGCCTACAGGGCTGTCAGTTGAAAGGTCACCTTTCCACATTTGCACCACTAGTGACTATCTCAAACGCCTACTTTTCTGACAAGTACTTTAACATTTTTTTTCCATTTCACTGCTTACGATTTCATCTTCCTTAAACTTTCTCCTCAAAATCCTCTATTGCCCATAATAAATACAGATGAACTTAACCATGCCTAACCAGATTGCAAGCCATAATCACTGGTTCTTCAATCGCTAAAATTTGTGGACAACCAGTAGTGTTTGTTCTTCTCCTTACTCAGCATCCCACCCTAACACGCTTCTTTATGTCATGCAGATGTTGTCTTTGGAACACTTAAATTGTGAGAAGCTGCATTTATAAACCTAGCTTTGGGCTCTCGATATTACTGGGGAATTTAAATGTTGAATCGTATAGTCATCACCTGCTTTGAATAAACAGTGAGAGGGATCACTTCTCCTTTTTTATAGAGTAAGAATGCTGGCCAGCATAATACGCAGGATTTGTACACGAGTGAATTTGTGATATTGCTGTCCGGGAGAAGGACACAGGGGATTAAGGGGCTGGCTGCTATCTGTGAAATGTTGTAAGTCTGCTGTGATTATAAAGGGCAGGCTTCAGAAATCCCTCCTGACTTGTGTATACATCCCGTAGCTTATCTTCTGATTGTGCCTATTATTTGTGGACATGAATGCGTTACTAAAAATTCCTTGAAACATACCTGGTGTTTTTATATGAACTTTGGCTTCTAACTAAAAGACGGGAAAGTAAACCAGATTAATACCTCATTCATAATAGCTGCAGGTTTGGTCTCAGTCCTTGACATTAAAGGTTTTTACTAGAAGATGGAGATAACCTCTTTCTCCAAAAGGTTGCAATCTTTGTGTTGCATTACAAAGTCAATCATGGAATATAAGGAAAAGTTATGGTGTGGGAATTTAGCCATAAATTAATGGAATGGTTATGAAAATGGAGTCCAGAAAAATTAAACATACTGTCACAAGTACAACAGCAATATATACTCCTCACAGAAATAAAATATTTTTCCTGAATACAGTAATTTTTAACTGAGGATATTGTATCTTGCCAAATGTTTTTGGTCATGCAGTGAGTGACACATTGTGTTGTGAGGCTACGCAGTAGAAGAGTGTGAACTATAGTATCAGCTTTCTTAAGTCAAGCTGAATAACTTGCCTGGCATATGGATGTAGTGTAACACTATAACTTTGAATTTATCTCTGCCTTTATAGTTGGTCTCTAAGGCTCTCCCTGTATCACTTCTGTCGTTCAGCATTGGGAATCGCCAAAGCCAGAAATAGAGTGCGAATGAAGTGTTCTGTACAGATTTTGTCAATTAATGATCAGGAATACATGAATTTTTTTTTACTGCTGCATATCAAAAAAGGAGAAAACGATCCTTTGATTGACATCAGTCATATCAACAACCTACTCATTTTTTTTTTCTTTGCAAATCCTTCTAAGTGCCAATAAAGACACAAAGTGAATGAAACATACCGTTGGTTTGCTGTTAGGCTAGGATATCCTTTGACCAGCTGAACCCTTTCACAATGTATATATCTGGACTGGCCAAATGGACAAATAATGCTGCAAACTCATTTTCAAAGTGAAACTAGTAAAATTTCTATGTATTGTGACATTTGCAGAGCATGGAAGGTCCACTTAAGTACTTCTATAAAACATCTGCTTTTAATCTGTGTGATGTCTACAAAAAATGATTACCAGAGCTAATCTTCAGTTGTTTTCCAGGGATAATCATGATTTAAAAGACTGTGGCTGATTCTGCAACTATTACTTAAGCAAAAGTTCCAGTTGACTTCAGTGACACAGCTCACAGATATAAGGATTAATTGCATCAATAAGAGTTTCAGGATTAGGGCCAATAGCCTTTATCCTGAATGTCTAAAAAACGATTGTATAGTTCCATCAGCATCAGCTGGAAATACTTATTTTAAATCCATAATCCAACAATCCTTCAAATTCAGAATAAAAATAAAAGCATTTACTAATGCTGTACACACGTTTTCATGCTTGACTTTGAGAATAAAGTAAGAAGTAAGAAAGGCAGAAATTCTGAAAGTATTTGGAATGATTTTGGCATTGATTTGACAGCACTTGAAATATTAGAGCTCTGGCAATCATATCCCTAACACAAGAAAAATTTTCCCTTTGATTATGTGATTATGTGATTACTAAAGACCATATAAACATATCATGCTCATATATATGTGTGTGTGTGTGTATGGCAGATACAACAGCCCCATAAGATTAAAAATAGTTTACAGTTTACTATTGTATCCTGGGAGAGGAGGGACCAACTATGTGGGATTTTATTTATTTAATTTTTACACATGTGAAAAATATTCCAAGATTCGCCTTCCAAGACAATCCACTCTGCTTCCCTCAAGTTTGGAGCCAGCACCACCATCTGCAAATGAGAGGTGTGACTCTCCTATAGGCATTTCGATGAACGGCTGCTGGAGTGTTTTACAGTCTTTACCTGTCTTGTCTCTCTAGTCAGCACTAAACCATGATTGCGGCAGAGCACCACAGGAATCACTGATTGCAGCATGAATCTAAAGGTCTAACCCGTCATTACAGTAATTACATCTTTTTCTTTATCTTTCACTTCTCAGCAGAAAAGGGTTTTGTTGACTGAAGGCCAGATTCTTTATGCTATCCAGTCTTGTATTTCAGATTAGCTCTAGACTAGAAGACTGAGGACATATGGAGGAGGAATCAGGTTACCCAAATACCACTGAATTAGAATATCACTTCAGAGTCCTTCTCACAGAAAGGATATCCATGCACATTTTAATACATGCAGTGCCCCAAGACTCATATAAAGTTGAAAAGAAAATAGAAATTATTTTAATAACCATTAGCTAAAATAGAAAAACAGCAAAGTGCACTGAAGCTCTTAGGAAATGTTCCAATGCGTATGCCCCTTAATATTTTTCTAAAACAATTTATATCACACACACGCACACACATTAAATACTTTCTGCCTTTTTCCTTACTATTCAGTTCTTGAGATTTTAAAAACAGTTCTATTTTCCTTCTAACTTTGGCCTAGCTCTGTTGTTCACTGTCTTAAAAGATGGAAAGGAGAAGAACGTGAAGGAAATACTGCTGTCACTGAACATATATGGAATACAAATGTTTGTAAAAGACATAACATGCAAAGTGTCTCACATTTAGAATGTATGCATTTATGAGTGGACACTACTGTTTTCTGGGTGAACGATCAAAAGCAAGTCTGTAAGCACAAAAGCTGGCCCGTGCAATAGATTTGTCTAAACACTACAGAAAGTTGGCAAGTCATTGGCCAACATGACCAGCACAAGGTACTGGAGATGTGATAAGAGAAAAATGAAGTTACGTCCTACCTGTTGCACTCAGTCCTGCACAACCTGTAACCTGGGCAGCACAACTCTCTAGGGCTAAATAGCTACTAAGTGCAGAATCCTGGTTACTACACTAGAGCGTTCCCCTGTTCAGTTTACTGTAGACACAGCTTTCTACTGTACATTTTCTGGCCCTCATTAACTGGCTTTGTTTGACACCGGCAGCTTTTACGCAGTCAGAAATAGGAAAACCTACAGGTTTCTCCAGGTTGCCCACACTGATGTGCAGTATTACAGTGCTCACATCTCAGGACACACCATTGACTTCTGCCTCTCTCTTGGTAGAAATTCAGTTTGCTACAGCACACCACAAGCTTCTGGGACAGAAAAAAAGCCAGAGGTTGGCATTTTGCTTCTTGTTAATCACTTGATTTATTGTATTGCCAATGGGCTTTTTATTTGAACTGTGCGTGCCTACCGAGTGCAGCACATCCTGCTGACAAAAGTGTGAGTTAGAGCTCTAATATTTGTACACAATCTCAGTGGGAAAGAAATGTGCATGGAAAGCACAGTGGGGAGAAGCTGGAAGTGAGGACAAAGTAAAGGAACTTGTCCAATAAAAAGGACAGATGAGGAAAAAGAAATTGAAAAACATTAGTTAAAAATTTGCATTGCTGACACAGCAAATTATATCCGTTGATGTTTACTGAATGGAACTGAAGAAAAGAAAGTGATCTGAATTGCTCCAACACCAGTTTTGCCAAGAAGGGGAGGTACCAGTACACCAACGCCAATTTCTGTATTGCAAAATTTGCTGACAATAACGAAAGATTTAGTGTAGAAGGTCAGAGACAGCGCCATATGCCAAGGAACTCAAGAATGAATACAGAACTGGAGCCAAGCTTCAGTTTTAATAAAAGCTTTGCCTGGCTCCAATTTTAACATAAGATCAAGAAAATACAGATGCCAACATGTATTAAACACATAAAAATAAGAAAAGTCTTTTGGGCTTGGGACAAGAAAGCTTTGTATCATATTCATTTACCACTCACTGCAGAAAAAAATGGAACTTCTCTTCTTGTAGTAGCTTCTTATTTCCACCAACTTCATAATGCTGGCAGGGCACGGCATATTCCACACCATTTTATCAGTCCCTTTCACCCTCCTACATGCTTTTCAGACAGGAGCATAAAGCAGATGTATTTTTTTTTGCAGCATCTCATAATTAAATCACAGGTTTTATGTTTATTTTGTAATGTTAAGTGCTACACTGCAATGGTAGCTACTAACCAAAGAGCAAGACTTCAGACATGTATGCCGTTTTACCTTAAGTTACAAATTTTGTATTGCATTTTACTCCTGCAAACTTCTGCAAAGCCATCAAAGTTGAGAAAAAGAGAGAGAAAGGGTATATGTCTGCCGAGCAGGCATGGCAGAGTCAGTGGACTGAGGCACCGATAAGAATGCTGTTGCAGGGAGCTAAAGAGAAGTAGCAATCCCAGGATTTATCCTGAGTTAGAAGTACGGCGAGCCCAGGCTGTCACAGTCCACTGCTACTGGTGCTTCAGTTATCTGGGTTAGCTAACCTCATAAATATACTCCATATCTACAAAACAGAAGATTAAATTCAGTGCAGTTACGCCAAGAAGAGCTACAATCGTAGCTTTAGATGACAGCCTCACTGAGAAGCACTTAGATTCCACAACTTCTCAGAATTATTTATTAAAATAAGATACACCTGCGTAGAAACTAAGGAAGGCTGAGCTGCAAAAAGTACAATTCAAATCTAGTCACTTTTAGTAAATCCAAGTCATACAGGTCTCAGCCAGCACTCAGCAGGTGGATGACAAGTCCAGCCATGACAAAGTTATTCAACCTGGTTTTTTCTACAGGAGTTTCCCCCAGATTTATAAGCCACTGTGAAAATAAATTATCATTTTTGCACTGGGTCTAGGGACTGGTGTGTGTTGTGTCCAATACAACCATTTTAAGTGAGGGAGCAGTGGAAAACACTTTCTTATTTCCTGATGATAGTAGTGATTTTCTTGGTAGGAAAGTAGAGGTAGAGAAATACCGAGGTAGCAGGTTTCACTTAATAGTATTTAACATAAATGCCAAACATCATAACATTCATTTGTAAAACGGCAACAGCTACTTGAAAAATTTCCACAATAGGAAATTCAAGGTTTCATTCCAGTTAATCAATTAATCAAATATATTATCTGCATGCAGGCAAAATAAAGCCCATGACTTGCATTGGCACAGCAAGCAGAAATTTAAAAAGAGTTTTTTCATCACCGATTTCTTTCTTATCAAATAAAACTACTGCCACTTTTCAATTTCTTATTTTCAAATTGTCCCAGCAGTCTCCTTTTGAAGCTGGGGAGCATTTGATTATTTGCCACATCCCCAAACTTTAAGACCGTGACATATTGACAGCTATGGTATTGGAGGATTCATCAACACAAATTTCTTCACTGGCAAGAGTCAGAAGCCATTGCTAGAAAGCTAATTTTGATTACTCAAATTATCCTTAAGGCAAGCAAACTGGCAGGCTCACGGCTGTGCACACTCGTTACAGCTTGCAGTTAATAAAATGGCTGAGCAGTGGCACGGATAAAACACCTAGCTCTACAAAATATATTGATTAGCTTTATCTATCTGGGAAATGCTGTGGTAGCACTCATCTTTCCAAACCTTAAGCACCACTAGCCACCTTCTTTTTATTTTCATCTCGTTACTACACACGTAGACGAAGGAAGCATGGCAGCAGGAAGGCCCCGAGAGTGGCAGTGATTGCCCTTAATTGCCCAGAGTCCAGCAGGCTGCATGAGTACCCATCTATACTGCGAGAATGCCGAATGAAAAAGAAATGTAAAAGTCATAAGAGATGCTGAAGAAGTGACAGGTCTGTTCAAGTCAGGACTCGTCCCAGTCCTTGTATGAGATTTTTCCACTCCAAACTCCTCTCAGCCCAGCTGACAGTGTCAGAAACTGCAGCTCTCTACAGCCATTTCTATGCATATATTAAAGAAAGTGCTGTATGATGAAATGTGCTATAAAACTGTGAAATATCGCTACGGTATACTTCACTTAATTAGAACAGAGGATGTTAGGATGGAGGCTTTATAAGGAACTTTCCCATGAGAACAATTAAGATTACTTACACCAAACTGTAATCAGTGCTGCTAGCGGGACAATATTAACACAGGTGCGGCAAAGAAGCTTACGTGATTTTTTCTAGGAATTACCAGTATAAAATTTAACCCTAGTCTTTCAATGTACATGTTACCATGTTAAGAATAAAGAATATATCTTCTGGGATACTCCACAGGCCTCAGTCAAGGCTGGCTGTCTTACCATTGCTTTGCTCATGAGCAACTAGCGTTTAGACGTGGCCAGTCAAGTCTCCAAGGGCAGAAGCTTTGAAGATTAAAGAAGCTTTGTTTCGCTGATATTCTCCTCACTACATCTTAGCTAAATTTTCCTTTAGTTATTTTGAATGCTTTTCGGAACAAGCAGGCAAAGAAAATGTAGAAAATCAGACCAAACTGTACATTAAAAACGGCTGATACAGTTTAAGAGTAAGCTGTGTGAAGAAAAAACATGGATACATTTCTAACATCTAAATCAGCAAGATTTAAGGGCTGAAAAGTTCAGTTGAACTATATTTTCATCTGTGAGCATAGATGCAAGAAAATACATAGTAGTAAAACCTCATCCTTTGGTCAAGTGACCATTATAATACTTCTGTTATTTCACGCTTATAAGTTTTAAATGTTATTAATTTTGTGCCCTCAACCTTCCAGCAGCATTCTAAATTACCACTAAAGTAGATGATAACATTTAATATTAAATATAGGGCACCATATTCCTTTTTTTTTTTCCAGTTTGAGACTGATCATATTAGGATGAGAAATCTAGAATTTGAAGCCGAAAGGTTGGAGCATTGTTGGTTTCATAATACCAAATGGTTATCTATTGAAAACTTTGATATTTAAAATGGGCCACTTAGCTCTGATAGATTCATTTTCTATCACATCCATCTTTGAAAGATCCAAAATGTACAGTTATATTATGTGATATATAGACATTCTGTTATCATCCGTATTTTGTTCTTAAAGAAAATCCTGAATTGCCAACATTGTAAAATAGAAACAATTGCAAGAGGATTTAACTACAGCTAATTGTATCACTGTACATATCTTGCAAAGCCTAATCCTGTGAAAGGTTACTAACGGGAATATTCCTATTTCAATATAATTAGACCTATTCATATGATTAGGCACTCCCTGCAGAATTGGAGCTAAAGTCTTGATACCGCATATTCTGGAAGACAATGATGCTCCGCATGAATGCAGCAGGCTATCTGTAGGCTGCCAAGAAACTGCAGGACTGGAATCTAAATCTGGATAATTAATCCATCATTCTTTGTACTTGAGATTCTGAGTTTAGTCAGTTACTAATACTGAAAAAAAGCCCACAGTTCAATATTTACAATGTGTTAATGTAGTAAGAAGGACTTGTAAATGAAGAAAGACATGGCTGAAACAATAATCTCAAGCCCATTCCTAACTTTAACCAAATAACAAGAGACCAAAAAAATGTTTTGTGTACTACGAGAGAAATAAACAAAGGAAAAATGTTCCTTATTAGCTTTGAGACAGTATTTCTTATTGCAATACATTTCAAGTAGGAAAGAAAACTTTGAAGAACAATCTATGTATAGATGTATACAACTATCATTTTAAGACTCGAAAGCCAATGTAGATAATTAATTTTTGTCACCATATGAAAAAAGAAACCAAATCTCATTTCTCACTTGGTATGCTTAGCACAAAATATTTGACAGGACTCTTAAAAGCTGATGCAGAATGAAGTTGAATACATTCAGTTGATTTCAGGTTTAAATTTAACTGTTGAAAAAGTCTCCTTTCAAAGACAGACTTTCCCAATATGAATCTATTTTTTTTTCTATTTTTGGCATTTTAAAAGTACATATTTCTTTCAAAGGTCTTACCATTACACAGTGGAAACAGACTTAATCTGCTAGGGATGAGGGGAAAACGATGTGCATGCACATCAGGTAAAATTATAAGGACATTTCAACGTATCTAACATCTAAAACATCATTATTCCACCATTGCTGAGAAAGCAGTTAAAGCCATGCTGTATTTCAAGAACATATGTCAAGAAGAAAGAAAAAAAAAAGCTGCTTCAGAAAATCAAAGAACTTTATACAGGAAGTATAGAAAAGAAAATGTTCTCTTTTTTCCCCAGTGGTATTACTGTAATTGATTTAAAATATCTTGAATGTTCTCAATTTTTGTAGTATTTTTGGTAAGATTGCAAAAAAATTACTTATGAAAATAGACTAGGGAGCTGCATGTGGCCCAAGAGAAATATGCCTTAGTGTTCTGCTCATATTTAAGCATGAGAATTGCAGAGAGTGAGATGGTAAAGAAGAAGTAGCTGAGGCGAGTAAGAGTAGGTAAGTAAGGATGAAAATATTTCATATGTCTTTATGTAAGAAATTAAATCTTAAAATTGTCAAGGAACCTCTAAGAACACAAGCAGAAAAGTGCATAAAGCATATAAATGTACCCTCTTCTTTTTTTTTGCTTTGCACCCCTTACAACATGAACAGGTACGGAGCATCAGAGCAGAAAGTGCTTATGTTTTAACCTGACTCTCCTCCTTTAGAGGTTGAATACTCTGACTCTCAGTGAAGTGAGGCAAACTACAAAAAGCAAGATGCTGGTTAAGTACAAGCAATTTCCTAACAACTATATCCCCTCCCTCCCAATATACTATTTACATTTTCTATGAAACATTTAATGAATTGTATTGCAGAACACAGAAGCCAGAAAAGAATCTATCCCTTTGATTTGTATTCCTCCCTTTGAAGTACCTCTCCTAAGGAGGGAGTCTATTACAGCAAAAAAGCGCATTTAAATAATATTTTATGAGTCATAAGTTGCTAATTTCACTCATGAGCTAACACTTTAAACTAGGGTAGTTTACAGAATTCAGAGACAGTAATAATTCAAACACTGTTGGACACTCGCAACTTGTAGCTATTATCTTCCATTCTTTCTCACCTCTATTTTCAGGAGGATGGATTTTTATACTTCCTTAGTGTTAACACTCTTCTCAGTAGACAGCCCCCTAAGGCATGCTAGAAACCTAATCATACAGATCTTATACAGATAAAACTCCAGCTATGTATTTTGACTACTCACTCCCTGTCATCCATAGTGAAAGTCCTAATTGACTAGTAAATTATGAACCAACCCAAAGAATTTCTCACTGCAAGTTTGATGTGAGCAGTTACAGTTCTATTCATCACAACCAGTGGGTGCACTACCCATCAATAGAATACACATATTTTGTCATAATACATACTTTCAAAATAACACCGTAACAACTCCTCTAAGCCAGGTGAAACACATTACAGTTGATTTTCATGAACGTGGAGCACCCAGAGCAACAACAAAATTCAAAACCATCTTCTGGATACTCAGAGCCTCTGAAAAACAGGCTCCTGAGCCTCGGGATGCCACCCTACCCCCATTAAGGTAGATGACGTGCTACATAAAAACAGGTGCTGTCTCAGCCATGTTAATACAAGAACAGAAAATGACTCAGCTGTGATATTTTGTTTGCTGTTAACTCCGTGCTTTACAAGTTCTATTTCCACCATATTTTCCCCTGAGACTTCATCTTAAAATGAATGTATCTAACATTTGAGTTTATATCTGTTTCCTTACTCTGGAAGTTTCTTGACTGAGGATGGTATATGAAGAACATGTATTAATACTAGCTTTGCTAACTGTGTCTGTCTGCCCTTGTTGATTAAATTATTGCAATGACACTTTTTTTTTAGAGATGTGCACAATATAGGTGAATAAATAATGCGGTATTTTAGAACTTCTCTTAACTCTTGTCCTGTTGTTCTTCAGTATTTCAATGTGCAAGGAGTTTTTCTCACATTCAATATAACACAGCAAATAAGGAAGCAGGAAACAGAAAAATTTGGCGCAGAAGCATAATAAAGATAGAAGCAACTGATTCCTTTATTTCAAGAAAAAGACTTGTGCATAGCTTTCCATCAACACAGACAGAGAAAGAGGGTGAACATGGTTTTGGGGGGATTACATTTAGCCAATTCCTCATGAAAGGGTGCGATGCAAAGGGCCAGACTGAGCTCTGCTAACACGGCCTGAGAGCCCTTTGAGGCTGTTTAAAGATTGCTTTATCAGGCTTACTGCCAGACTGCCTTACGGCAGGCTGCTAGGGAAGGCAAGGACAGGAACGGGAACAAGAACGGGAAGGGTGACAGGCGACAAAACTAGCTTGCCTGAAGGTGCTGTGATGAGACGGTGTGGATGCATACCTATCAAACCATCTGGTCGAGCACAGAGAAATGACTTGGAAAAAATCTAGGTGCCTCTCTACATTTAGACTTCGTGAGAACTGACAAGATACTACGTCTAGTTCTTTTAACCTGTCTGCTTTATAGGTCCACCCAACAACATGATGACCAAGATTAGGACAGTCGACTGCATAAACCCGAAAAGCTACTGACACCAAGAAAGGGACTAAACCTATCCAGTCTCTGCACAGAAAATTGCATGATAAGGAATAAAAATGTAATTTATTATGTATAAATGTATTAAACGCTAAGCAAAAAAAATAATTTCTTAATGTCCTTTTATATTTTCTTACTTTTGAAGCAATTCCTTCTTTAATTAAAAACAGGTGATAGCATGGGCTCCATTACTTATTTATAAACACCTGTAGAGAAAACGTATATGACAAAAGCAATACTTTAATTTGTAGGAGACCTGCATGAGAAACAGTGTTCTATCCCAGGAGAATTAGATAATTTTGGGGGAATGGAAATAAATAAACAAAAATGTCTTAAAGCACTGTAAAATTATTTTTATACTTGGAACTTTGCAATATTTTTTGTATAATTTAGGAACTATTTACATCATTTTCAGCCAAATCATTTGTCTAAAGATTATTGATATTACATCAACTACTTTCTAAACTTTAAATAAAATCTAACTGGGGGAGACAAGAAAGTCAGCACTTTTCCAAACATCTGTTTTGATGAGTCAATGTTTTCTAACAGAAAAAAGCTTCATCAGAGTTATATGTCAATTGTAATTTGCAGAACAACTAAACTTTTACTACTTAGTGCTGTTAGTTCAATAGCATCAATACAGCTTTGAGACCGAGAAACTAGATTCTAATATCTCATTCATCAGTGTAAATAATCAAAACCCAGCTTTAGGAGAAATCTTTCATAATCCCCTTAAGACAAAAACTCGTGCAGATCTTTCCTGAGTGAAGAATTTGGCCTCCAGAATCCATTTCTGCTGATGATGTGTGCAAGAGAAAAATCACAGACTCCTATCAGACCTCAGGTGGATTTTATAGCACTGGTATTCAGGAAAATGTAATTTTCCTTCTGTAAATTGAGTAAGTTTTATTTGGAGTCATGGAGAAACAGTAACAAGGCACTGCATGAAGCCAATTTCACAATAATTTTTCAGAAAGATACTCTGTCCATACTGTTATGAGTTCATTGCAGTCCCACATAATTAAGACAGAAGACAAAGGCAAAATTATCTTTTATCATCAAATTAACTTTTCAGCCTTATTTCCGACATTGTCAAAAACTGTTTTATAGCAAAACCTTTCTGAGAGTTGGAAATTTTTGTTAAAGAAGATTTAAATAGCTCTTATAAACTGCTAATGAAATATGCAAGCAGAACCCTGTGAATTCCAAAATGGTGCAGTGACTTAAATTAACTCTTATAAATATTCCCGAAGCAGGTTTTTAACTGTTTTCAATGGGTGACTACTTTGGCTGTCATGAATTATCAGATGCATGAGAAAGATTTACCAGAAAGAAATTTGAAAGATGATGTCTTCTCCCATAAAAAAAATAAAAATCTAAAAAGCTCATGGCAAATTGCTCCCTGTAGCTATTCAGATTTTTTTTTTACTGTCTAGTTTCCTCTCCACATACTTTGACTTTTTGGTTCATTCCCTAACTTGCCTGCAAAGATCTTTGCCATTTCCCTTCTATTTTCATTTTTTCCCTTCCATTCTTCTTTACTTTGCTTCTCTACCTCATGACATCTTTTAGCATGTAGAAGGAAGATCATAACTATAAATACAAGTGTCTGACAGTATGGAAGATGGTCACATGCAGGAGATTTTAGTTTTTAAATCAATAATTTCTTTAAGTGATGCTTAATTTGATTAGCTCTATGCATATTTCAACCCACATTATTTTTAAAACATTCTCAATAGCTGTTATTATTTTGGTGCCAGACAGCCTTCTATTACGCCTAAGTTCAAATTATGTTACTGAAAATGAAATTGCTAAATGTTGTGGGCACTGAGAGCTTCCCAACAGATATTATGAGCACCGTGAAGTACCTGGCAGACATTACAGAGCTGGTGGAAGGCTCAGCAAATAGAACCACCGTGAAGCTCTCTGCGGATATTAAAAGCAGCGTCAAGCTATTGGCAGTCATTACAAACCTTGTCAAGTGTTCTGTGGACATTATAAATAGCAGTGAGAACTAGGTGGGCATTATGAATTCTGTATCAGAGGTGTGGTAAGAAGTCCCATTAGGAATTAAAGTACGAAATTCTGAGAAATTGCTTTCACTTTCTTGGTAAAATTCACAGGCTCATATTCATTGGCAGCCTGGAAATACCAATTAACGGTCCTTAATCAATTCTTCTGATCATTCCAGCATTTTGAGAAGAAGGATTTTTCCTGCTGGGAAATGATTCTCTATGAAGACGTCCATGCTGGGTCTCTAGAAAATGGCAGCTTGATATTTGAGCAGCATTGCAGATTTTCAACTGTTCAGTAATACAGACTACAGGAAACTTCTCTGCCTTTCACTCACAAGAGCTCATTCCTTGTTTGCCTCCAGACAGGTATCTGTGTTTCCTTAACAACTCAGCCAACGGACCACCTGTAGCTGGTATTTACATCCTTTAACATCTCTCCCAACTTGTAAACATCTGTATTTGCTGTTAAAACCAAATTTTTTGTTATTGCTCCAGTGAACTCTGATCTCCCTTCTGTTATAAATGTGTTATCAACACACATCATTCCTCTAGTGGTTATTAGGATAAAAGTGTGACTTTCCTTTTGTTTCCGTAAGACATCAGCAAAGTCACCATCCCAGCAATTTTGTGTCATTCAAGAAATGCAAAGATTCAAAGATTCTGTGATTAATCAAGTATGTGTGAAATTATACTTCTGATTATGGAACCCACCAGCGTCATCTTAGGCAACGATTATTTTTTTTTCTGCAGTATATGACACTTTTAAAATCTCTGGTTTAGCCTACTCTTTGCTAGACAGTGCTCAGTGTGAGATGAATTTTGTTTACTCATTCATTTTTTTTTTGTTTCCTTCCTTACACCATATCCATCACGTTTGCTGTGGTGGAAAATCTTTTCCAAAGTAATTCACTTATAGATCTTCAACTACAGAATTCACCCAACTGAAGCTCACTGTAAAAATTCTATTCATCCCCAGGACTCAGTGTTAAAATGTATAGTTACAGGTTTATAAAAATGATAAATACAAGAATGAAATCTGACATTTATGCCACACTGTCAGAGATATAACTTGAAAGGAACATTCTATAAATCCCTGCAGGAATCCTCAGTTTCATGCAGTATACTATGTAGAGCTACCATCGCGGGTTAATGTTTTAAATCATAATTACATGCTACCTGATATATAGAAAGGACAGTGGTGTTCTTGAGATATATATATATGAACATATATAATTTTGTATGAAATAAGAAACTTGTATTTATTTCCATTCTCTTTCAATCTTAGTTGTATTTTCTGTGTCATATACCTGAATTTCTTGTGCCCATAAGCAAGTCAGATTTATTACTCTCTTTAGTTTTTTGGCATGATTTCTGGTTTTTAATATTTTCTCTGGATTCCACTTCAATTTGTAATGTTAAATGAGAGTACAGCTCACCACAAATCAGCTGGTTTTCCTTCAGGTTACGAAATGACAGTCCTTGTAAAGCACTGGGGTAAGCACAAACTGTTTCCTCCGCGATTCGAACTGAAGCATTTCTGGCCCATTGCAAGACCCATTTTAGATTACAGTCACAAATGAGTGAATCGGTGTTGAAATGTCTAGAAAGGCAAAGAAAGATCACAATTGGTACACATGCAATTTTCATAAACATACTTTCTTCTGTTAGATTCAAATTATTTAACTCCAAAGAGAACCAATTCTAGATAGATGCATAGCTATGGATGTATAATTATAGATGTATAATTACAAAGATATCCTGAGACAACTAATACACATTGTCCAACTGTTAACGACTTTCAAGACATTATGCCAAAATTCTGGTTTTGGTTACGGAACAGCATCACTGACTACTGAATTAAATTTGATTATGTGCTACTGTAGAAAGTCATAATACAACATACTTTCACTTACTAAAAACTCTTTTAAGTAGAAACTTGACCATGGAAGTATCCAGTATACACTGTTAAGTCTCAGAGAGGTACATTTAACATAAATAACTGGGAATTGTTATTATACTTGCAGGAAAATTATTTAACATGAGTGGTTTTGTGTATTAAGAGTTCATATATGATGTAATGCATGAAAAGGTGGAAAAGTGTAAGATCATAAAGGACAAAAAACCAGGGATGCTAGTCAGGATGGCTAGACTGGGCTCGTCAGAAACAGGGTGAAGTCAGCGCTACCATTTCACTGGGACAGGTAGAAGACAGCAGCTCGTCAATAGTGAGACAGACATCATTAACAAAATACTGGATATTTTACATTTGGAATGCATAACTAGAAACAATCTGCTTTGAATTCATGTTCAATGCTGCTCTATTTATTCTAATATCTTTCTTGAATATTTCAGATTTCTGAACAGAAGGAATGATACTTACAGTGCTTTCAGAGCTAGCAGCTCAGAAAAAAGTCCATTCATGAGACTTGAAAAAATATTCCCTGACAAATTCCTAGAAAAAAACAATTTGCAGTCAGTTATAACAAACACAAGAAGAAAACAAAATTGTTATGGACCATAATTTTCCCAATGCTAATTAAGAAATTCTGCTTTCCTGACAAGACTAAAAACATATTTAAATTTGTACATTGCTTTTTCATAAATGACAGCAATATTAAAATCAAATTATACACTTTTACTTCTTTTATTTTCACAGCAGGTATATGTACAATTCACTTAGTCTAATAAACAGGAATATTTCTACATATTTAATAGAATAGAATTCTAGAAGATAATATTCTAGAATTTTATTGAAAATATTCATACAATGATTAGTCAGTGAGACCTATGTTGTATTTTTGTAGTATATGTAGAATGACACTTCAAGGTAAAGAAATAAAAATGGTCTTAATTTAGTAATGCTCAGAAGAATTCAAGCAATTCCTTAAAACAGTAATGAGTTTTCAAAGTAACTACACAAATAGTTTTATTGCAAAGGACTTTAAACAAACTGATTTTTCCCATCCTTAAATGAAGGACATTTCCATTTTAACTACTGTTTTACCATTTCTTGTCTTGATGGCTGAATGGATTAGGCTGAATACTTGCAAACAGATGCAATTTAATTGCATTTAATGCCTAGTTTATCACTATTGCTCTGCCAGTGCCTTAATAGTATAAAAGGTAAATGCTTAATGTCAAGTAATACTGTCTTTTTCCATACCAGTAAACTGAGAAATTAGTGCAGCATCCAAGATTAACATTTCACAGGAAATGAATTACCTACTTTTGAAATACTGATGTATGTTCCTTTCTATCCAGTGCCTGAAGCCTACATGTCTGAATTCACGGATGGCTACAAAATTTCAGCTATCAGTGAAATTTCAGATCTCTTCACTGGAGGTTTGTTGTAACATATAGAAAAAAAAAAGTAGACTGGCAAAGAAAATGGTTTCATTACTTTTTCATTAAAAAGGATGTTTTTATAATTATTGATTTTACTTCTGTCTACAAAGTAAAGAATGTATACGAAAATGAATATACAAATTCAGATCAGGAGCAGTGTTCCACCAGTGAGAAATCTACCAGCTGCAAAAGATCTGAACCAGCTCCATAATGTGAGGAAGAGGAAGAACCTCTGGATCAATGAATTCAAGAAAGAAAAGAAAATATTGCTAATTTATAAATTACTTTAAGAAAGTTCTGGAGCATTCTTGAAACAATGACTAATCTTATTTTTGTACCCATTTTTTCACCACTGAAACCATAAAAAAAAGAAAATGAACTTTGAACACTGTGTGTGTTCACTACACTTTCGTGGTGGTTCAAAGAAAAACTCTGCTAATACTGAAAAATCAACTGGCTTAGCAACGTAAAGTGAAATTATTTCTCATTATATTGAGCGACAATGAGATGTGGTGATATAATTGAACAGATTGTTAACATTTTTTTAACAGTGCCCCTGTAATCTAGCGAGGTGCAGTTCTTGATCATAGAAGGACTTTCCAGTATCTCTTCAAGTGTGGGTATGTGTAAAGGTGGAAATTAACGTTTGCTTGTAGCTACCTATTTCTATACCTTTAATATTTTGGATTTATCAGCAGGAACTAAAAACATTGAGCATTTCGCAAAGACTCAGTTACCTCTTTACTTAAAATTAAATGGATCTACTCATGAGCTTATTGGACATAAACCCTGATGAGGCGTATGCTGAAGCAGCTCAGTGAACTGGGACGTTAAATGGACTAAATCAGAAACTGATAACCCTGACATTTACGCTGAAGTAAATCAGAAGTTGTTCCACCAATATGAAAGCAGTTACAGTAGTATAAACCTACTGACAGAGGACAATCATGCTGAACTGAAGGACAGGGAAAGCAATCTGCCCAGCTTTGCATGGATGGCAGCGAGAAGGCTGAAATATGGGGGGTTTCTTTTCTCTGCCCTACTCCAACATTTCTGATCTGATGCAAGTCCCGGCTTTCCCCTTAAATAGTTACCCAGGCTTCATACAGCCAAACAAACAGAACACCAAGTCTGAAGGACTTGGACCAAAGCAAGGCTTTATCTCTGGTCAATATTTTAGGAACCAGGGAAAAACTGTAAGTCATTTCCACAGCTGATGCAGCAGGGTTCAGCAGATCTATGGTGCTATGCACCTGCCAGAGGTGCCCATTTTGTATCTACTGAATCTATGCACTTTCCACAGGTCCTACCAAATCCACCAAGATATCTAGCCAGAACTGACCTACGCTATGTTAATCTAAAAATTCCTGACTCATGTACCATTTACAGATTTTCGGTTTCTTTTTACCGTGACAGAGAAATATGTAACCCTTTTCTTTAATGGTTTTGCCAAGTGCTGGAATAATTGAATTCCTGACAGTTCAAAAGTCAGCGCAAAGCCAGCAAGACAATTTTAGTATTCTTTCATATTCTTCTGACAATGACCTGGTTTGAAGTTTCCATATTACTACTTATAATTAGCAAACTAGGATCACGTTCACAGGGCTGTGTAAGTCACAAAGCAATACACTTCTATGCCCAAGAAACACATAATTACAATATCTGGATCTCCAACAGTGGGAATAGCTTCTTCTCTAACAAAACTTTCAGAAATCTTCTTAAATCACCCCAATAACACATGTATTTCTGAGCTAGATGTCTGGTTCTGGCAAATGCTTGGTTCTGTCAGTTCACATCATTTATGTTATATATTAAAATATCTCCAAATGCATAGCGTTGTGAAATTCTGCCATTTCAGATATCCTACAACCCCCTCTAGCTTGATTTAAAAGGACATTTGTTCTAAAAACATCTGTATCACCTAGTTTGCAAACATTTCAAACATAACAAATTAATGCACTCCAAAGCTGATAGCACTTACTACGCCATTAACTTAGTCCATTAACAGAAACATGTGCTTTCTGTTATATCAGAGCTAAAACATTTTAGTCTTACGTATAAGGTCCTACACTTATTTTTTTCATATACCAAATACTCTTTTGCTTTTACAGAATTTAATAAAACACTTTTGCCAAAAGCTTTAATGTAAATGACAAATGCTATAAAACATTTAAAGGGAGTGTCTCAAAAGGCCATTTTGAGGCGAAATATAGGTAGAAGCAGAAGTATACGAATATGAAGCATGCTTCACCCTTAGAAGCACTATTAAAAAGCAAAAGCTGAGTGCAAAGGTGACAGACAGATCTTCTGTGCAAAAAGGCTGGGATAGGAGGGGTAAAAAACAACACCAGAAACACAGAGAGGGCAGGTTACGGTGCTTATTTTCTCGATGTTGCCAAAGTGGAGTCTGTTTGAGTCACCATGTTCCTGGTTTTGTACTTTATTTTGGGCACCATACAAAGTGATTAGTTGCTTCAATGACAGCAAGAAAGCCACACAAGAATTTATGGTATAATATTATCATAAAACTAACTGCTGATAATGATTCAGAAGCAAGATGAAGAATAAATCAGGTATACTTTAATTAAAGAATTGGAAGTAAGGAGGAAGTTCTGTTTCGAACTTCCGAGAGAAAGATCCAGCAGTAGCTCCTTGTTGAAACAGATTTAAGGTTGCAACGTTTCGGAACCCGACGAGCTAACTTATGGGCGACTAAAGAACTGAAATCTGCTATATCAGTACCGTGGCACCATCCCAGTAATCCACAGCTCTTGATATTTAGATTAAATATAAACAGTATTAATGCAGATGGCAGCTCCATTACCTAGCAGAAATATATTTGCATACATAATTCTGGAACAAAGCACTGAAACATGGCCACTGAGGGACCAAAGGAGATTTGGAAGATTTGTTGCATTCAATTATGTCAGTCCTAGTTAGGATACGTGCACCTCATCATAGCATAAACACAGCCAAAGGGTAATATATAAGCCAAAAAAGTTAAGCTAATATCTTAGAAGACATAATAAATCTTCTCTTATGCTGTCTGAGGCACTGTCAGCTGCATCTGTCATATGATGTGAAAGCATTTTGGAATCATTTTCCAGAGTACAAATCATCAAATCCAAGAAGGTGTAAAAATTAGATCAGTCTCAAGGAACATAATCACAATTCAGTGGCTGCAGTAATTTCAGGAGCTGCGTGAAATTTTAGATTTCATTAGTAACTTGAAATTCAATTCCTGTTCACTGAAATATACATCGTGACTGCAATCAGAGTAAAAGCATTCTTTTCTACATTATCAAGAGGCTAACAATTTTTTTTTGGTGGTTTCTCTATGTGTGCAAGTTTTCAAAACAATACTAGAAGATACTACTAATTAATTTTTCCACAGTTCAAGAATCCTGTAGATTGTCCTGCTCTAAAATAGACTGCACAAAATTACCAAGCTCTCTGAAGAGTGTTTGCATTATCCCTGAAAGCTCAGGCAGTTCTCATCCTTCATTTTAGTGAAGTATTTAAACATACCTTTATCCTACTCAGTTCGGATAAATGCATCACATCATTTGGTTAAACATCTAATGTCGGTTTGGGCCCAGAGCTGATTTTTCAGCTCTAATTCAATTTTTTCAAACTGAATTAGACTTACAAGATTGAGTGAAACACACTGTGTTATTTTGTTTCACCTGGTATTCGTGCTTGTAAACAGCATAGGAAAATCTCATCTCTGTACTTCACAGAAGGTGCATGAAAAGATTTATGTCCTTCGCTCCTTCCAGTGGACTCACGGCTCTCCCTACTGGTTTTGATAACAGCCTGCAAAGATCCTTCTGTACTTCATCTCTGCTAACGTAACACAGGAGAGCTCTAACTACCACAGTCAACAACTGCATAAATCAACGCATATATATATCTCTTTATATTGCCCCTTCAGTAATCTAAACTGCACTCTGAAACCAGTTCCATGTTTAAGAACTTGTCATCTTTTCCTTGCTACAATTATATACACTGATGTTACACTAAGTAAATGCTCCTCCATAACCTTTTCAGGGAACGGCTTTCTCATACCCCTGAAATGACAAGTAAACACAATTCAGAGGTATCAGTAGCAGCGGAAATGTGACTTACTGTATTTTAAACATGTCTAGAAAGTTTGAGTCCGGGAAGAATCAAGCTAGAAAAGGTTAGGAAAAGGAAAGTCAAGGTAAAAAAGCTAGAAAGTGTTAGAAATATACCAGGTGGCATTAGCTGGCAGTCAATGGACAATCACCAGTTCTTACACCAGGGGCAAATTGAGATCCCAGCTCAAAAGATCACCATTAGAATTATGTCATTATATGAGATTTCTGAGATTGAGGAACAAATGATACTATGAATGGCAGGGAACAGTTCCTCTTGATTGAGATTGTGGTTGTATTTCTTCACAAAATAATCACTCACCCAACAAGAGTAATGGTACTCTTGACTTTGGTTTGGTAAGGGGGACAGTCCCTACAAAAGAGAAAGTCATAACTTTTGACACAGCAATCATGAACTGATTTACTTCAGGTGAAAGGGGAATTTAGATTTATCTATTACTATGCCTCTTATTTCAAAGGACAGGCTTTTGAAATTAAAAAAATAAAACAGGTGGCAAAGAACTACTAGATTACATGACCGGTAATGCAGGAAGGCCCCATTTGTTAAGTCAATGGTAGAAAGGGAATTTAAAATCCTAATAAGAAAAATGGAAGATAGACTAAATGGATCAATAACCAAATCTTAAATCTTGAAAAAAGAGTTCAAGTTTTAAAAAGATCGGAGAAATAGAGACACTATAAGGAAAATGTTAGCAAAAAGACAGGAAGCATAGAGGGACGATGAGAATTACCAAAAATTAAGTTAAACTTTGGAAAGTATACTAAAACAAGGTGCAAAAGATACTTATAATATAGTAGTATTGCTAAAGTAAGAAATTAAGAAAGAGTAGATATGACATATATGCCATCACTATTATTTTTTATTCTGTTCAGTAATGTTGGCCATTTGGATTATAGATATTTATGGGAGAAACATACACTAAATTCTGGAAATGATCTTTCCCAAGACCACCTACAATATGACTAGTGATCTGCAGAACTAGTTAAAATACAAAGAAATACCTGGGCAACTAGAGGTCTTCTAGGCTAATACCACTCACTTGAAAACACTAGTATATATGTTAATGGTTTTCTCCTGCTTATGTAATATCATGTTAGACGTATACGAAAATCAATAAATAATTTTCCTTGTCTAGAAAATTAGTGATCTTTTTATATGATTACATGATACATCTTCAATAGATGCATATTGATTTTTTTTTCCCCATTTCTGAGTTGCCAATGTTTTTTTTCCATTTTTCTTTCTTTCTTTCAAAACTCACTCAGTTACCGCATCAAATACAACGAGGCCAGACTAACAGGTCTACAGTTACCAGAATCATCATTTTTTCCACTGACAGATGGACATAACAACCATAAAAGCATGAAGAACCTGGCGTTAAGTGCATTTATTGTAAGACTCTAAGATAATGGACAGGATAGAAGGGAGGGGAGTGAGACATTACTGGTGTTCTGCAGAAACAGTCTTGTGACTGATTGCATTTAGTGCTTTCACGAATAACTGTGGCTCAGAAATGTAAGCATGTGAAAATGAAAACCGCTAATAACAAAACCAAGGATTGGTCAATATTAAAAGAACTATCATACAAGGAGAGGTGAACATTCTTGAGGATGAGATGTCTAGTGATTTCATTAAATAATATTATTCAAAGTGAAAAGGGTAACAAGACTGTCACTTGAGAATCATACTTAAGAAAGGTCTAATTCAAATTTCTGCTATAAACTGGGGCCTCAGAAAGACAACGATACAGAAAGTGCTGGATCTACACCCACTTGGAAATGAAAGTTAGCTCCATCTTGAGGAAAATGTAAATATTTACTTAAAAAGCACAAAAAGACTAGATGAAGGAAAATACAGTGTTAATGACAGCATAGAGGGAACTGGTGAGACTTTCTCTGGATCTACATGCTCAGAACAGATTCACCAACACTGGGACAGGTACACAGGTTACTAGAATGAGCAGGAATACGGCAAATCTGTTTTACAAAAGGAAGTTCTAATGGTGTGGTTTGATCAGCCCGGTAACTATGGGCATTCGGCATGCATATCGTGCCTTCTTCTGACATCTCTGGTATCAGTGGAGGACGCAAAGATATACCGCCACACTCTTTCCTGGTCCTCAGAGGAAAGGGACAGCACAGCCAACCACTGTCACAGAACAAATGTTGTATGCTCACTGTGAATGAATTTCTGTTCCTTACCATCACAAGACTGAAGTTCTGTATTTAACTTCTAATTAGCTTTTAAGATGGAGTCGGAAGAATTACGAATAGAATTTTTTGGACATGTCTTCCTGAGAGAGCAGGGATTTGAACAGTTTCTATTGAGGTTGTTCCTAGCATCTAGAAGCACCTTCCATTTAATAAGGTGACTTCACCCTTTTGAATTTCAATTAATTTGAATTTTTGAATTGAATTTTTAATTACCTCTGTGGTAATCTGGCGATATAGTCACAGTCATGTTCACTGCGCACAACAAAAGGAGACCCAGCAACCCTCAATAAGTGAGTTGGGCTTCCCCAGTTTGGCAACTCATCTGAGATAAGTAAAGAGAGGGGCAGTCTGCACCTGTTCATCAACGTGCTGTCACGGCTGCTCCCATCATCTGTTCTCACTTGTTTTCATCAGAGGACATTTGGCATAGTTACTCTCATTAATGTGATCAGTAAGCATGCCAGATCTCAGCCTTTTACCCGGTGTGATCTTGACCTCATGGCAGATCTTTCTAGAAAGATTTCCCTGTTTTTTCAAGGAAGTGCCAGAACTGGCTGGAGAGGAAGAAAATAAAGTATGAGGTTTGTAACACACTATGATGCAGTATGGGAATTTATTTCCCATTCAGGAATGAAGACAGATGTCAATGAAGATACAGAGGCCTCCTGGGTCTGGCCAAATGTCCATTCAAACCAGGACCCTTCCTGTGAGTTGCCCCCTTCCCAGCCAGGAAAGTCACAGCCAACTTACTCATTCCTAGCACTTGCCTATGCTGTACCACACCTTCAGCCATTCCTTTTTGTCCTTCTCTGAACCTTTTCTAGTTTTTGTCATCTTTTTGAGATGGGCAGACCAGAATTGCCCACAGTATTAAAAATGCAGGTTCTTTGCTTTTTTCCCTTGGAGTACAATGGATGTTCTCCGATTTGTTCTCTCTTCCTTTAATAATGCTCCCTATTTTTTATTAAATGATACTGAGCACTGAGCAGATGTTGTTATGGCATTACCTGCTCTAATCTCATAACGTCATTCCTGCGTTTTAATGGTTAGCCCAGAATAGTTTTTCTCCCTTGCATCACTTAAATATTTATCTACATTAAATTTCACCTGCCTTTTTACTGCCCAGTCAAGGAGTCCTGTACATTACTTCTGTCCTTCAAAATCAACCCTTGTCTCTAATTCTCTGGTTAACTTAGTATCTACTAGGAAACTTTGTCATTGCACATTTTATCTCTTCTTCCAGGTCATCTGATTCGCCCTAAAATTGAACAGCTTGGGTATACTATCATAACCTCGAGTTTCTGAGGGCTCTTTCTGGAGCAGCCTGATACTCTATGGATCACACAGGCTCTCTGGCACACTTATGGATATGCAAGTTGATTACTTTGCTCCCTAGAGCATATTCCAGTGCAGTTGCCTATGATAAACTAATGACTAAAAAAGTACTATGACAAGTAACTTGTTTGACACAACAGCTTAAACAGACAGTCTAAAATTGATATTTCTGAAGCAATTTGAACTACCCTGATATTCCAAATTTGCTGATACTTCATACATTTTTTTTTCTCAGTATATGCTTACTTTTTTATGTAATACACTTCAGGAAAAAAAAAAGTTATAAAATTCTAATTGATCTGTAATGGATAGAAAGATGAATGTATCCTTTTTAACCACTTTAAGTCTCATTTTTGTGCTTGACCTTTAATTGTTTCCAAGACATGCAAACAGAAACGTCACGTTCAGCCTCTTTGTAATGTGAAAAGAAAATTAATTCTTTGCAGTTCTGATAGATTTTACAATTACAAACAGAAACAACATCTTTAAAATATCAAGTCATCACAATCAAAGGCTCAGAAGAGGTGTTTTTTTAGTATAAAACCTATAATTTTCTTATAATGAAAGTTTATTGCCAACTGTACTCAGGTAAGCCATGTGACAGTTTGGGTTTCTCCTGTTTAAAAGAAAAGTGGTATTATACTCACAGTTTGTGAAGACTGTTAAGTCCAACAAACATTTCTGGTGTTAGGCAACCAATTCTGTTATTTGAAAGATCCCTGAAACAAATAAAAAAACCATGAAACATTAGGTCTGTCTTTTTCATATACACATGTACGTAATCACATACAGCCTCTTTATCTCTAACTCTTAAGGAGTTAGAGACAAATGAGAAATAAAACCTTTTTCTGTAATGTAACATAACTGAATTAAGTAGACTTAATAACTTTTGTATCAACATTATTGAGCAATATTCCACAAGTAAACATACCATCCTGCAACTTACAATAATTGCATTAAAAGTTGATTCTATATACGCAGCAAATAAAAAAAACCCACCAAAATTATTTCCAATATAAAGAATTTTCTTTATCAAAGTTACTCGCACCTGTTCGTTTATTTATGAAAAATACTATGCATTTCATTGCATGCAATATTCAGGCAAAATTGACTTATTTTTACTGTTTACTAATGTCTCATCTCATTGAAAGCATCCTTTCCTGCTGAAGAAGTCACAGAAAGCAGAGGGCAATTACTTTTTGAGTTGGTAAGAAGGTCAGTCTGATAAGCACTTGGGAAGCTCTAAGAGCAATACTGTGGCTGTCTCAGACCACAAATAGTGCAAGGCGTTATGTTCCATAACTCTCGTCTGCAGAAAGGTGAATGGATATTTTCCGTACAAGTCATACATACAATATAATGTAGAGGATACTTATAGGAAGGAGACATAAATAGGTACGAACAACTATGTTGTGATAACAACGTGAATACTGCCCCTTGGTACATTCTGAACAAGTGTTTAATTTTTACATATTTGGTTTTCAAACTTGACTCAGATTTTCCTCCTCATCAGGTATGATTTTTTAAACAATTACAGTAATGTAAGGATTTTAAGTGATTATACATCCATTAAAATTTTAAAATTGATCTGAATATATTTTTGGTTTAGAATCAGGGGTAGTCTTCCAATTCCTTTGTTACACTGTGCGGATTCTCTATTTTTCTATTGTTACATGAGAACACTAAAGTCATCAAAAAGGAGAATAAAGGTTGCAGTTTGACAAATCTAGTTATTGCTTTCATGGAGACATAGCCAATTAGCTAAAATGTGAAGACAATTTCTTTAGAATTCCCTACAAAGTCTTCTGCTATCAGACAAAGATTATATTGTTACACAATTAAATGATGAAACCTCACATTAGAATGAAAATATTTTTTAAATGCTTGCCAGGGATATTAAGTAGGCAACAGCTGAGAAAATAGTGTGGATAACAATATAGTGCAGTAATTGCACATTAGCATTATTTTTTAAGTTCTCCTAATGAAAGCTACGTAGAAAATCTAAAAATGCAAGTTTAAGACATATATATGTTTGTATGTTTGTTTAAGAATAAATATCTTTCTATTAGAAGAGGCAAATAGTAAACAAGAATCTACCCAGAATTCTTTATTGGGTAATGCTTTATTTCTTCCTAAGCCAAATCTGAACACACATGGAAGAAATGCATCACTATGTGGGGCATAATTTGGACAGCGAAAGTAAATTTCATCTAAACGAACCAAAACAAGTGCGTATTTCTCTAAGTGTGGCACACAGTAAATCGGTGTTTTTAATAAAGTGAAAGGCTACGTACCCTTTTCTCAAAGTTTACTTCAACTACTGTTATTTTCACAATAAGATATATGGCAGTGGCTGAAATCTCAGTATTGTAAAACATGTTTTCTAAAAAAACATTAGCAAAAAGAAAAGACAACTTGCTGCACATTCCTCCAAACTAATACATGTTATATTAGACACAATCCAATTCACAATGTCCAAAGCTGGTGCTCCTTTTCATGAGTAAGACATTTAACTTACTAATGCCGACTTGTAAAATGGATGTTAGAGAAACCACTCTCTTCTGTTGAATAACCAACTGACGTAATTTTAGTGCTTCATAAATTTTCAATTTTCATCAATTTTGTGTGTACCTTTTCGAGTAAACCCTTGAAAAAATTCAGTTTGTCATTCAAATAAAAGTTATAACAGTTCTTCAAATCATTCACAGAAAACATTTTGATGTTGACAGCCCACAGTTTTTCTGTCTGACTTGCCATGGCTGTATCTCTTGTAGTTGCCCATATTGCATCAGCTTTTGCTTTCCACAGCATCACTTATTTTTTTCATGTGAAATAAGATGTGAATGTAAAGTACAGTCTTAAAGTAATTACTGTATTCAGCATTCAACGGGAGTTTACACTATTTACGCCTTTTGCTCAACTGCCTGCTGCCCAACAGTTGCACAGTGAAGGAGCGCAGAGATTTTCTTGTTTACCATGGAACTACACCGATTTGTACTAAACACGTGGCAGTCTAGGAATTAATCAATCCCCTGTCTCTAGATTGCTCCCAGTGTTACTTGTCCAATCAGCAACAAGGTTTTTTTTGAGATCTAGCATGACAAATCTCAACATTGCCATTTCTAGTTTGCTGAAGAGTCTTTTCTTCTCACTTTTCCCAGTGCCTAATGAGTTCCCCTTCCGTGGCTTGTCTCTCCCGGCAGACCCAAGGCTCCACCTGTGCAGTCTTCAGATGTTCAGCCCATGACTTGCACAGGTTTCCTGGTTTTCCCACAAGAGGTCAGGGTTGTGTTATTAGAGTATGTGGCCAAAGCAACAATTAGCGCTCATTTTGATCATTTCATTGTATTGTTATCCCTACATACAGACTAAGCAAGAAAGTTTCAACCTAATGTTTTTCTTTCTGTTAAAAATGTATATGCTACTCTGACTGCATCATTATTATGTCATTGGCTTTCTACCCAAACGCACTAGAACTTAGTGGTTAGTGTTAGGAAACACTGCTACCTGTACAATCAGAGATGGAAGTCTTTTGCTTAGGTTGCGCAGTGCTCTCTGTACATAGCAGTAAAGGAATTTAACCTCAGAGAAAAAAAAGCAGAAGGATTTGTACATTTCTTTTTCTGTGGATTTGCATTCCTTCTCAGCTAAATCTTCCCATCCCACGAAAATAATCCCTGTTTTCTCATAGGTTTTCTCATCACACAAAAGACGGCGCACACGAGGGCTAGGCAGATTTCTGGCATGTGCTGATGGCCTGGTTAGCCATTACACGGACATTTGGATGCTGTCACTTGGAAAATTATAATTACAAAAGAGTTCATCTAACTTTTCCTTTAGGCTGAGTAGAACTAAGGAGGGTCTGTAGTCTTTGTTATTTAGAAGCAAAAAGACCCACTTGTAGAATCTTATAGTAACTTAGATATTTTTACCCTCTACAAATGTGGTTTTAAAAGCCAGTGCTTTCAAAAGTACTATGAGAACAATTTCAGAGAATGCAAGAATGATGGACAGGGAATATATTGCATAAGTCTCGTTTCCTTAGAAAACCACACTAAAAATAATGTCAGAGTCAACGTGAGAGGTATGAAAATGGTAGACAAATTCTAAAGCATGACAAAGTTTCCTTTCTAATAATTTATTTTATAGACCTGGTCTGTGATAAAAGTAAAGTAGACCTTGCATAACGAAAAAACTTAATGCAGCATAAAACATTGTTTACACATATTTAAACCACTTGGTTTTATTTCTGATTAACGTCTATAGTGTTATATTGTCTGCTAAGTCTTTAATTAGGTGTGGTTTTTAACTTTATAGATGTACTTATTAGGACATTTATTGGAGAACAAACAGTAATTTTAAATGAGAAAAGGTAGAAAAAGAAGGGGAAATGGAAAAAAAATGACAGGAAAGAAGAAGAAAAAGGCATGGTAAATTTAAAAAGCACAGTGTGTGGTTTTCTATTTTACAGCCAGTGTCCTTATGTGATTATTGCTTGGTGGCATATTTGAGTTGCCCAAGGATAGAAATGTCGATACAAACACAATTTTCAGAATAATTCAAATGGAATTAATACTTACAGGCGCTTCAGTTCTGAAAGTCCATGGAAGGCCCCTGGCTCAATTGTGCTGATCAAATTATTCTTCAGATCTCTAGAGAGACATAAGAGGAGGAGCAATTAATTATCGCTTTACCTACTGTACTACTGTTATACACAAGGAGTGTGAAATGCAATGAAATTCTAACCTTTATTTATCTTAGCTAAAACCAAAAATTAATTTCTTTTAAATAGTAACATCAAAAACATTATGTCATTTGCCATTTGTAAAAACGTGTTTTTATCAAGTGAGATGGTTAAGATTAGAAGTTAAAAAAAAAAGTCTGCTTGTTTTAACTCTTCTCCTATTTATACTTTTCAAAACAAGCTTACCAGCCATTCTTGCCCCAGGAAAAATGTTTTAATCAATGAGTGAATAAAATAATCAGTCAGCAAAGCAAGAGCCTTTCAGTTTGCTTATTCATTGTGCTGTGCACTTTACACTTAATAAATTTCTCATTTCCACCTAATGTAGGCAAAGCAGCTGGCATGTGAGACATAAACAGATAGGTCAGGTTTCTGGCCTGAAATACAAGCAATTTCTCATATTTGGCAGATAGGTGCTTCATTTTGCACTTGCTGACAATCCAGAGGATTGGTTGTTGTGCAGATAAAGAATATTTCGCTGGCATTAGTAATCTCATCTGCTCTTGGCGCAGTGCTTGGGGCCATGACATTGCTCTCAGCTCAGTCCCCACAGAGATTTACTACTGAATTGTCTCAAGACTCTTGTGATGTGAACCCTGAGGAAATGCCTTCAGTGCAATTAGATAAGCAGGCCTAGGAGACAAATGCTGTAAATTCTTGTAGAGTCAGTGTTCATCTTCTGACCATTTGCAATTCATAGGGAACGACTGGCGTGCAGTAGTATCAGTGTTGTTTCTCAGACTGGCCACTTCCAGGATATTACAGCACATACACTGCTTGACTCTGGCCAGTATGGATGTATCAACAGCCACATGAGTCATTTTATTTATGACTTTTTATTTTACTGCAAATAAAGTGCATACTAGGTGAAACCTAGGTTCCACTAGCTGTGATTGCCCACAATAGGGAAAGATTTAATCCCAAATGTTTAGTTCACAGTAGAATATATTTTAATTTCAAAGTCAAAATCACAAATAAATATTTCTGTATCTTTGGTAGTCATTTTTGCAGATCTTTTGAATACAGTTCCAAAAATTTGTGTGTCACAACCATTTCATTTGTGATGATGTTGATGAGTGATCCATCCCTAACAAAGATCTCAGTCAGGCTCTTAATGGTCAAGTTCAGCTTTCAGCTTGCAACATGCAACTCTGAGCCCTTAAGAAGGTGATAAGATATTCTGATTACTTATGTACAAGAAGTTTTGTCTTACGTATAAGAAATGCAGAGCTATCAAATGCTCAGCAGACCAAGACTGCAATTTTGATGGAAAAATACTCTGGAATATCAGCTCAGTTTAGAAAATATCTATATTCAGTTGCTTAAATTGTAAAGTCCTAACTGTAAACAAGATTTAAGATAATCACTTAGCATTTGTTAAAGCCTACTCAGCTCAAAGTTTATGCTGCATAATCAGCAAGGTATGATACACAGGTATGATACATGGCAACCTAACCTGTCCAATAATTTTAGACTACCATTTCTTCTTTGTTCCAGCTCGATCTACATAGCGACATGACCACACGTTGCATCTGATCTTGTGACATATTGAAAAAAGCAAAGGACCAGTAGAAAGGTAGAAAAACTGAAATTAAACTATTTGCTATGCTTTGACTCTTTTTAAAAGGTAAGTATTTGCAAAGCATACAGGTTTACTTATTAGGAGTACCTGTGGTTAAGTAACTTAGCTGAAGTTACAGGTATTCGTAAAGCTATGATATATATTAGAAATTTTTTATCCATGCTTGTCTGAAATTCTGTGGTATAGTTTCTTACTGGTTTTATCTTAGCTTCTTTTAGATATTTCAAAATTCCTTCTTTTCAGTTGCTTTTTCAATAATAAACCATTATCTGTTCATTATACAAATAAACTCGATAAAGTATGACAATCTCAGTCCACCACAAATACAGTGGATATTACCAGAACATATTAAAAATGCACCAACTATTCCAATTGTCCAGTACTGATGTAACTTTTAAACAGTGAGGCATGACTCTATGCCTATATAGATACTTTAAGCATACGCATTACATGGCACAGGTCATTCCTATTTGCCAGAGCCACAATGGCAGTCCCTCACTCGTTGCTAAGCTAGTAAAAAGCATAAAAACCAGAAGTGCTCCCTTGTCCCTGCTAGTGTGCGGTAGTACTGTGGGGAAAGGGAGTCAGTCAGAGCCCATGAGATTCCCCGTAGCCTCAAGAACCCATCAATATGAGCCAGCAGCAGGGGGAGAAAAGGTGGCACACAGGAGGGGAGAAAAAAAGAAAGTGCCAGTTCAGGAGACAGGTAAAGGGACAGAGCTTGGGCAAGGATCTTGACGGTGATTTGAGCATTCATAAGAAAGTTGCACAGTCTATGACTAACTTTAGGCATAGGTCTCAGCTCTTTCCTTTCTCCTGGAAATCACGTGAGCAAAACAATGGCAGAAACACAGACATCAAGGCTGGTGCTTGTACTGGTTCTTATCTGGCAAAGCACACGACAACCCCATGGGCAACAGGGAGGAATTAGGGGCTACAGCCATTCTCCTGTGGGCGTTCTGCCCTTCTCCCTATTCCCTAATCCAGACAAAGCTGTTTTCTTCCTTGCTTTGTCCCCTTCCCTTCCACTGGATTTGAATGAAAGTGACAGCTGATTTAATCACCAACAAAATAAAGGGAATGATGTTTGTTATCATGAGAACACTTTCTAAGATTTGGAAGAAGCTTTGGGTTTGTTTTTTTAAATTTTGTGGTCAAACATTTTTGTTTTAGTTCCCTGGTACCAGCAGTATCTACTAGATTCGTCTTTCTTCTGCCTTCGTCTGCTCAAGAGTTTGTGACAATTCCTTTAACTCTGAATTTTCCACACCTTCTCATAAACAAAACTGTTTATACAAAAATTCTGCAGTCTATTCTTCAGGGTCCCATCAACTTGCAAAGACAAGTCAATATGTTTGGTAAAAGTTCATCTACATGAGCGTATTTTCCTTTGATGATTTAGGATTTTTGCTGTGTGGGTGAGCCAAAGCCTCAGGTTTTTTAACCTTCAAATATTCAATACTAAACAGTTTGGTCTTCTCTGGTTCTGTTCCCACCAAACACCAGAGCTAAGCTTTCTCTAGACAGTACTACTGACAATATCCTCATGAATGAAACGTAGATCCTTTTGCTTGCACAGCACATTAAATATGTAACTACTCAGGTTGAAGGAAGTTCTTTAACTTGCGGAAGTGAGTCCACATGGAAAAGACTGAAAGGACACTGTACTCATCATGTGAACTTCTATAGTCTTAAAACTTAAAATACAAACAAACAAAACAAAACAAAACCCCCAACCTAATACTAGAAATCCTTTGAATCTATACTGATTCATCTCAGGCTTTACACTGGGACACATTTGAAAACCACTTAGAGGCATAGTTCAGAGCGAACACTCACATTTTAGGCAGGGGAAAATGACAGTTTTAATCATTAATCTTCATATCAATTACACACACACATCATGTGTTAACTGACAACTCATCTAAATCCTCTGCAAGTTGTAATTAGTTGAAGTGATTGTCTCTTACAGCCAACAGTGGTAACAACTCACAACAAATATAAGAGAGTCAGTATGAGTGGCAAACTGTTGGCAGGTGAGTTTCAATGCCAGTCAAAATAACCAAGTAGACAAGAGGTCTTCCATTTACTGAAATCCTCTATGTTCCAGTTTATGGAAACTCTGCTCTGTTTCCCCATAACTTGTAACCACATAGGAAAAAAACAGCATAATCCTACACTATCATCTCCAGGCAGAAAAAAGGCCAGTTTCATGTTAGTAGAAGGCAGACCATTTCAAGGAAAAGCGTCCATCACTTGCACTGTCCCAAACAAGACATCTGATCTCCTTATTTTGGAAATGAAACTTCAATTAGGTAGGTCATTTTAGCAGGAATATTCTCAGAAAATTATACTACCCACAATCCTGGCACTTTCTGAGTAATTAGTGTTATTCCATAACGTTTCCATGTACTTGTGGCCTAAAAAAACAGATGTTTTCTTCCTTGTCATCCTTGAAGACTAAAATGTGATTAAAATAAATAAAATTATCACAACTGTTAATCAATTACAATTCTTACTTCTATGTTAGGAGAATCTATTTGCTTGCCTCCCACTTGCATTTTTTACAAAATTACTTTTATTAAAATATTAAATTAGCTTCTCCCATTTTCTAATTTAGCAAAGAGTTTGTAATATTGAAGCCTTATAGCAACAAGTATCAACTTTCACTGAGCTAAATAAAGAAACCAGAGTAAATTTGGTTGCGTGTTTACATTTTTTCCCCAAGAGCTACTGCTGAGGTTTGGCAAAAGGTCATGATCCAAGGCACGCCAAACAGCAGCCCAGCCTGGGCCACACACATGCACACACACCACACAAGGGATTTTATCATCAACCAAAAGTAGGAGAAAAAGGAAAGAACCCCAGGATCACAATATTGAACGACCATATGGCGACCCAGTTGAAGTCCAAAAAGAAATCACTTTCTAACTAACAGTTATGGTTTTGCATCATTTCTGATGCAGCATTCTAACTTTAAAGTATCTATTCTGAATCTGAATGACGTGTCATTAGTGGTGTGGGTGTATGTATCTGGTGGCGTGACCTGAAAATAAATCAAAACCAAGTGCCTTGTACAAGTACAGATAGATGGAAGCTACATGAAGTTAGCTGTAGTCATAACAACTGCGGCACTTATATCAAAGCTGCACAGCTGCAAAAAAATAAAATACCACAATATTTATTGAAATATGTTTCCTCTAATTTTATTACAGTTGCTAGATATACTTGCTGCATAGTACTCTGATCTTAACTAGACCTGAACAGGTAAACGAACAATATGGAATGGACCATGTTATTGTTAAAAACCAGTCACAAATAGTTACAGTAAATTAACTGAGGAGAGTTTCCTTTTCACTTACAAATCTGAACTTACATAAATTACATACAATTACTATGAAGCACTGCCTTCCTACATGTACGTAGATAATTTTTATGTATATGCAAATAATAGTCCCACAGGTAAAAAAATCTCAAGGATTCTTTTACTAAGTATCACAGGCTGCTGGGAGTTTATCATCTTACACATTAATCTTTGAACTGACTTTTACTTACTAAAGACATTTAAGAGGAGTTACCTCAACAAAACCAGCTGACTTAAGGAGGGGAAATCTGTGTTTGAAATATTCATTTCCTGATGGCTTAGCTGAGAGGT
The DNA here is from genome assembly GCA_008711295.1 of Anarhynchus alexandrinus. Classification (NCBI taxonomy): domain Eukaryota; kingdom Metazoa; phylum Chordata; class Aves; order Charadriiformes; family Charadriidae; genus Anarhynchus; species Anarhynchus alexandrinus. The sequence continues at coordinate 5,875,547 of VUYV01000011.1, read as the reverse complement.
AAATGAAATGAGAGGAAGAGGCTACTAATGGGACTTTACAAGAACATTTAATAGCTACTCCAGGCCTCTCAGCTATTAGGCATCTTCCGTGGCCAAATCCCTGATTATCTAAATGTGTTCTTGAGATTCTTGATGCTTCAAGTTCACAGTATGCACTCACACAGTATAAAACATAGTAGGGAAAATCACTAAAATATACACAGTCCATTAACAAAAGAATCAATTTATCTTAAACTACATTCTGACATTTTGGGCATTTTGTACCGTCACTTATACCTTCAGACACTGCAGATTCTTCCCCCGACTTACAATATATGGACAGTAGATATTTTGAATACATATTCATAACAAGAATGTTCAGCTAATTCCAGTACTTCGTTCAAATTCCTGACATCGATACATCTTTCATAAAAAATTATAGGTTGTACCAAGAGGACATCTGTGTTTAGAAAGCTGTCATTATGGTGCTGCAAACTTTCCAAAAAGGCTCTGAGAAGAGCAATCAGTTGTTGAGCAGATGCCAAATACCAGTGAAATATGACTGACTTTCCACATTTTGCATATTACTATGAAACAACAACAACAACAGAAAAAAAAAAAAGGTCACATCTTCCACTTCTTTCTCATGCAAAATATTCCAGCTAAACTAAACAGCACCTCTGCCCAAGAAATGAATGCAGACTCGGGACCCTTGAAGAAGAGTTGCTTTTAAAACATTGTTACGATCATGGTGGTAGGAAAGAGGCATAGCCAATGATGAAAGACAACATTTAACACCTATCCTACAGTCATGATAGCCACTGTCAGGGTCAGCAGCCCTGGACGCAAGAACAAAAAATTAAGATGACACTGGTAAGATGTTTTTGAAGACATTTTAAATGTACCCATCTGTACAGTACCTATCAGGAGCCAGTGACTCCTTATATACTTTGATGGCCCCAGTATTATCAAAACTTATTTTCTTCTCCATTGTTGGTGAACACAGTGTTGGTCACACACTGTAGACCCAGAAACAGGCAGGTAAAGTGACATCCATTACTTGGTATCATCAATAACTAAAGCACTCCCATGAAACTCCAGAGCTCTTTTTTGTTGTCTTTTTATGATGAGAGTGGGTATTTAATCTACTTTCCAGAATCAGAAAAGTTATGGTTGCACTGCAGCTAAGTTCCAAGACATAAAGATAAATCTTTTTCTAGATTATTCCCACAAGATAATAAACATGAACATGCGCATAAACAGGGACAATAATTGTCCAATAATTGTCTGCCTCTGCAGACACAGAGGCTACAGGTCTTTTGTTTGTTTAGCATTTCGGTGCATGTTGATTATGCATTTCCCTTTAATTTTCTTTTTTAATCCAAGCTATTACTGGTTGGATTACCTAAAACAATAGACCCTAAGGACTGGACAAAAAAATAGCTGCTGCCTGTTCAAGGTACTAATGAATGATCGGAAGTTTCAAACCAGTCGCTTGATGGCAATGATGACATATAGAACAACAGAAAGGTCATCACATTTTTGTTTTTTAATTTAAGGACGATGACTCATTCACATCAAATGTGCTGCGGTAATTTGGCAGTTATTCATTATTTAGGAACATGCCTAAAAATGTTAAACAAAGTGCCAATAATGGCAGCTGAAACAAAACAGCTACAGGCTTTATGGCAGTTTGCTTGCTCAAAGCATCCCACAGAACGTTACAAAGTATCTCATTTTAATGGCAATAAACCTAGAGCAAGACTATAAGGCTCTGAGTATTTTAACTGAAGGAGCAGTATGTCAAAGAAGGAAAAGCGAGTAAAAAGCTTGGTAAAGCAGGATAGACTTGCATTGCAAAATTTTTCTTCGTACATTCTTCTACATGTATATATTAGAAAATAAATTTTAAAAGATTAATTTACCCAGTATAAACTCTAGTTTCATTCTAAATGTAGCATCAACCAATCAGAATCAGGGATGAGGATGGAAAGGCATTTGGTACCTGCCTTTAGTTTACCGTTTTGTTATTGATCAAATATGAGCAATATGAAATGCTCAAAATGAAATGCATTTTTTAGTAAAGAAAAATCATCTGTGCTTTCCAGATTCTTTCTCTTTGGCCTGTTTTCAAGAGGCAAAAATTCAGTACAATATTCAAATTCCAAAGATAAACAACTGTTCCTATATCTGTTTTCTTTTCCTGGAAAATACCACAAAACCAGAGACACAGTCGAGACACAGTGGCCGTGTTGCCCAGCAGAAGGAGCCCTGTGGATCAGTTCCATGGGGCTAAAACAAGACTGAAAGGGCAAAAGCAATAAATGCCAAGGGAAGCACAAAAAGTGGATTTCAACATCCACAGCTTTGCAGGCAGCTCTGCAGTGCCAGCGGAAGACACCCCCATGAGTGGTGGAAGTCATGCCCTGGTGCACAGCGAGGTGTGGTGTAATGTTGATTACGACAGCAGAGCTTGTGTCTATCCATAACTACGTAGAGACGTGACAAGCGCAGAAACCTTTGGTGGCTGAAAAGAGCCAGAGGCTTCCTTAATTTCTACGCCCATTGGGACTTCTCTGTGTGCTCATGCCTAGAAGGCAGTTCAGCATGGGTTAGGTTTCTTGACACGTGCTCCACTCCTTTTGAAAACAGGCTAACCATCAGGGGAAAAAAGAAGAAAAAAATCAGTTCTGAGCAGAATTCTAACCTCTGAGAAAACTGTTTGCAAAGAAAGTGGAAAAGTGGGGGAAAAGGTATACTCAACTTTTTTTTTTTTTTTTGAGTGAAGTGCACAGACCAAACAAAATATAAAACAGATGCTTAGAAAGTGAATAAAAAGTATTTTCAACTGAGAAAAGTTTAAACTCCAGTGTAGGAATTGTTATTTGCCTGTTACAGATATCCACCAATGTGTATTCAACATCCTTCGGTCAAATTTCACTCTGGAATCACAGTTTAACAGCATAACTACAAATTAAAAAATGAAATATTGGAAATTTACCCAATATTTTCTGAAGTGCATCTGATTTAATTTACCATAATAAAATAGGGAGATTTACATTTTTACACTAAATTATCACAGGTATCAGGGTAATGAAAATGTTATTTTATTAGCTATGAGAACCATAAAATATATAAACCCTTGTATCACGGAGTTTTGGGTGGCTTTTTTTTAAAAGAAATGTTTGATTCTTTTTCTGTTACTAAAGCAATAATGACTTAGAAGAATACAAGCAATTCTATATTGAATTTCAATTTGAACCTCAGGGAAATATTTTCTTCCATGGCTTAAAACATCTAAAGAGAAGAAGAAAGAATTCCACCCTGAGCTGTAAAGGAAAGATAAGTACCTGCAGATGGCCCATAGATTAGCTTAGTTTTGAGCCAAAAATAAGACAGTTTACTACTCAGGGTAAATCAATAAAATAAAAATTATCTTTCCTATAATATTTATTTTATTGAAGTGTTCTACAGTGATTCCATTATAAAATGTCAAGGAGGGACTCGATCTTTCTGCCTGCTGACTATGTCTGTGTAATCTCACTAAAAGAGGAAGAATCTTAATTAATGATGTCACAAAGAACGTCGTCACCGAATATATACTGAAACCTTAGTGACCTGCAGTCATTATTTAGCTCATGATGGGAGATGGACAGGACAACACTGCAGTAACCTTCACCCATGTCCAGGAACGAGTAGACTCAAAGCCATTCTTCCTATTTACCTGGGAATATGGCAATGCCCAGATACATTCCAGCATCACCTAGAGCAGGAAGATTTTTCAAGATAAGAAGGGGAAAAAATTAAGAAAAGAGACCATTTGAACATTTAATTCAGCCAATGTGAGAGGGAACATTAATTACACAGAAACATTGTCAGTTTACACTGTCAATAAGAAGTGGTTTAAGGATAACGGGGTAGAATTGTCTGTAAGCAGTTTAGCTCAGAGGAATTAAATCTTGGTCAAAGACTGGTCTGGAAATCCTTCCCCAGAAGCCTCTGTTTTATATAAACTGGAACTTTGGTAAAACTTAGATAAATTTAAGTAATTTAAAAACCAACCATGTGTGCCAATAAGAAGGCATGCAGAATTGTCTTCTGCAGAAATCGGGGTTAATGAGTATACTCTTCAACAACTCTGAAGAACTACCTTGAGTACTTTCACTGCACAGTTTTTACATTTGCACTTTCACAGAATCACAGAATCATCAAAGAATTTTCAAAGTTGGAAGGGACCTCTAGAGATCATCTAGTCCAACTCCCCTGCCAAAGCAGGATTGCCTAGAGCACATTACTCAGGACTGCATCCAGGCGGGTCTTGAAAATCTCCAGAGAAGGGGACTCCACAACCTCCCTGGGCAGCCTGTTCCAGTGCTCTGTCACCCTAACTGTAAAGAAGTTTTTCCATGTGTTGGAACGGAACTTCCTATGTTCCAACTTATGCCCATTGCCCCTCGTCCTGTCACTGGGAACCACCGAGAAGAGTCTGGCTCCATCCTCCTTCAACCCACCCTTTAGATATTTGTAAGCAGTAATAAGGTCTCCCCTCAGCCTTCTCTTCTCTAGGCTAAAGAGTCCCAGCTCTCTCAGCCTTTCCTCATAAGGGAGATGCTCCAATCCCTCAATCATCTTGGTTTCCTGCAGGTACTTGCAAAAATTTTAAAATACTTTTTGCTAAAATTTCATATGAAATACAAATGAATGATAGAGCAAACTAGAAGGCTGAAAAGTAAGGAGACCAGACGACGTATATGAAGGTACAATTTCCATACATTCTTTAAGCTCACTCCCATATATTTATATGCTATACAATGCATATGTTGTGAGATTTTCAAGTTAAAATTATTTTGAAGGAACCAAACAATTGCTATTTCTTCTGTCTCAGAAGTGCCAGACTGATATTAATTTCAAGCCAAAGCCTCGCCTATTAAAAATAATAATAAATTGGCACATACTTTAAAACTTGTCTCTAGTGGTCCCACTTGAAATGTTCTTTTTCAATTATTTCCATGCTTGTTGCTTTTTTCCTAGCGTTTCAGGCAAAATTACAGGTTTTAACAAATACTTTTTCTTTTGTTTATATAAATGTCTCAGTTATTCAGCTCTAGAATATGCAAAGATGATTAAAAAAACCCAACCAAATTCATAGCCATAACAACACACAATAGTAGCTGGGGCCACAGGAACACCCACAGGTCTTCAAGCCCTGAAAGTACACCAAAAAATGGAGGAAACAGGAAAGGAAGCACAAAAAAAGGATGTGGGGAAAGACGGAGCATGTTGTTGGAGATATTTATTGCTGAGTGCTGTTAGTATGTTTTGTTCAGTGAGGTATCACTTCATTTTCTATCCATCTCACCACACAGAGTAATAAAACTTCTTTTCCAAGCATGTTTTTTCATACCTTCATGGCATCTCTTATCCTACCTTCTTCACGTTGCCTCTCCCTCAGCCCCTCAGATATGGTACTTTGTTTCCACAGTCTTCCTGCGCAAGGCTGGGGACCCACCTATTCTCTCCCACAAATAATTCAGTTTATTTGTCAAAGCCTTGTTCAGGCATGAAGGGGGCAGAAAAGCCCACAGGTGCTTTGGGGAGCCACAACCCAATTCCTCTGCTCCTTGCCACCCTATTTCTCTGCTCCTTGCCTAGCCAGCTCTGCCAAGCTGCTTTCCTAATGGGTTATTTTATTCTCAGTTAGTGGAGAAAGTGAATTAACAACAGTATTTCTCAGTAAAGCGCACATGCTGCATTGAGAACAGAAGCACACAGGCAGAGGATTAATCAGCAATGGATATCTCACTTTAAAGCTCATAATCTCGCCTATATATGATAAATCGTAATACAACTATTTCCCTACCAAAAAAATCCCCTGTTAATACCTTCCAGCGCTGCTAGACCTAGAACTATTATGGAAGAAACTTTGGTGGCAGCAAAGGTGCTTTGTGGTGGCTATTTTAACACATGGATTTATAAATCTGCACTTGATACATCTTCTTAAAGCATGACAGCATCTGCCACAAATCATGTGTTATCTCAGTGACATCACTATATAAAACGTCAGATGAGTGTATCATACAGCTGAGGTGGCTGACGGCACATCAGACTAGCTGAACTATTTGTGGCCCTAATGGGAAACGTGAGCCTAGATGCTCATAAATTCAATTAAGTGACTTCCTAAAACACAGCTAAACTTCATGTTACAGAAATGAAAAAAAAAAAATCAAAAAAATTGTCCATGATTAAAACAGCTCTATAAACTAACTTTACAAGTTAGTTTATTTTATATTCCTGTCATTTACGACTATTGACTTTCTACATAGAACACCTTATATAATTTTTCTAATGCACAATGCCCTGATAAATCTGTTCACGACTATGCTAGAGCAAAACTAATCTTAGTGTCTAATCAACCAGTTTGTTCAACTGTACAAGTAACAATTTATATTGCAACAAAATGATGACTTAACAGCAAGAGTCCAGGCAAGACTCCTAAGAGATTCTGCAAAGTGTTTTTACACACCTGCATTTTAAGTGGTGTATAAAAATAATTCCCTATAATAATAACAACTCTTACATCTAATAAATGTATCTAAACTAGTAGACTATTAGACTATTCTAGGTTAGGAATACAGCTACAGCTGACCTTGAGGAACAGGTATTGCATTTAATTGTACGTGTGCTTTGCACTGGCTGAAAACACAGGAAAGATGCTTTTCATTCTAACTTGACAGCAAAAGTGATCTGCAAATTATGACCTTTCATTTCTGCCTGCTGTTGTCTAATACAACTTTCTTTCGCTCTGTTTCTAAACATTCACTCACTTTTAACCACTAGGGATTTTCCCTGTATTTATTTCCCTCTGCTTACTTTGCTATCCAATGAATTTCAAGCAGAAAATCCTGGCTTTTGTCATGTTCTGCACATTTTGTATTCATGCAACAACAACTGTAATAATTTGGAAGATGTTTTTCCATTAAAATGTCTTATATTCATTCCTCCCACTTGGAAACATTTTTTTCTTTTACACCTGAAAAGATACATACAGTATGTTTTGCCCTTTTAAAAAGTGATGAATCCAGTACCTGCTCATAAAGCACATCACAGTACTAGACAGTAGTAGTATGTTTTTATGCTTTTTAGCCAAAAATAAAGAAAGCTTCTTAATGTTTTTATGCAGTAAAATGAATTATTGAATTGCAGATTATGACCATCACTTGCAAACATCATTCTTATTAAACAAATCTAATAATCTTAATCTTTTCTATAGTTCTGTTATGAACTGTTTAGATACTAGGATAATAAATGTACTATAAACGCCTATATAAATGAAAAAATGTCTTGATTATGTGAAAGATGTAACGAGCGCAAAGATAATGACCATTGCACCAGTAAAATATGATGGCATGGAGAACTCTTCCAAGTATTTCAATTACATACTACATCCAGTTTTAATAATTATTTAAGTACTGGTCAAGTCAAACTAGACCTTGTTTTCCAAATGTCTCCTGAATCTCTCCATGAAGGAAACTTTCAAAGATGAGGCTTTACTAGTCCTTCATAAAGCAAGATTTATATTACTGTACATCAAGAGGACTACACTTTTCTTATTCTTTCAAAGTCTCAGATAACACGATCAACAGAACAACATCCATCTATGGAAAATTTAGAAAGCACTGTAACGTTTATTATTTTCTGTTGATTTAATTACAAAATTACATTCTTTTATTCGAAAAAATATTTACCGTTTTGTATGCAGTTTGCATCGCAGTACATAAACCTCTCAACTGGTCTTCTGCAAAAGCATCTCTCCTCAACGGCTACTTCACTTATCAAGAAAATGAAACCTGACCCTGGACCGTGCTGTGTCTCTCTCTTATTCAAAAACACTAAAATATTTCTTCCTTTAGGAGAGATTTACTAATGGGGAAACAATGCTGTTTCAAACTAGCATTTCCTTTCTAAGTTGCCATTTTTTTCAGGCGATCTCAACCTTCTAAGCTGAAACCCAACAAACAACTCTGTGCTTCATGCTGATTTCAATTCTAGGTAATCATGAATTAAATGTCATTATAACTATTTGTGAACTAGCTGAATCTGACCTTTTTATTAAAGGATGACATCCCTAACAGATGGCCTAATGTGAACTGGTTTATGGGGAGCTGGTTACTCTTTGACTTTTCTCAGGCCAATACCAAATTTTGAATTCATCCTTTTCCTGAGAACTCTGAAAATAACTCAGCTCAACAGATCTCTGGCAACTGTTGCCAGAGAGCTCAATAAATAACGCATATGTTGTTCTTTGGAGATTCTTCCTTTTTTAGGTTATTTTCATTTAGCCAATATTGAGACATACAGAATCTGTTATATTTACCCAGGCAGTATCAGTGAGGAATGCCGGGACACAGCTAGTCAAATCACGTAAAGCATTCACAAAAAGGAGTGCAAATATTTCTGAAATAAAAAGCAGGACTGGATAACCTATTCTTCAAATCGATTGACCTGAACGGCAGAAATAATTTTCAACATTTTTAAATACTCAAAGCATATCAAACTCAGATATGACTTAATGCCTAGCAGAACCACAGAAATACATACTGGCTGCACGAAGCATGATGGGAAAATTGTTGGCTCAGGTCCAAAAAAGCACTTAGGCTGACTAAAGTAAAACTTAATTGGAACATAGGTACTAAGTCCCAGAGTGCAATTCACAGCCCCCCTTTCACCTCCTACATGTCCGAATGGCTGCAGGTACCTTAGTCTTCACTTTTCAAGTTCCCGAAGTGCAGAAATGGTGCTGGGCATGCCAAACACCTCGGAGCTGGTCTCATACAAAAGCTCTTTTGGGATTTGCAGACAAGATCTGCCCACAGGGCGGCTCTCTGTGGGACCAGGCAGGCTAAGAGGATGCACTCAGTGGAGCCACACGGACAAAGCACAGCCCAGCACCCCAGGGAACAGCAGAGGGGTGAGGAAGTGTTGCCATCCATCTATTCTATGACAACCTAGTGATTAGAAATGAAAGACACTGTTCCAGTACCGTCCTTGCCCAGAAGGGATGTATACCTACATTTAAAACACACAGGAGCTGAAGAAAGAGACAGGCTAGTCTCTGTTCCCTAAAACAGTATTTGTATTTTATCAAATGAATGTTTATAGCAAAACCCATTTTCTCCTTGTTGATGAAATACCCCTGGCACTTGACCGCTTCTGTTTTTTTCTTTCTGGCCCCATAAATCTTAAACGCTTGACTGCGTATTGGCACAGCTCCACTTCAGCCAGACCTACGCCCCAGTTAAGGCCTTTTCCACAGAGGTAGCAAATATGTGATGTGCTCAGGCTGAAGAGGCTGAAACCCAGTCCTTCTCTTCCCAAGCAGATGCTCCAGCCAGGAGGCTACTATAGAAAGAACAAAAGCACAATTTCTTTCTTTTATGACCAGGTTTCAAAAGAAAATACGGAGTCAGTTATGCCTATAAAGAGGAATGGCTTCAGCAGAAGTATTAGGTTGCAAATCCCAGTCCCACAAAGTCTTCTCACTTAGGGCTGTACAGGAAAAAATCATGTCAGGCTTCAGCATTTCTGTAAGCTGCTCTGTGCCTGCCTAGTCCCTCAGCATGATGGCTGGTTTGGATCCTCTTCTTACACACCTAATTCTCCCTGTTTGCTGTATAAAGAGCTTTGGCCTCCAAAGAATAGAAGAGCATTACATTTTGAAAGCTAAATATCTGTGCTACGCACGACAGTGCTGAGAACCACTAAGTCTACTGTATCTTGTTGCTGATGGGAGTCTCAGTGACTTCCTCAGCCAGCAAGCTGCTAAATTTTCTGTTTAAGGGCTGTATGTATTATTTACTACCCATTTGGCTGGGGTTTAGTTTGGTTTTAGCTGTTTGCAGATGACTTCGAAATAGGCCAAGACTAGAATCAACTTTCTCTTCAATCCAGCAAGCAAAAACCAAACAAGACAGTAGTAGCAAACGGGAGCAGAGAGCATAATTAATGTGACACGTTCTCCCTTCCAAGGCAGAAGGCTAAGGTACGCGTTTGGGATTGCAACCCAAATCTCTAAGAAGTAATGGCACAGTGCAATACCCCTAAGAAACGCTGCAGGCAATACTTTGAAAACCAATCATTCTTTTTAATTTCGAAAAGACATGGAGCATAAGGCCAAATATGATTTTGCATTTCCTCTCCCACATAGAGCACTTTAAAAAGGGTTAATTCTGGAGAACAGCGTTTTCCTGTGGAACAATATGCACTGTGCACATATTCCACTCATCCCTTCCTCTCCCCTGATAAGTGGTGGGAAAGGGCAACTCAGAAAAAATGTCATCCCGTATCTGTCTCCCACTCAGCACACACTAACCCAATTCTCCAAAATCTCATCGCAGTGTTACAGCTCATTAAATTCAGCTGAAGGATGGAAACTGAGCCGCACCACTAAATGTGCACCGTTTGTGTTTACCAGCAAGAACACTGTATGTAGTGTTGCTTACAACATACTCCGTAATACGGAAGCATTCTTGTTGGCAGCTTTGACAATTTATCTATTCATATCAAAGTGAAACAGAGGCTGCTTTAAAACTGTTGCTCCTTGTCCTAATGGGAAAAGAAGAATATTAAAAACTATCACAGTGAAATCTCTGTTGCCGTCAAAAGGTCGTTGATTCAACAGACAAACAAGCTAGTGTTAATGATTTAGCAAAACATTTTTCACACAGATTACATGCTCATCCATCAATATATAATATTTTTCACATCAAGAAAATAAGGTAATTTCCTTTTAAAATGCTAATTACAAAGAATTGTGTGCAAGTCAAACACGATGCTTAAGTAATTATGCTTTTACCTAAAGAAACGAATTAGAAACACAATTTAAAAAGAAAAAAAATGTTGCCATTGTTTGGAAGTTCATTAATGGGAGAACTGTCCTAAAAAGAGAACAATGATGTTGTACAATTCGTTCAGCAGCCTCTTGATTTGAATAGAGCTATATGCAGGCAAACGTTAGGCCTGGATTTCTTCACTCCCTTGTCACTTTTTTGAGCATATATGTGCATGAGGGAGAGAAGCTAAGAGGCTGATCTTGACTTCATGAAAGTAAGTAGACCACCACATTCCTGCCAAGTAGTATATGAAATAAAATAAACATTACACATTGTTTCAACCATCCAAAATTTAGGAGAAATGAAACTCACACAGTAACCACAAGAGTAAAAATCAGTTAAGACTGTTTTACCTACTTTGAAAACGAGTTTTTCAGCTCACAAAATGTATGTTAAGAAGATTTTGATTCTGAAAATTTTAGCATAATAAAAAAGCATATGCGCATAACCATTATTGTCCACACAGAACCACAAGATGAGAACCTTATCTCTTTCTCTAACTGGAAGCCTCAAAACAAATCACCCAAATTTTCTGAAAATAATAAAACCAAAATATTTACAAATTTGTGTTAATAACATAATGACCTCAAATGCAAGCTCCATATTATTTTGACATTGTATTTACAGTATCCTGCACTATTTCTGATATCTTACAACATATTATCTTGTTGTAAAGAAATTAAAATGTAAATGATTAATCAAAAGATACACATTCAACAAGCGAAAGCAATAATGGAAATGTTCTTATGCCGGCTTCAAAAACACTTTGCAGATAACAAAGTCAAAATCTACAAGTTCAAATCCAGCAAAACCCGTCATCATCAGACAAATTCAGCAGTTTTAGTTGCAACAATGTAAGCATTTCTCCATAATTGATGATGACAACACTCTTGTTTATTATGCATGAAATATAAGATTTATGGTGTATTTAACTATTCATTTTATTGCTTTTAACTGCTGGGTTGATGACTGCTGCTATTAAAAAATAGTGAGTGTTGAAAACGTTGACAGTTAGGCAAGGTTGTTCTTTTTTGTTTTGTTTTAAATGGAAGCTCCTCTCATGTACAGTACAGCTAAATATAGATAGTCATTCTAACTTTGAATCTATGATGTAATGTATGGATGATTGATCCAAAACAGCATTGTATAATGGTGGTATAAATTTAAAATCATTCTCTGACATACTACCTACGAGTGCAGAGAGCAAGAGAATTGGGTAATTCAGAAAACTGATTTCCATATACCAGTAGATTCTGAGAGAGTATGAACTGAACTGTGTATGCATTTCAGTAGAGGATTTAAATTTTCTCATGGAAAGATACTAGAAATAGCACATTTCTATCTGCGATTTATTTCCCACTTTTGTAATTTGATTGTATCTTTAATGTGGGAGTCTTTCAGGAGGTATAATACTGCAATTCATCTAGAAACTTTTGTCAACATTTGCAGTAAGTTGTTAGTCTTGATTTACTAACAGGTTGGAGTAGTACCAGTCTTGTACAAACTAACCATCTAAAATCACAGGGCTAGACATCACTAAGCACTCCTACATTCTTCTTAGCTGACAAATCTGGGCATTTACATACTAAATAAAATACAGAGACTCATATCCAGAATAATTTCAGCATTTGCATCAGTAAGATTTGAACTATAAGTATTCTTGTACTTCTGTATATTTTTGGCTTAATGACTTGTTTCCAGGAACAACAACAACAAAAGAATATTTTATATTTATCTTACAGAAGCCTCCAGAAGGTTCCAATAAGGGCTGGAGCTCTTTTGTGCTGTGCAAACACATTTTTTTTCTCATTCTGGATATATATAGAATGACTGGACATAAGCTCACCAATATAGAGTCATCTGTAGGATCAGCCACAGATGTTATGCTCCCTGCCCTAAAGATATCAGAATAAAATTCATAGGAGTTTAGTCACTGATCTCCAAGAGAACAGAATGAAGTCAAAGAAATTCTTGTCTTACAGCTACTTCAAATGCAACAGAAACACAAAGTAGCAGTTGAAACAAAACTTAAATAACACACGATTTAAACAAATGAAAATGGCCCAGATTGCTCTGATGTTGGGGGAGTGTTCATCTTAAGCTAATTCTATAAACTGTGCGCATTCGCCTGGGCACAGACTCTTCGTGATACTGGTTCTACTAAAAAGCTCCTTCCCAACCAATCTGCTCGTTCTGACTGAGCTAATGTATTTATGATACCAGTATTTAAGGATCTGCACAAGATTTATAGGCTACCACAGCGTGAACTCTTGCCAGTAGAGTCTTAATTACTTTCAGAAAAATGGGGAATGTGATGACCGTGTTTATTGTTATAACCTTTTTTTCTTTTGAAGTAATCAAATACAGCTTAAATGATTCACTGGGAAGACAAAATATTCATAAAAGCTCTACAAGACAGTAATTATTGAAGGAAGTATCAGAAATTTGCAGCTTTCCCAGTAGCAGAAAAAGCCTGTCCCATTTCTGAAAAAAAAAAAAACCAAAAAAACCCTCCGACCAAAAAACCTGGCATAGACCAACATTTCTGGCATTTATAAATGTCCACAGTGTCACCCAGAAAACAGATAACTACTGTGTAGTGTATTAAGATCCTCAGTCCAGCTGGTGCATTTTTTCTAAACTTTCAAAACCATTTCCAAAAATACAAAGCATTTTTAATGGATTTCAATGGTCTCTTTCTTCTTTTACATAAAATCACTCAGAAGAAGGATGTTTTCTTAAAAACAATCTGCTATCCAGGTCCACCCTCCCAGGCATGTCCCTTGGAGCCGTTCCCAAACTATCCCCAAAGCACTAGCGTTTCAGCAACTGGAATGACAACTTCTTTTTAATTGTTTGAGATCCTGCAGGCTTCTATCTGAGAACAAAGCGTGCACATAAAGCACATTCTGTGGCCATGATTCAAGTTCTTTTGAAAATAAATGATATATTGAAACAATGCTATGTTATTTAAAGCAATCTGTCTGACACTGCATGCTCAGCATTACACCAAATCGTAGCCAAGTTCATTTCCCACCCATGCAATTGGACATACTAGAAGTGCGATAAAACTTACATAAAGCAACTTCTTCATTATGTGAAACCTAAAGCATTTGCTTGAAGTTTGAAGGAACCATGAAGAAGAAAAGATGAAGTCTGTTTAGCAATGGACAAATAAAATAAGGAATCCAACACGAAAGTCTATTTGATAGCTGGTGGTGATACATTTTAATAAGACAAGAACAAGGGAGTATCTAACGAAGTTCAAAAGCAATATATTTAAAGCTGACAGAAGGAAGTACTCTAACACAATATGTAATTAACCTACAGACTCATTACCGAAACATATCAGTAAGGTCAAGAGCTTAGCAGGATTCACTAAAAGAATTGTGAATTATACGCTTAATGAGAACGTTCACCTACACATCAGACAGGATTTCTGAGGACACAGTATAAAAAGAGAAAGTTAGTTTTATGGATCGGTTATTCTTTAATTGCCTTTTCTGAACATTTGATAATCATCTTATACATCTGAGCTGGAATCCTGACTCAACAGCACGGGTAATAGAGCCACCCACTTTAGTGGAGTAGGATGCTCACCTCTGGCACTGGCAAGGGGCAAAATACTGGAGAAATTGCACAAATACTGGGATTTAGAGCATGATGATTTATATTCTTCTAATTGAACCAGTAAAAGCCATAACGTAAACATTTTCAGAGCACTCTAAAACTGCTTAACTACATGTAACTTTGTTAGTAACTTACAGAATTAAACTAAGCAAATTTAAACAATCTCTAAATGAAGTTAAGTTTGTGTGTTTCTTCCACATAGCCCTTCAGCAACATCTCTTCCCTCATTTACCCCTTCTTAGTTCTTATATCTATCAATTATTAATACTTTTTACAGGCCACATGGCTCAGCTATAATGTAAACTTGGTGACAATTGATTTTGTAATTTAAAGCAAGGGTTCAGGCGGTTGTTCTTTTTTTTCTTTTTTCTCAGAGTTGGCATGCATTTCCCAGGCAATATAGAGAACATCACATTTATTAAATTAAGCCTCGGGCTTTCAGAAGACTTTACAAAAGGTTATGTTTGTAATCTTCAGTGTTTATTTTACTATGAAACCAACACATTCAGCAATAAGTCAGATTTATTGTGAAAATAAACACATTAGGACCTTATAAATAGCTGTTAGAAAAGTTCCGTATGGTCTGCCAAAAGCCCCAAATGATTGGTTCATGAACTTTTCCTCTGTATGCTCTAATGGCTTGAAAAAATTGTTTATTTTTGACTGGTTATGAATAGATGAGGATTATATTTCATCTACAGTCTCCATTAAAGTATCAGGATTTAGAAAACTCCCAAACTTTTAAGAAACTCACATTAAAAAAAATAAACTGTTGACAGCAGATATACATAACGGAATGGCAAAGTGGAGTGTTATTTTAAAGCTGCATTTACACGAGTTTCTCAATTTGCCTGAATAAATTGCCTAAAAAAAAAGAAATAAATTGTTGCTCAAAGATAGGGCAAGACTTTAATGGTTTATCTAAATGCTTATAGCAATTGCTGCAGCACGGGTTAATGCAAAGAACTGTCTGCTTTGTCAAGAAGGATCTTACAGCAAATTTGCTTTAACAAGCGTAGGAGTTTGGTGAGAAGTTGGACGCATATCTGCACATGATCCCTGCATCCTTTGGTATGCAATGCCCTCACAAATTGGCTCCCTGGGAATGACAACGCTTTCCCCAGTATCAAGGAGTCAGTTCCGATTCCCAAATCACTCAGACCTTTTCAGATCTTTCCAGCACACAGAGACCAAGATGCTTCCTCCTAAAACCGGGATGGAGAATTGTTCCTCTAAAACAGAGCCATCTTTCTACAACTGTGCAGAAAGATAAAAGTCCTCATTCTCAAACCTTAAAAGAATATCTGCAAACTTATATTCAGAGTTTCTGTGAGTATGAAATCAGCTGTCACTACTTCAATAAAAAGCATATCCGAATGGACACTGTATTAGGGTAAGGTTTCTCAGTAGTGCTGACTAATACAGTAATAACAGGCAGGGCCAGAAAACATTTTTATTTCATGAAAACTGGAGCCTTAGTATTATTTTCTCATTCAACACTAGAAAAAGAAAACAGTTTCTCAATGTTTTTGAAGGAAACAGGAGAGATGGAGAACGGCCGAGAGCCCAGCAGGCAGGACACGCCTTGTGACAGGGAAGGGCCACCGTCGCCCAGCGTGGAGCAACCATTCAAATCTAGCACTTCCCTGATCCTAGGCAAATGCCTTGTCAGTTTTAATTCTCAAAACTGTTCCTTTTTCCATGTATAAAATTCAACAGAGAACACTGCCAAGTCACTTACCTCGGGGACAGCAGTGAGCCCCAGCGAGCCCCCACAATTCCAGCCACCCCTCCCACTGAAAGTGGCACCAATGCATCTATACAAAAACTTACAGGTTTGAATTAGAGAAAATACCCCTCCCCCAGTTTTGAAAATAAATGTAGGACTCTAATGTCACCTGATATCCATCAGAAATTAGATGACATTCCAACTATGGAAAAAAACATGCAGCAGAATTCCTCTTAAGTGAGCAGAATTACCTCCTCCTAAGTAAAAGGGTCTTGTCCTTTTTTTTTGTTTAGTTACTTTTACGTGCTACAGCAGATGTACTACATTTTGTATTACTTTCTGCTTGAATGAATAATGGAGACATGAGCACTTGTATAAACAAGAAAAGGTATTTAATGAACATATTGTACATACTAAAGAGGCTGCTTTCTGTTGGAAGAGTGTAGAATGCATTCTTCCAAGTGCATGAAAATCCCGTCTTAATGATGCGTGAGTTTTCTATGAACTGGGCCAGGCATAGACTGTCAACTCCATTTAAAACACTGAATCAAACCTGATAATTGCTCATTTCAACAATAAAAAAAAAAGAAAAAAAGAAAAAAAAATCCACCCCACCCCCCTAGAAAACAGAAGATTCCTAAAATGAGAGTATTATTTTCACATAGTTTTTCATTAGACATCATTTGTTTGTATTTCTATTTTGAAAATTCAATCCTGCTGGTCCCAGCTGAATATGTTCCTCTAGAACTGCAATTTGTTTCATTGTGTTTTCATTCATTTTCATTCTCTTCATGAGCAACAGTGACATTTGCAAAACCAAAAGAAAAGGACAGAGTAGTTGGAACCTCGTATTTACAGCGTATTTATAGCATTTGGCACGTTAGACTCAGTTTTCTGAAAGATATTATTAGATTTGTCAGCCAGTGTCCTGCTGCTTTTTCAGGACTCTGTGGGTTCAGTCTACGAAGGCAAGTGCTGAGGCTTTACATGCTGGGCTGCAGTCAGAGCCTCAAGTGAAGCACTTCAGCGTCCTACGCAATAGGAGCACAAGAACTACCAGACAGGATGAGACTAAAAGTCCATCCAGCCAAGTGTCCTGTATCCAACTGTGGCCAGTAGTGGAAACTCATAATAAATGCTTCTGTGGAACAGAGTGACACCTCCCTCATGTACTCTCCCAGCTTTGAGCTGGATGCACCACATTTATTTCATCACCATTCAGTCAGTGAGAGGAGACAGAGGCATGCTGATGCAGGGATTCCACAGACAGCATGCTGACATGATGAAACAGAGCTGGCTGATGCAATGGGAGGTTGCTATGACTTTTCTCATGGCTACTGGGAGGTCAGAAGTATGGCAGCAAGCACAGTGGGTGAGAGCTTCATTGTCCCACTGCCCTTCAGACTGCCCACGCGCATGAAGCTGTGCAAAGAACTTCTTCAGCTCTCGAGCACCGAGTTCATAAATAAGGGAGGCTGTACCAGTTTTGAAGGCATTTTTTGCAACCTACTGGCATGGGCTACCAAAATCAGTCACATAAATTTGACTCAGTAGTTTGAGACTAGCAAGCCAACAGCGGGTGTTGTGTTGACAGCTATTTGGGTGACAATGATTTGGGGATTTCAATCATAGTGAAAGGTGAGGAAAAAATGGAATTCACAGTTTGCATTCCCAAACTGTCCAAGACTCTTCCAAAGTCTGCTCCCACAAAGCGCATATACTTTGGTTAATCAGAAATACTACCACTCATCATCACACAAACTTCCCTTCCCACCGGACTGTGGGGAAGGTAATTCCCCATTCATGGCCTTCAATGCACAGCTTTTCTCAAAGGAAAGATGGTGACAATGATGTTTAGGAAACGCACACCTAGTTCCAATACATAAGATCTCAATCGTCATCAACCTTCCAAATATCCTCCTCAGCCAGGTATTTGGTATCGCTTTATGGACTTCCTTAATCCCTGACATTGAAGTTTTCCACTTCCACTTTCCAGAATTAAACAGCTCTGAATCATGCTACTTTCTGAAGATGCTACTTCTGAAGATGAGAAACTATTAACTAGCTGCTTGACCAAACAGTCCAGTTAGATGCTAATTTGCCTTACCCATCAATTAAGACACTACTGAAAACATTTCATGGATACTCTCAACTAACTTGCATATTTATGTAAGATAAAACACAAGTGAAAATACAAAATTTGAGACACAGGAGCTATAAAAACCTAATGTGGCTGACATTACTCAGCTATATACATTTTTAAAATATGGGTTTCGATTCCTTTTTTTTTTTCTTTCCTTTTACCCACAAAGAATCTGTTCAAATTCATCTGTTGAAACAAGTCTCACAAAATCAAAAAGCTCTTGTATCTCACTTCTAACAGACAAGTTGGTAGGATTGCAAAGGCTTTGAATTAACGTCTCGGTTTTGATGCTCATACATAATAAACTTGCACGTGGTTTGGGAAAACTTACTCGTACCTAATACAACACACCATGAGGAAACAAGTCCAACCAGAGACCCCAGTAGAGCAACACTGCCTTCATGATTTCTCTTGCACAGGACTTTTCTGTTCTTCCTAACCCCATTCTTCATTATTTTTGTACAGAGACTTGCACACCTATTTTAAAATCTATAAATATGAAGTACTGAAACAGCAGCCCTGTAACAGTTATTACTGTGACCCAGAAACAGAAGCAAATAGGTTGATCACAGTAATTAAAGGGCAGCAAATGATCTTTGTTTAATTCAGATGTTTTACTGGAAGGAGTAGGCTTCAGAGCCTCAGTCATGCAGCAGCAGTGTCTAGGAAACAACTTGCTAGTGGCCAATTAATTAAACATTTATGAAGGGACAACATGACCTTTTATTTTCCAAGTATTTATTTTTTTAAAAGACCAAATAATAATCTAATTAGATACAACTGTATAGAAAACAGGATCATTATACATACTTTATCATAATGGAAGAGCAACAGAAATGCTCCAAATTTGATATTGCCGTCTTTCATAGCCAATTATGGGCTCTCAGTTGAGAGTGAGACAACATCGTTATTAACTGAATCCAATTTCACATTGATAAAACTGATTCTATTAAAATAAACCTACTGGCACAAAAAGGCAACTTTCATTGTTTATTTCCAATCACCCATGAGTGAACTCAATCTATTTTTACTTTAATCAATAAGTTCTCTAAATGGCATCCACTGTGTTCCCCACTGACGCTGCCCTCTGAAGAACCGTTCTGCAGTTTTATTCACCCAGAGACCATAAGAAAGCCAATAATTTTCTATTACCACGCAGAGTTCTACGCCTTTTCTGTGTACCATTCACTTAGACCTCACCACCATGAGCATTATCCAGACATAAGTAAAATTGTTTATACGCCTCAAAGTTTTGCGTAAATAGTGAAAGTAGTAGACCTGTTCTGATCAAACACACCAGTAACATCGAAACAGATTTTAATCTTCAGCTAGTCAGGAGAGACTAAAGGTTAAATATTGATTGACAAGAAACTATTAAATCAAAATGTTTTCATTGACAACGTCTCATCTCTGTGAGCTCAGCAATCTTAAGTCATGCACATACAAACAGCAATTCTACTGTGGCTGAAATCTTAGCAAGCTGCAGATAAGGACTGTATCAGGACTAGCAAGTGGTTTACTCAGCTGCTCCCTGTAGTGGCTCTGCTTAGGGAAGTGCAATTTCAGGCTTGGACTTCTTTTCTAGAGTATTGCACGATAGTGCAGTACATCTGAGTGCAGTACATCACTTTCAAGAACCAACTGCCTAAAAGTCTACATCACCAAATGAATAGGACGCTTTTATATACGCACAACTTCTCAATTTTACTTAATTTAAAAGAATCAATGAGGCTATTCTACAATGCAAAACTGAAAATTTACATAGCAAGTTTGACATACATCTATTGAATAGTTAGCTGGTGTTTTCACAGTAAAGCTCTAAAAAGTAACAAAAGTATTCAAAGTATTGTGGTTCCAGGCATTTTTGTAGGATTACATAAAAGAGAAGGTTACACCCCGCAGACTTCTGAAATTTGTACAGATGTTCTTACTTCTTTCTATTTAATCAGGCCATGCCTATTACTTAGCAGAAAAGATAATTTGAGAGAAAGTATTTTCATGCCTTAATCACATTAGCTGAGTTCCAAATGAATTGCTACCTTTAGGCATTACATTTAGTCACAGGCAACAGAGTAGCTTGGCTTTTCTTTCTTTTTTTAACATGATCAATTCACATGTACCAAAATATTAATTTATTAATAAAATTCACTAATAATAAATAAAATGTAAAGGATTGATGATAAATAATTTTTATGAATACATTTACATCAGTACAAAGTTAAATGCAAAACTATTAATAGGCAATAAGGAGTGGATATATGGCACATTTAATGTAATGTCCTCTGTTGTCACAGATATTGTGGCACAGATATATCACTCTATTCATAGATATTTACAAATGTTAGTGCTATTTTCTATTTTGCTATATTGCTATTTTCTGCTGTTTCTCCGCTTTTATGTGGACTTCAGAATCTTCTATATTTGTATACATTTTAATAGTGGAGTGATTTTTATATGCCATTTTCCCATTAAAAAGTTTCTATCATTTTGGACAGTAGAAAGATAGTATTTCTTTGGCCCTCTGAACACTGACACCGTGCACAGTTAAC
This sequence comes from Anarhynchus alexandrinus, assembly GCA_008711295.1. Taxonomy (NCBI): domain Eukaryota; kingdom Metazoa; phylum Chordata; class Aves; order Charadriiformes; family Charadriidae; genus Anarhynchus; species Anarhynchus alexandrinus. Next base: position 5,854,628 of record VUYV01000011.1, on the reverse strand, counting down.
TGACACATTTAGGATTCTACTATAACTATTAATCAAAATAAAACAGCAGTAAATGTTTCTCCATTTCTCGTGTGGTTGAACACGACTTGGACAAAGCCAAGACATCTGTGGCATTCAGTTCAGGAAGCAACACTGCCCTTCACCTTGACCTTTTTAAAATCTGCTGTATTTACAGAAGGAACACATTTCAAATACAATTAATATTTTCTTTTAGAAAAACCAAAGGCAAATTGTAAATCTTAAGTCTAAAATGTGTGGTAGGGATGAAAATCTATGGTGGTGGAAAAACTAATATTTAGTAAGTTTTTACAAAGAAGCAAATAGAAAGCATGTTGCATAAACCGCTGGAGTGTGTACTTCTTTATATTATCTGACCAAAGTGCTAAAGATGCACTTTGGTCACATGCAGAAAACAAACCAATCTCTTTGGACGACTGCATGTAGGGAAACTAGCAGCTGCTGTTCAGTTTGTCTGAAAATGTGCAGGCATAAAATCATTATGAAAAATGAAAGGACTTAAATCCAAATTTCAAGAAGAGGAGTAGGCTGGAAGTGAAGGAAGGGTTTTCTAAATAGCAGAAGGTTTAGGAGAAGAAGGTCAATAAGCATTACCCAGGTAGCATCAGGTTGTCAACAGTGAACAAGTTAAATCAGTGAGATGCAAAAAGTCTAAACCACAGTCAAAACATGAAAATTCAATAGCCTGAAATATTCTATATTGCTGTACAGCATAATGAATTTATATCTGTCACTACCAGGAAATGGGATACAAAGTTGACATCAGGTGATAAAGGTCAGGAAGCACAAATCAGTCTAATAGCACTTTTGTCATATTTTCCATATTACATACTATCAAGAATTATTTCCCACACAGTTTTTCTTCTTTACTTTAACTTTCCGTGTATACACATTTCCTGCCTCAAAATCTAAAATTTTTCTTGACACAATGGAAAGCCTGGCATCTACACCACCTCAGTAAGATTAGTGTTAGTGAATTGCAAAAAAATAAAATGTTTCAAACTCTTCAAGCTATCGTAAATAGAGTATAGCTCCAGAATAAATTTATAACTCTATTTTAGGCTCAGTGATAGCTGCCCTCAATGCACATACATGAGGTGCATTGCCACATTGAGTACCATATTTGAGGTCTGCTTCTACATAATTTATTTCTCACTGACTACTCAGGGAATACAAATGGTTGTTCAAAATTGCATAAAGATGACAGAGAAGAGGAAAACAGAAGGCAAAGAAGCAGCACACCAATTATTTCAACCTGACAGTATCACTATCCAGAAAATTCATTTGTCCAAAATTTTCAGACATCTGAGACTGCACATAACAGATCTGGCACTTCAGGGACACACTGAACCCAGCAGTGTTTGGCTTGCACAGAGGTCAGCATATGCCCCGAAACTCGACCCATTGGATTTACTGCCCATACACTGATCAAACACAAAGTACATGCCCGTCTAGTTCACGGATCCATATTTTTGCCTGAGGTTTTGCAGAAAAGAATACAGAGCCATGCAGTGGGGCTGTAGTAGTGCACCTTTCCCATATTACTCCCCCAGGCTTTGGTCACTTCTGAACTTTCCCATACAGCTGTCCAACACCCAGTTATGACATCTGTGGCATCTTTGACATAACAATGAATATAACTATACTAAATACAGTAAAACTATACAATAAATCAACATGCAAAAACAAAATATGGACTGAATTCTACATATTAAAAAAAAAAAGGCCACAAATCGCTTCTTACAGGTTTTTATGTTGACATTGATTTAACTTGTAAAAGCAATAATGACCATAAAACAGGATATATAAACTAACCATTGCATTGTCTTCCCCTACTACATCTTTTAGAGTTTGAAATGATTAATTTCATACAAATGCAGTTACTTTTATTTTTTTTAAAGCAATCTTGTTAACTGGTCTCAAGAGCATGTTCCAACACCAGCTCTTTAAGGGAGTAGATAACTACACATCTCCACTGCTTTACTGCTGTGTGTGTATGCACACCACAGAGAAAATTGCCCACAAACCTGTACCTTAACTAGTAACCTACTTGCTTTTCTCCCATTTGGGTCAATGGAGAAAAAAATTGTAGTTAAACCATCATGAGTATTCAAGATTAACTATGATCTTCCATTAGTCAGCTGAAATACTGAAAGAAATATAGGAAACTCCTATATTATTAAACTTCCAGTCTTAAACTATGTGTCAGCTCACAGGCAGTAGAATTGGAAAAAATTGCATACAAATTTTTGGAAAACACCAGAAATTCTATTCCATATGAAAAACAGAGAGGCAAAACATGAAATATTTTAAAAGTAAATTGCAGCTTGGTCTCACTAGAAGATCTCCTGGGCAAACATTCATTAGACCTGAAAGACTTGCTATCAAGCAACATCATCTCTAAGAAAAGATGAGCTTGAACAGGTTCCCACATCCCATCCCCTTTCCTGTAAATATCCATCTGACCACCATGGGCCATCAAATTCAATACAGTCTCTAATCCAGGGCAAAGGGGACTGCAGAGTTTACGTGATAGGAAAGTTTGGTTAATAAGTGAGATAATGGGTATTTAATACAGAGAAATCCAATTCCATCAAGTTAGAAGTCTTTGCTACTCAGATGTCTTTGCAATGTCCTTCCCAGGACGCAGGTTTTCAGACAGCCTGAGGAGCCTACATACGGTCCTGTACTCATCCCTATGTGTATTTACTTTGCTGTCACTCACCTGAAAATTTATTATCTCTCAATCACATTTCTGAGTGCTCCCAGGTCCAGCAGAGACCTAGCACACATTTTGAGCTCCAGCTTTGTGCCACGTGAAACTGTGACACCGCTTCTGAACTCACAGCTGTCAAAGCCGTATAGCTACATGCGTACACTGCTCTGCTCGAACTAACGCGTATTTCAGAAAGATTAGATTATCTACTCATGGATAAACAAAAGCTATCCATATTTAAAGGGAGAAGCATTTTCAGGGATCAGCAAAATGGTCTACAGGAGTCCCAAAGAAGGACAAAGGAGCTTAACTGACAAAAAATTCTCACAAAAATTGTTACAGCTAAAAGACAGAAACAACAATTTTCTCATTTACTTAAACATTCATAGTATTCATTTGAAGTAGTACTTTATGGAATTCCAGGAAGCAGAATGTATCTTTTATGTTAAAAGCAACACGTTCCATTATACATAATACCCCGGCCCAGTGAATGGGGTGATCACTACACTGTCACACCGTGGGGTTATAGTAGTGGGGAACCTACCTTAAAGCAATACTTGATGCCTTTTTTTCCCCTATGTAGGCTTTTGAAAAACACTAATTATTTTCCCTAAAATGACATTTTTTTCTTAGAGACAGTTTTCTCAAGGGATGGAAGTACATCAACATAGAAAAAGAGTTATTTCTTTAGGGAATAGGAGGTGGGGCGTTCCCCTCCCCCCACTAGCAAGGTAACATGACAGATTTCATAAATTGAGGAAACGAGCATAAAATTCAATCTGTTTTCCCATATAAAATACTATTAATGATATATTAACTTGTATAACCAAGACCGTCTCAATAAACTTTCCAATTATATGTTGGAAGTATTCTTTGAGATTGACATCATTAATACCAATGAAAATTAATGGGAACTCCACGATGTGCTTTAGCGCATCAACAGAAGAACATTCCCCAAGGGAATTATTAAGGAGCACCTATATTTAGCAGTAATATAAAAGAAAATGGTTAGAAAAAAAGCTAGCACTTCAGCAGTCCTTATTAATAGTAGAAGTTCATGTTGCTTTAAAGGTCTTGCAGAGGAAAGGCAAAGGATAATTTTTTATTTGTTAACATGGCAACTATAAATCTGATTTGGACTACATGGTTCTAGGAAAGTTGGCTATAACCAAAATGTAATCAGCAAAAGAGCAGATGATATACAGTGCTTCAGTGAATAATGCTTTCCTGTGTTTTGAGTATGGCTGGAGTGGAAGAATCTTTCAGCAACCTTAACTAAAACTGAACCTGCATTACATTCATCACCCTGTTCACGGCTAGAGGGAAACAGGCACACACTTGTTCAGGTCCGAGGTTCTGCCTAGAGACTTTTTCCTTCTCTCTCTTTCCTAATTTAGGAAAGATTCTGTTTTCCATTACTTCCAAATTAAATTTAACCAGTAAAACAACAGAACACTGGGCAAAAGATCCTGCAGTGCAAAATCTATCCAAAGTGGTAACTTCAACAATATGTGAAGTAACACCAGCAGATTTTCCCCATTTTCCAACTCTAAAACCTTTTTTTTTTTTTTGTAGTCAGTCACTTCTCCCCCAGGACTTCAGTAAGAAGGTGAGTGCACTGAGGGGGACGAGCGGGTGGGTGGGAACACAAAGAAGGTTCTCACACACTTTGCCACAGTGTTCCCATGTCCTTCTCCAGCTACATTCTTTTGCGAGACTGTATATACAGCTAGCTAGGACTAATTTAAAATTCCTCACTTAGACAATGCATTCTTGCCTAAGCGATACACAGCTGCTTCAGTCATTCAGAGTATTTCACAGGAGGTTGGTTTTGCTTACAAGTGGACATCTTCCCTGATGTCTGCTATAAATTAGCCTGTGAGTGCAAATAAAGGGAGTTTTATCGCATTACGTTTGGGGAGTTTCCTTGTGTGAAAATACTCAACAAAAAAAAAAAAAAAGAAAAGAAAAATTAGCCCAAGAATAATACCATTTCCAGTGTATGTATTTCTGGGAATTGTATTTGCAAGCTTGATAATGAACAGCAGTCTTTGTCAATGGAAACATTGCTTCTGTTGGGAAACCAGGGAAAGGGAAATGGTAGGCGGCTGTATTTTAGCTATAAAACCATAGTCTCACAGGTATCTATAGACATTGTTATATAACAGTAACATATTGCATTATATATATTACATTATATATTATTTACATAATGCATTCTATTAGGAATATTACATATGTTACTGCAATGTATGTGTAACTGAAAGCTGTAGCCAGGTGTTCTTAGTGTTCATACAAACAAAATTTATGTCATAAACTTTTAAAAACATATTTGCTTGCAATGTTTTGAACAGCAAAACAGCTGCTTGAATGGAAAACATGTAACTTCCTGCTACAGTGGTGCATTTTAATTCACAAATTCCTGATTTTATTTCCTTGAATTCAGAGCACCACAGCTACACTTAAACAAAAACTAAATCTAGAGCTAATAAGTTTTTCAGACAGGGTGTTATTTTAAATTTCCACCTTATAAAACTGCATTGTAACATTAAAATATACACAGATGAGAAACTACTTAGGTCAGTTAACTGTCTAAATACCTTTTTGCAAAGACAACAACAAAAGTGCTCAATATCATACCAATTAATACCAACATAGCTGTGTGGCTCATAACTAACAAAAAAAAATAATCAGACTTAAAGCCACCCACTGCGCTGAAACTATTTAGAATTACAACTGTAGCACACTATAACGAAGGATTTCACAAGCTTTGTATCCTTATTGCAGACAGCTCGTACATTAAACATTTGATGATGTGAGAAAAACAGAACACACTGTCTGTGCAAAAACCTTCTGTCTAGCATAGCAACAAAAATAAATATTTCATTGAAAAACCCTCAAAACTGTAAGTGAAGCTACTTTTATTACTTATACAGTGTCGGCTTTATCTTCTGGGTGGCCAAGTATGCACTAGGCAAAAGAAAATGAAGAAGTTTTGCAAAAAAAAAAAAAAAAAGACACTTTCTCATTCTTTCCTGTTGGACTCCTTGGAATACTGAGCCTTCCCTGAAAATCTGGGTTATATTTCAATATCTTGTAAAACACTGCATACGACCTGGCACAACACACACCCGGGAGGGTTTGTCACACACCAAACTCTTTGGCATCTCAAAACATTTAAAAGGCAACCTACTGACATATGACAAATTTCCACGGACAGCAGCAGCTGCATGGCCTGGTGCTGTTGCCACTATTAACCTCAGTTACAATTTGATGGCTGAATTAAGTTGTCTGCCAGCAGTTCCAGCTGGCATAATACATTACTATGTGGTGTCATGCTGTTTAGCTATGGTCAGTGTTGTGACATGCTGAGCTCCATGTGTTTATCCTCTTTTTACAGATAAAGCATAAATCCTGGAACTTCACGCAAAGTACTGATTTCTTTAAGTCATAGCCAATCCAAGCCTTATCACTTCTAGTTTTATATAAGTTTCAGCAAAATAAAGCTATAAACAAATTAAGTTCTCTCATTTTTGCACATTGTGGCACCATACATGACAAGACTTGGGAAAAGGACGGTCCAAAGATGCAGCAAAATGGCACCTTGGGGGAAAATAAAGTTTCATCTCTTTCTACTTGTTCAGCCTGGAGAATATGCTTATATTGTTTTGCCTGGAGAAGAGAAGGCTCTGGGGAGACCTTATTGCAGCCTTTCAGTACCTAAAGGGGGCTTACAAGAAACATGGGGACAGACTTTTTAGCAGGGCCTGTTGTGATAGAACAAGGGGTAATGGTTTTAAACTAAAAGACGGAGGAATACATATAAGGAGGAAATTTTTTACAATGAGGGTGGTGAAACACTGGAAGAGGTTGTCCAGAGAGGTGGAGGATACCCTATCCCTGGAAACATTCAAGACCAGGTTGGGCAGGGCTCTGAGCCACCTGATCTAGTTGAAGATGTCCCTGCTCATCGCAGAGGACATTGGACTAGATGACCTTTAAATGTCCTTTCCAACACAAACTATTCTATGTTTCTATACTTCCTGGCTTTTAGACTGCTGCAAGAGCTGAAATAGTCCCTGAAAGATCAGTACAAACTCAGGATAACCTCCCACAAGTTATTTTTGGATGACACCTAATCTTGATTCCACAAAGATGCACAATCCCATCCCACCTCCAGTCTCCATTCGTCCCGGATTCTAAGTAAGTGTTATTCAGAGATGCATTTGCAGGGTACCAAAAAGAATATAGTTTGATTAGAGACAAGCATATATATGTAAAGTAACAAAGGCTGTCGCTAATGACCACCCTTTTAAAGCAAAGGTGCCCAATTTATTGTCCACAGGCACAAGCAATCCTTCCCTGGTATCCTGTTTCCTGAGGTGGGTGCCTGCAGGTGCGTCAGGCTGCAGACCACCTCGTCCCATAGTCACAACAAACAAAAACTAACCTGCTTCCCTCCTGGTATCTTTTAACAGATATCTGCTGTAACAGAAATGGGAGAACTCTAAAACAGTGTGTTCATAAGCTGTATGGCTCTGAATATTACATTTATTTCTAACACACTAAGTGTGAAACTGTATACAGCTATGACTTCAAACAGATTTCAGAACTGGATTTTAAGAATAGTAATAGAGGAGCAATTCCATTGTCATGGCTCATTTTGAGATGCTGGGAATACTTCACAGTGGTATTTTGACAAACAACTTGTTATTTGAGAAACAACTATTTCTGGTCATCTCCAGAGGTAAAAATTAGCTTAAGGGTTTTTTTTACATTTCATTGTATTACATATCCATTTTCACAAGCACTATTAATGGGAAGCTTTATTTAGGACAAAAAAAACCACAAACTAAAAAATGTTTCTTGTTCCATTTCAAAGTGTATTAATTTCCCTACTCATTTTCCTTTCTTTAAAAAGAGAAACATATTTTAAGGTCAATGAATTCTTGAAATGTAGACAATGAAGCAAGGGCAACCTTCCTGAGCAAAGCAAATTAATAAAAAAGCTGAGATTTTATACAGTCCTATGGTGGTCGATTGCATTCACCACATAGTTAGCTCCAAGACCGAGAAAGATAACTATTTCACCAATATTATACTAAACTTACACATTTAGTAGGTTTTGAGATTTTTCCTGCAAGGTTAACTTTTTACTCATACGCTATTTTTAATAGCATTGACCTTTATTATTTCCAATACTGAATCCAAACAAGGAGGCTGTTACCTGTGGTCCCATGCGGAGTCAACAGGAAACATCCTCGTCTCTGCCATTTTGCTGGCCTCTTGGGATGTGACCAGACTCGCTGCTTTTGCCTGCTCCGAGACTGAGCACACTTTTTTCCCCTCCCTAATTACAGCAGCAACTAGAATGAAACATTATAATCTTACTAACTAATTCCACCACAACACAGCGCCTGATCACTTTTAAAATGTTGTCTTCTTAGCAATTCCAATAATTCTCTTCGAGCTGTTCTTCAACCCATATCAAAAGCTCAAGATCATAACCGAGAAACAAACTCTTTATATGTTTTTCTGAGATCAAAATTAGTTTTAAATCGAGTTTTGGTTTTGTTATGTGGGGCTTTTGGGGGGAGGAAGGGGGTGATGTCTTTCAATTGTCGCGAATGAGAGTCTTTCCCAAGCAAGCAAAATGTGTAAGGAATGCAGAACGGAGCCCTTGAGGTATTTGGGGGATGGTGAGGGAAACAAAATTAAAAGTGACTGAGGTGCCTCTGTTAAAACCATCCACTTTGTACGCACACGAACATTTCCTCATTAAAGATTCATAAGGACTTTATAGTTTTAATGCACATGTGGCCAGTGTTACAGTTCAATAGCCAGAACTCTTAAAAAAACGGAAAAGGAGGGAAAAAAAAAAAAGAGAGAAGATACTATACTGTTCTTTAACTGCCTCCCTTTTCACAGGAGATAGAAACCTCCTTTTTTAAACACCAAAGCACAATTTTTGCAAAAGCCTGCCATTCTAAGAAAGGTCTGAACAGATGAAAAACAAATTGGTATTTCTGTTGTAATTCATATTCACAACCACTGCCCATTTCCTACTTCTGAATTTCTGCATTTTCTTGCCCCAACAAAGGATGAAATCATGTCCCTTAGTCACAAACCTGTTCTACAATCACCAAGCTGTTGGTGACGAGCACCTTGAATGGCTCCTTAGCTGCAAAGGATAATAAGGCCAAAAAGCAGAAAAGGATTAGGGAAGGGAAAGAAGAGCCCTGCCTATATCAAGTCGAACATTTGAACACAGAAAGCTCGGCACTGGATTTCTTTAGGTCAGCTTAGGATAATTATGACTTCAGCAGGATCCACCTGCTGTTTAAGAATGCACTGATTTTTTGCTCTATGATCATTTTTTCTGGTGCAGGCTATACTCCAATTCTTCTACAGTCTATTGAATTTCAAAGGTGGAGACATCTCTTTAAGGGCAGGCATAATGGGGATAATGTGTCTCACAAGCTGGGTAATGTTGACGTCTCCCATCCTGTTACTTTATTTTTGCTGGAAAGGTGAAAAGCTTTCTGCTGCTCTTTTCCTTGTCATTTTCTTCCACAGTCCAAATGACCCATTTGACTTCTCAGGGGTTCCTATATTTTTCTCTTTGCCAAAGGCTGTCAGCACCTGGTAAAAAGCACTGACTTTAGAGAGAAGACAGGCAGGCATCAGCAAACCATCAGCAAACTACCTAAGCTTGTACCGGGGACTGTGGGAGGACTGAGTTACGTGTCATTAGACCTCTGACATAATTTTGCAAAGGAAAAGTTTTGCAAAGTTACAGGTTTTTTTAAAAAAATTACAGTTTTTAACTTCATTTTTTTCTCCCCAAGACACTCCTAAATCATTTTCTCCAATGCAACACAGACCATCCACTCATTGGCCAGATCCCCCCTTCAGTGCCCCACAAAGCATCTCAGAAGCATATTATTTTTAAGCAATGTGGATTACTTCCTCCTCCCCCTCCACTGTGCGGAGTGTGTGTCTCCCTCTGCAGTATTCGCCGCTCATTCTGGGGATGAGGAACACAAAACAAACGTCTAAACGCAGGTTTTCAGCCGTGTCCTCGGCCAGGCCCAGCCAGCCCGCCCAAGGAACGCCACACGCCTGTGGTCTAAGCAGATTCAGAGCAATGAGTTTTCCTCCTTTTTCAGCAGCTCTTTAGTACCCTCCCTTCTCACTCTGTTAGTATCAGCATCCCATCGCTCAGTCACCAGTGTCCTGTACTTATATCTCCCCAAGCTATCTCCACTGTGGTACCAAACTAAGTTTTCCAACCCTGCTCTTTCCATCTTGATTTTTATTTAAGCTCATCCTCCATTTCTCCTGGTCCTATTTTTACCCTCTCTTTTACCCTTTCCACTAATCTTTTTAAAAGCAGAGGCCTTAGTCAGAGTGCTTTAAGTCTTACGATCAATATTATCATCTATGAAGATCACCTTCATCTCCAGTTCGGTTGAGCACGCACGGTTCCCTGATATTGGTTAATGTGCTATTTGGCTTAGTGCTGTGACACTTCAGTGCAGATGAGAAGCACAAAAGGCGTTGCTCTGCGCTACATCCCGGACACATAAAACCCTGATGAAACAGGCAGCCTTTCTAGACACTAATTTTCAATTCTGTCTAGCTTCTTGTTATAATAAATCCAATGCTAGTGTCCCTACATTAGTAAAATATTCCATGTTCTCTGTTTGACTTTCATTCCTCGGAACTGTTTGGCAAGAAAAGTCTCTATATCCCAAGATAATTATCTCACTATTGGCTTCAGGAAGGCAGAATATTTTTGTAGCGAATGACCACAGCTGTACCATGTCAGGCTTAGTTAGAGATTAATAATGGGTACTACTGTTCTGCCTACAAATTTTCATGTTCACAATATCTAACAGCTACATTAGGAGTGACAGATTAGACCATATACTTATAATAAATGTCAGTCACAAAAGCATGCAACTTAGCTGGTGGCAGCAACAAACTTCTGGGAAGACAGGCAAAATGTAAATTTGATCAATGTATGTTTCTTCAATTATACTGCTAGAACTTTGACTCAGTATAAGCTTACTTTGTTATATATTCCTGTAATTATAGCTTGTTTTATTACTAAATGTTCCATAGGATTATACAAAATTGATTCATATGCTTATGCCCACATCTAACATAGGCAAAGACAATCAAGTTGACAACTATATGGAAGGACACCATAACAGTAGAAGCAATTCCCACTGTGACACCTGGATTTCAGGGAAAAAGAAAAGAGGATATTTGATACTTCTCGGTATCAGGTATTTGATACATCACCATGAGGAAAATTTCCAGGTTTCTTATGATGACATTCTATAGCCTACAGGCATAGCGACCCTTAAAACATTATTTCTTAAAAATCTTTTAACAAGTAAAATCAACAAGAAAAGATTATAGTACAATTGTGATGTTTTTCAAATCTTATGCTTAATATGTCTTAATTCATTCTGCTAAAACCAGAGGCACTGCTGTCATCATCTAGTCTGACTTGCTTATTACAAAACAATTATTTTAGCAATTGATTCTTGTATTGCTAAGCTCAAATAAGTCATTCAGAACTCTGAAACTGAAGCTTTTTTAATACCATAAGACCAATCTCTGACATATGGCAATCTTTTATTTTGCTTTTCTTTAGTGTGTGTGTCCCCCCTCTCCCATTTTTATAAAATTAATTCTTTTTTTTTTCCTGATTGGTTAGCTTCAAAGGTTTACTGCATGTCCTGCTTTCAGCTGGCAAAGAGTTAATTTTCTTGCTAGTGATTGCTGTGAAAGGAATGTTGCTGCTAGGTGATGTTTCTACTTTTCAAGGACTCTTTTCAGCTTCCCATAGAAGCTGAGAAGGAGCACAGACAGAACAGTGGAATGCCCAATGGAATATTCCATACTATAGAAATACTCAATATACAAATGGGGGTTGGCCAGGGAGGCGAATCTGTGATCATTGCTCAGGAAGGCACCAATTCACCAGGTGGTGACAATGACTTGTGTAATTATTATTATTTCCCTTTTCTGTTATTGTTCTATTAAACTGTCTTTACCTCAACCCACAAGGTGGGGTTTTTTTCCTTTCCCTTTCTCCTCCTTTTCCCCCTCTTCTCCCTGCCCCTCTGGGGGGAAAGGGGGAGAACTGGGGGAGTGGCTCTGTGGTCCTAGCTGCTGGCTGGGGTTAACCCACGACACCGCATTTGCAAAATTTATCTTTTTTTTAAGTGACAATCTGATATTAGCTTTTCAGGTGAGAAATTGCTTTTTTATTTTCTTAAATGTTTTGTACTGAGTTCATTGCTCAACTTCTGATAATCATTTACAAGCACACTAAACCACTAATATCATAATTCCATCATCATGCACGACTTGGTAATCAGAATTCTCGTACTCCAGTCCCCAGCTGATGAAGCTACAATTTTTTCCATCAATGCATTTCATTCACATACATTATTTTTGACTATAGTCCAGAGCCCTGTATGTCTCTTTGAACTCCTTTCCCTTATTTTCTTTATACACAAAAATCCAGCAAGTTACTGCAAGAATTACTTTTACTGGGAATTTCCCCAGTGTTTATATATGATACACACACATATAAAATGTACCAAGTGAATGTTGTTAGATCATTGATTTCATTGTTTAATATAAACCTTTGCACAAATGTAACATATATTGTTTAAAAGCTTGCATCTCAGCCAGATGAAAACAGATCATTATTGAACTGTGCAATACCACATCTGAAACACAGCAACAAATCTCTGCCAAATTTCAAGTCTGAATATTTCAAATCTGAACATAAAAGTGTTGAGGGAGGAGAGGGGAGTGGATAAAAATCTCAATTTTGCATAATTTCTTTAAATCACGGCCAAAACACTTTTCCATTTGTCCTCAGAAAGAACCCAGCTGCTTTTTAATGAATCTCTGTAAGACGTTAACCCCTGGCTTAACCTAAAATGAACCAAACAACAGCCAAAAGATCTGATGAAATTATTCACGCTAGAGATTAAAAATACAGAATTAGAACAAATCTGTACTAAGCTTTCAGAGACACTGAATCATCTCAAAATCTCAAAATTAAAGTTTTAACCTTTTAAATGTTTTATTGGCATTTGGGAAGATTTTTAAAGGAAGGTTTTGTACAAATAATCTTAAGAGAGATTTACATTTACCTAAAGCATGGCAACACTACTACTACCGAGAGTATCTATTACATTCTAGGAAAACACCGTATAAAATTCTACTGAACCGTTATAAAATAGTGCATAAGACATATTTAGAAAGAGTTCTATGGTACGGTAAATTAGATTATTTTTCCCCAAAAAAAAGAATTTCTGACCCATATTCATCATGCAAACAAGCAAACCAAGAACGGGTACCCAAACCTGTGACTCTTCAGAGTATATAAAAAACCAAAGCAATTTGGAAGTACAGGAAATGTGTAGAAGCAGGACTGTCAAGCATTATTTTAAGCAAAAATCATGCAGATCAAATGAGTCCTGATGTACTTGTTGCTGATGAAAATTGTGTTACATGAAGAACAGACTGACCTCCAGCATCACATCAGAGAGAAGTTTGTTTAGGTTAAGGATACTTCTTTGGCTCTGGTAATAGCCAATTTATTTTGAGATGACAATCGCTGATTACCTCTCAAAAATCTTCTAATAAAGCTTACCTGCCAATAATAGACAAAAGAACCTGGAAACAGGAAGCACAACTTGTCAGGGGTGGTGTATGTATATATATGGATATTTTCCCTACCCAAACTGTAAACTTCTTCCACAAGATGTGCTAAGCTCTAATCACTTCCATTGCCTCCATCTCCAAGGGAAGAGGAGGAGGGAGCAAAGAGGGGTCAGAAGATAACAACCTGCAGCAGTGCCTCATATTGTGTTTCTATCAGCCCCTTCCTGCATCGTTTCCTTCAGTCTTTTCTCTGATGTTTGAAGCAAATAAGAAGCAAAACAGCCACCTTCAATTTAATTCTATAAAGTCAGGTAGGATAAAACTAAATGGTACACTTAAGCAAATATAACAGTAAACATAGTAACCCCTTGTTTTCAGCAATATAATAAAATGAAATAAATATCTGATTAGGAAAATACAAGCGAATAAGCCAGAAAACAAAGATTATACATTCCCAATTTTAACACACAGAAAATGCACGGAATATCTGACATGCAAAAGGAGAAATGCCAGGAAAGGAAATGCCAGGAAAGAACAAAAAAAATTGCTTTGACTTTTAGCATTCTGGGATGTAGCTAGCTTGCTGGGTAATTGGCTGATTGACTGTTCTGCTAACTTTCTGGGTGAGTGGTGGAGCAGGCAGGCTGCCTTCCTTCAGGCTCACCGCTGGCAAATTGGCACTGATATTATACATACATGCACACGCATTCTCCTTTTTAATTTCTTCGAACCCATGCTCGTTCTGTCTCACACAGGAGCTTGAAACTTCAATGGGAAATGAAAGGTAATTGAATTTAGAACAAATATTGCCAAACTGGCAATATTACTCTGATCTATCAGTTCATACTTAACTAACCTGAATTTATCCTAGCAAATAGTGTAAACAATACACTCCTGTGTAGCTCTCAGTTAGAAATTCATGATGATTTGTGCTATTCTTAATGTCAGAATATCGACTTATGAGCCAGAGGTAATACCACCAAACTAATATTGCATATAAAAGGATTGTTCTCAAAGTCAAGATCGATCCAAGTTGCCCAGCTACACTACCTCAATATTGTAAGAAGAAAAGGTACCATTTCTAGTTTTAGTTCAAGCTGTGGATTGAAGTAGGAAAGTCAGCAGCAGCTGCTCTCACCGATTACTCTTTCTACATAAGCCCATTACTAAAGTTTGACAGTAAAATCTGTAATAAAAGGTTCTTCCAGTCATTCTGCAAGACGGATAATAACTTGCGTGATCCTGTCTGCTTTTTGCTGGCTCACCACACTACATAAGGGTTTGTTTTTCATATATCATCTTTTAAATTTTGTTGAACTACGCAATGACTTAAATAGGTCATGAGCAAAGCTTTGCTTTCAGAAAATTTTCTTCATTTCATGGAAGTCTGACTGTGAATCACAAAGAAGTGTACATGCTGTTTACTCTTCCCAGCTATTTTATAAGTTTTAAGTTTTGTGTAAACCTAGTTAATGAAAACAGTATCCACATCTGATTTTATATGTGACTAACTTACCAGGCAAATTGGGCGATCAATGGGAATTCTTCATAGCGTACCAGCAATGACTTCAATAGTGTACACTAAAGCAACAGATTTACAACCTCTGAAACATGCAAGTAGTAAAGCAAATAAATAAGCGCACAGCTAATGCTCTACAGTTCACTAAAAATGCTAGAGTTTTAGTCTGTTGAACCTCAGCCTCACTAAGACACATCAAGTATTTAAAGAAACAGATTTGACAGCTTCATTTAGCAAAAGAAAGTGTGGCAATACCACGTGTTAGCACGTTGCACAAGTTGAAGCAACAGCAGCAACAATGACATGCCTATGCCGGCTTTTGCATACGTTGGCCTGAGCCCAGAGTCCTGAAGAGTTCATGCTCTGGTTGCCGGCATATGCTCAACTTCATGTGTCCAGTATACATACTTCATAAATCATGGTTCTGTATTCTCTGTAGATATCAACCAGAGCTTCACTTCCCAGCCTGCACCTACCTTTTTTTCCTAAAATGCTTGCTAATGAAATGGCTGCTCAGCGGCACGCCAGCTATGTTTTCTGAAGAAACATGGGCTGTTCCTGTGAAAAAGAGTGGAGCATTAGGGAATAGCACCTCCATAATATGGAGGTGTGGAAAGCCACAAGGGCTACCGAGAGGCGTTAGGCAGGCTGAAGGCATGAAACTTGGCTTACCTCGCTTATGTGAGAATTAAACCCTAATTCTTTTATTGAGAAATTGTCACACAAAAACATTTGACTGGATTTGTGGGAGAAATGGGCCAAAAGTAAGTAAGAATACAGGACTTCAGGCACACTTATGGAACTGTTTAAATAATTATACAGGTATAGAACACTACACATAAAAACAAAGTACCTGTCTTGGTAGGTTACTTCAACACAAGAAAGATAAGCAGACAAAATGATGTGAGAACACAAATACAGTGACAAGGGACACAATATATATATTTTTTAAATGATGCTATAGGAATCATATGCCTAGGAAATGAATATTTCACATAAAAACAGAGAACTTTTGATAATTTTCAAAAGGGAGACACCTGAAATGAGAAAACAAAACTCTAGGACATGCGTCCATTAACATGGTGACTCAACACAGAGGTGGGAAGACCAGAAATCTCCTTATGTCAGTATGAATGAAAGAAGAAAGTCTGCATAAGGACCGTTTCCAACACGTGCTGTTGCTAACTCATTCCAGACAATTAGGTGCCTTCCCATGTCCATGTGTGTCCTCCATCCCTCTGCTAATATTTATGATTTTACGATACCGTTTTTCTACTTTTGTTAAATGTTTTTCCTTTCATTGTCGCTGCTTAACATCAGCTAGAACAAGGCAGTATAAAAGTAGGAAATGGCTGAACAACGGAGAAATTATGTCAGAGCTGTTAGCTAAGATTAATTTTCTCCTCTTATGGTAAGAGAGAACCTTAATACATGAGTAGGTAGGTATATGAAACCAGGCAGCAGCTGCTGTGCAATAACACAGTCAATAGAAAAAAAATAAGTGAAATGTCTTGTTTCCCTTCTGAAGAAAAAGCATTTAATTTGATTTACACAGATAAAGTACAAAGCAATCATCACAGGCCACTACTCCTGCACCTGCATGCAAGGAAATCGGGAGAGAAAGCCTGTAACAAAAGATCTATATTTTACCCTCTATATCTGTGCAGATGACAATTTGAATAAAATAAATAAATAAATAAATAAATAATATTATCAATTTTCTGAATTCTCAGTTCTAGAGAAGGCAAAAAGAAAAGAACATCCCCCACCCACCCAGTAATGTCAGCACCCAACCTGAAAATAGGGACAACACAAATAAAAATAGGGAGAAAAGTAGGAATCCATTCAATGTCACCAGCAGGAAGCTTTAAATTTCACTGGGCTTCTCCAAGTGACAATTTGGTCAGCACTGACTGGTTACACAAGACCAGAGAAAGCAGCTTTATGCAGACATCCTAAGCCCTAAAGTCCCAATGAATTTCCCAAGGATATTTACTGCATGTAAATTCTCCAGAGGGGTCTTCCTTGTGTTCAGTTGTACGAGAGTTTTACAACATGAACACAACTTCTGAATGTTAAACTCAGCTGAAATGGTACTTGTTTAAGCATTCAATAAACTGGATTCAAACCCATTTTTTTTAGATGCTAAAAAAAGAGTACATCATTGCCATTACATACAAAATAAATCTTTGCAGATAATAATCTTTACTTTTAGATACATTTTCAGGCTTTGTGCCCATAAATATTTTTTTAAGGATGTATACATTTCATGGTTATTTTCATGATGTCACTAAGAGATTATCATATTTTTGGCTTGCTTAGACAAGGAAAGTGAGTATTACACCATTGTTTATAAATGGTGACCCCTACAAGAAAGGGATTAGTTTAAGTTAAAGGATAACAGTACTATAAAGTAATACGGATAAAAATGGGCTATGAGTACATTTAGATCACAGATTAGAAAAAGTAGAAATTTAAAAATGTTTAGCTATTACAGAAATAAAGATTTGGAGCAGCCTTCAAATTGTTTGTTGAAAATGCAGTTTGAAACCGTTACAGAAGGGGTTTATGTCCAGACGGGGCTTACTTGAGTTCGAAATTGCAGCTTGTGACATGAATTTTTGCATATCCAGAGTTGAATCCTGTCTGGGCATCTGCAAGGACCAGCAACACTTTTTATTTCTTGCTTGATGCAGCACACGGCTTCAGAAGCTTTCCCTGCTCCTCCCTTTTCGCTAAAAAAGGCTGAGAGGCAGTATTGGATAGTTCACGCTGGCAACCTGAACTGGTCCAGTATTGAAAATCAGGTGTCTGTGTTGGTATACGTTGCTGGCGTACTCATGGTTAAAGTAACTGCCAGATTTGGACTGATAAGGATTTATTGGTTACAGTGCCAAAGACACATAAGAAGAAAATTAAAAAAAAAAACAAACCACCAACCCTCTGTGACACATTACAATTTCTTCTCCTCTGACACATTATAATTTTTAGGGACATCATTTTAAACTGAAGTTTCAGTGTTCCTAATGGAGTGCTGGAAAGCAATTAATGGAGTGGCTAGTTTATGGTGTACATGATGAGAGGGAGAGTTGAACAAATTTTCTTTTCATCCCTGGAAACTCAGCCTGGCTGCAACCCATTCTGGTCTTACATTCCTAAATATTTTTGTAAGTTCACATGACTCTGTACAGTAGGAGCTTAATACAGTACTCAAACTTCACTCAAATGGGAGAATTGTCCCTTGTGAGGCACTTGCACTTCTCAGAAATACCTAAAAGCAATTAATGGTACAAAGGGGAAAAAAGCTATCAAATTCTCAACTTAGCTGCTGACACAGTACAGAAAACACTGTTTTGTTCTGAACACAATGTACTTTAAACTCCCATTTCAGCTGAAAAGTACGTCTTTAAGGTCTTAAAAAAGTATTAACTTACTTTGCATTAAGAAACAAATGTGAATATTGAACATAAAAAAATGGCAAGAACACTTGGTGAAAATAACAAATGCACCATGTGTCTGGGGAACGTACATTAGCCGTAAAAGTTTCTTTCATTGGCCATTAATTATAGCATCATCGCAAAAGTGTTACAGTTATGGTTGAGAGGGTATGCTTTTTAACAAAGTTATTTTTTTTTCAGGTACCTACAACTAAAATGTTTTTCCTGATTTAGCATCTTTCATATTTTTTCATAGACAGAAATTAATTGATTTTAAGAGTTTCAAGCTGCCCCTTCGGCAGTTTTCTGGGTTATAAAAGCACAATAAAAACATTTTATTTATGCTTCAACAAGTTTCTTGCATTATGGTAACTCGAGTGGCTTATTTTTAACTGAAACTGCTTATTTCTACAAGATGAAGCTCACTATGATTGCATAGAACAATTTTATTTTATTCTTTCAAGTTCACAAGCAAATAAAAATACACTTTTTTATTCCAGCACAATGTTTCTCTCTGTATTCTCCTCAGCAAAACACTTTAGAAAGTAGAGCAGAGAGGAATTTTGTAATTCTTTTTTTCACAGAATATGTGCATAGCTCAGACTATACAAACATCCTCTATAGCTCTCCCAGTCACTCTCCATTTCAAGAACGAGGCAATTTGTGTTAACACAAGACAGCTTATCATGTGCTAAGTCTGCATGCAATTTTCTCGTGAGAACAACCATTTTGTACCTACTTGACACACGCAGCACTATACTACACCCAACTAATCAATTCTGTCTATATTAAGAAGTGGGGAGAAAAACTGCCCACAGCTGTTATATTACATCAGCTTTCCTAACTACTTCAGACAACTCATTTTGGGGATTTTTTTTTAAACTAAATTGGCATAAAGCATAGCCCTTCTTTCTATTGCTTTTCAAGTACATTCTATTTTTTTTATTGTGCCTTCTCAGAGATTTTTGGTGAAGTACAAGTGTCAGAGAACAAGCTATGCTTTCTGCCGGCATCCCCAGAAGTTCTGAGGGCAACAAGCTCCCAGGGTCGTTGGGTACCCTTGGAGTATTTATGGACCAGCATGATATGAATGAGTTATAGCATGTTTTCATTAGAGACCTCACATGTTAGTCTACAGACATGAACTTTTGGAAGAGAATAACCAAAATATTAAGTTTTTCTTAACGGTAAGTAAATGAGAAATGTCTGTCAATTGATATAAAGTCAGAGATAGACAGACAAAGAAAGGTATCAGAAGGGCCCAGAAAACTCTCTCGGAAGGAAGGATGGAGTTTGGAACTTTTTTTCTGATACTGACTTTTACCTGAGCACACCATGACGTTGAGGTGTTCCTACTCAGAACTTGAGGTCTCTCACATTTTATGTCCAGACACTGGCAGATGAGGCATCAAACTTCGGTCTTCTTAACAGTAAACATGCTAAAGACCACGTTGCATATGCATACAAAAAATGTAATATTTTTTTGAGTTTGAAAAGATTATTCCATCAATAGCCTACAACTGAGAGATCAAAACCACAAAATACTGAACACAAGGACTTTGCTACCAACTTACTTGGCAGCTCGCTTCACAAGATTACCTCAGTTATCGATCAACTAACACTAATTTTTATCAGTCTGGCTTCCCAGGATGCTGCTCTGTGACTTCATAAAAATTGCCCTTAAACCACGTTTGTTTTCCTTACTTCTCCAGCCAGTCTGCCATTTCTTTATAGAAAAGATGTACAGCTCGCATCAGTCCTAAGCGGTGTAGTTCAGCATTATCATTCCGAAAAGATTCTATTTTGTGAATACAAAACAGTTGAAATGAAATACTGACATCTATGACACAGATGTTTCTGAAACTGCTGTGTCCCCGCAGAACATTTTGATTTTGCCATGCCAGCAGTTCCAACAGAAATCTGATTTGTCAGGGAAAAAAATGCAAATAGCTACACTCAAAAGTATAGCAATGCAACCTGGCAAACCACTGACATCTTAAATATCATTACTATACCACATACATACCAGCAGTTGGCAACTTCGTGCCCAAGCTGAAACCATAGTTTCACGCCAGAACTGGAGGGATGCAGTCCCAGCAGCACATTCAGAATGGCATGAACACCCGTCACGCCAACGAGCACCGCCTGTGGGGGAACGCAGTGCTGGCAAGCCTTACGGCTCATTATGAAGCATGGAATTAAGAGCAAAGACATGGCCTGGTAGCCCATGCTTTTTCTATCAGGGGGAAAAATACCACACGAACCAGAGAACGAATGTGGCAGTTTAGGAGGCAAACAAAAACCAGGCTTAAGGTAGAAAGAAAAGATGGGAAACACATTTGGTTCTGGACACTTGTGCTAAAACTATGGGATTGATTTCACTAACCTATTTTTCAGAGTTAATTACTGCTATTTTTAAACAACAGTGTAAAATCATAAAGAAAACCTCTCTTTTTAGAGTTACTGCTTTTTTTTTGCAGACATACAGGATATTTTCCTGTTGTCTCATCCTCTAAAATATAAAGTATGTAATGTCTAATAGTCTGTATTGTACTGGAAAATAATAAATGACTAGAGGAAAAAAATACATTATCTTTCTGTCAGATTACATTACAAGTGCCTTGATAGTTACTTCATGCTTGTAAGACTTGCGGTACGTATGCCTATTAGAAAGAGGGTAATGGAATTTTCATTTTAATTTCTAACTCTTCTGTTTCTGACAGTAATACTAAGAATAACAAGAGGTTTATAATTCCTGATATAACACTAAATCTCTCTTTGATATTGCATACTCGGACATTCTAGCTTCTGGAGTTTTGAGAGGCGTTTTCTTGAGAGTTTTAAAAAGAGTTTTTCTGTTTGTTTGTACATGGGTTGGGGTTTTTTTGGGAGGGGGGTTCAAAAAAATGCACGTATTCAGCCTTTGTATTGCTAAATGAGTAATTCATTGTTACTCATAGGATGTAATCAAGAGATTCATAAAAGGGCACAGAATTAAAATTAAAATGTGATTAAAAATTAAATTTGCCTGGTTTGACTTGAGAAATTGATCCTGCCTCTGTTTCTCCTCCTCTGGTTTCTCCAAACTTCTATGCAACAATTGCAAATTAAATGTTCTCCTTCTGTGCAATTCATTAAAGCACTGCCTGCAGCCAAATAATATCTACTTTGAAATACATTCCACCTTTACTTCTACATGAGGACCAACAGTGCTTTTTCCAAGTCCAGTTTTCTGTTCCACGATGCTTTCAAAGGATCCTCCAGGTCTGGTTTTGAAAATACAAACGCATATATTGGTTGTACTGACAGTACTAGGAGAAGGGGAGTACCAACACTGCAAACTCAAATTCCTCGTATTGGGTCAGGATTTGATTCATTACATTAACTCTTGCTTGGCATATTTCCGATTCACTATTGTTCACAGAAAAAAATATACATTCAATAGGACAGCTACAGCTGACCTCCATCTACTTAAAAAAAAATAAGAAAAACCACAAATTTTTACATTTAGACATATTTGCTAACAGGATTCTATCATTTTTAAATGACAGTATGTTAATACAAGCGTTTTATATATGGCTCCATCTTATTTGTATTTTTCCCTGTGATATTTTATTACATCAGATTATATTACTGGAAGAATAGATCAAATTTATGTCTGGACTAAAACTGAGCCTAAAAAGCCTGTCAAGATGACAAGAAGAGGATGACCTCAGCCACATCCCCTGCAGCCCTGCTAGCGTTTGTCATAGTCCTCTCAGGTATAGAGATGTGCCAGCACTGCCTCGGTCTTGTCACTAAGACAGCCTCGTCACCAAAGACAACAGGTCGAGTCTCGTCTCCATCCCTGTCTAACACCCATGCATGCCCTGTGCAGCCTACAGCACGCTCAGATTGGTTCCATAGAATTTAGTGAGAGTTATTTCAGCTGTTGTAGTCAAAGCTAAATTTTTTTCTGATACAGGACAATTTTCTGCTCCCAAACCTGCCTTTTCACTGCTTACAAAAAACCTGAAGTTTATATTTACTACTAAACTTAGCTAACAATTGAATTTTTGTGACGCACGGAGCTGCACAAAATATGTCAGCTGAGCACCAGTATCCTCTATCTGCACTCTTGTACTTGTGTCCATTAAGACTTCCCAGTCAGGCTAGAAGGAATGCATCAAAAATAAATAAATGACTCAACCTCTATAAGGTAGAAATATAAAATAATTGGTATTACATAATCATCATTGCACTTTTTTTCTTACAATGTCTTTTCTCTCAAGATGCATCGAGATCCTCAAGTATTATTAGATTTAGAGATGTTAGGCAAGCAATACAATTTTGCAGATGAAAAACACTAAGAGGTAGAGAGAGATCAAGTGATGGCACAAAACTTGAATGAAAATTTATGGCCAAATTTGAAGGAAAAGACTCCCTGATTTCCAGTCATTTGCCTCAAATAAAAGCCTCTTCTTTCAAAAGACTTTCTTCTTTCAAAAGACTAATTTAACATCAGTATATAATATTATGCTACCTGACTGTTATGCATTTGCTACAGCATGCATAAATTTCCCTCTTTACACAAATACCTTTATGATTAAGAAGGATTAACTACCTTTAAGTAAAAGACATAATAGCTAAAAAACTGTATTTTTAATAGAATGCAATGCCTAAAACATAGTATCTTCCAGGATCAGATGATAAAAGAAATGTCAAGTAAAAGATACTGTCAAGGAATAAAGTTGTCCAACTTTAATTTATCCACTAAATTTATCCACTATAAATAAGATACTTTCAGCTAAGTAAGGGGCATTAAGATAGGGGCAACTTCGTATTACATTATTGTAAAAAATAATAAACTGTATTTTTGCATGATTTACAAGATAAAATTCAAATACTTTAAATGTTAATGAGGAATCCATATTTGATGCTAAAAAAAAAAACTTTCAAAGCGAGGAACAGAAGATATTATGGTGCTACAAGGATCATTTTTGTATCTTCTTTCAATCTGATATCAGACTCATACCAATCTCACCAATCCATGCCATTAAAATTGTAAGACATTGAAATGATTTTATATAAATTGGACTTTATGGAGTTAAATTGATTTTATGGAAAAAATACTTCTTTCTGACATGCATTTATTATTTAGCAATAATTCCTTTAAATGTTAGAAACTTCATTGGCAGATACATGAAGTTAGATATTTAAAGAACACATTAATTTAAGTGGACGTCTCTATATTCTGTCTGTTTCAGAATAAATGTGACATTGGTGTTATTGAGCAACATGTCCAGAATTATCGTAATGGCAGAGGACCAAGCACCAAAGGGAGGCAAAATCCCAGAGAATCTGGGCTGTTACTGCTGCAAAGGATGTGAAAGGACCCCCAGGTTCGGTAAGGAATCAGGTCCTAAACCAGGGATATTATGCAAGCCCAGATAAAAATATCTTTCAGTGGCTGACCATGGCATTCATGATCAATTTAAAAAATGAGATGGTTAAGCAGCTGTGCGTATTAGGCTGTGAAAAATATCGTCCCATTTACTAGCTTACCACTCATTTTCTTGGTAGAAATTGGTTCTCTCCATGCTTCAGGATGAGCCTTAAAAAACATTCATTTCACAAAAAGCTGTTCTAATTTTAAGTGGTAAATAATTATTATCTGGGTAAATATTTCCTTCCCTCTTTCTGATCTGTCTGCTACTTGACATATGTTCATAGCTTTTTTCCCCTTCCTGTATTTGTAAAAATCTTTATTTGCAACAGAATCATAGGATAGTTTGTGTTGGAAAGGACATTTAAAGGTCATCTACTCCAATGCCCTCTGCAATGACCAGGGACATCTTCAACTAGATCAGGTTACTCAGAGCCCCGTCCAACTTGACCTTGAATGTTTCCAGAGATGGGGCATCTACCACCTCTCTGGACAACCTCTTCCAGTGTTTCACCACCCTCAGTGTAAAAAATTTTCTCCTTATATCTAGTGTGAATCTACCCTCTTTTAGTTTAAAACCATTACCCCTTGTTCTATCACAAAAGTCCTTGCTAAAAAGTCTGTCCCCATGTTTCTTGTAAGTCCCCTTTAAGTACCGAAAGACTGCAATAAGGTCTCCCCAGAGCCTTCTCTTCTCCAGGCTGAATAACCCCAACTCTCTCAGTCTGTCCTCAGAGGAGAGGTGCTCCAGCCCTCTGATCAATTTTGTGGCCCTCCTCTGGACCCACTCCAACAGGTCCATGTCTGTCCTGTGCTGAGGGCCCCAGAGCTGGACGGAGTACTCCAGGAGGGGTCTCACAAGAGCAGAGTAGAGGGGCAGAA
The DNA here is from genome assembly GCA_008711295.1 of Anarhynchus alexandrinus. Taxonomy (NCBI): domain Eukaryota; kingdom Metazoa; phylum Chordata; class Aves; order Charadriiformes; family Charadriidae; genus Anarhynchus; species Anarhynchus alexandrinus. The sequence goes on along the minus strand of VUYV01000011.1, from coordinate 5,829,930 downwards.
TCCCCTCCCTTGACCTGTTGGCCACACTTCTTTTGATGCAGCCCAGCATATGGTTGGCTTTCTGGGGTGCAAATGCACATTGTCGGCTCATGTCCAGCCTTTCATCCACCAGTATCCCCAAGTCCTTCTCGGCAGGGCTGCTCTCAATCCCTTCATCCCCCAGCCTGTATTGATTTCAGGGCTTGCCCCGACCCAGGTGCAGGACCCTGCACTTGGCCTTGTTGAACCTCATGAGGTTCACACAGGCCCACTTCTCAAGCTTGTCCAGGTCCCTCTGGATGGGATTCCATCCCTCAGGCGTGTCAGCCGCACCACTCAGCTTGGTGTCATTTGCAAATTTTCTGAGGGTGCACTTGATCCCGCTGACCGTGTCATTGATGAAGATATTAAACAGATGTCTCTGTTTAGACAATGGATGTCTCTCTGGAAGAACAGTTACCTTAATTTTAGTAATTAATGAATTTTCAGAGCTTTCCTTTTTGAGCTCAATATTTATAATTGCCTTAGTACTGAATATATTGCAGACAAGCATACTTAACATCAATTAAAAAATTTCCAGCTATATTAGCTGCTTCTAGAAGTGACAAAGGGAACTATCCTGCTTCATGCAAACCCTAGCATCATTGTAAATAGAAAGACAATCTCCTAATCTGACACCGAGATCAAAAGGGTAACTTAAAGTTCAATGAGCTCCAAGAGGAATATGAATTGTTTTCAGCCTAGTTTAGAGTATGTGCACAAAGTACAGATAGTCTCGCTCCAGGAGAAAAATCACTCCCCGTGGCTATTCCCATCCTTCCTCACCTACCGGAATATGCTCAACCACTTCAAAGAGCATAATGAGTTTTTTTCTAAATGATTACAACAAGCCAACATAATAAGAAATTTAACATGAAAAATTGCTCAGATTTCCCCAGGACTCCTAGATGTATTACTAGACAAGGAAAAATAATGGTTGAAGCATTTCTATTTTTCTTCTTTGAGAATATCTAAGGTGAAATTAAACAAAGAACTCATTTGTTATCATTAGCAACTAGATCTAGAGAATTTACTAAATCCATGTGGGATTTGAAATACAAGAAAAAGTAGCAAGAAAACTTTAGATGCTTTGTACTGATTTTCCTTCCTCCATATTTCTCCAAATAAAAAAATAATAGATAAAACCGAACAGTTTCAATCATGCCATGACTCCTTACACAGCAGACAGCTCCAAGAAACACATTTTAAAACTGCCCTTTCCCTAAATAGCATTTCTCTAAACATGGCTATGTGGCATTTGAGGTGAATTAATGTGGTCATTTGAGGTCTCCAAGATGATTAATTTATTTTCTGTTAAAAGTACTTGCATGAATTTAGGGGCACACTCCTTAGTTGCAAGCACTTCAGGAAAAAAAAAAAAAAGAGTTGTACAATTGGAGTCTGAAATATTATTATTTTATTATAACTAGTATTTTTCTATTTTTAAAACAATACAAAAAAGAACAAGTAATTCTAAATTTAATTTATGAAGTTTCTAACTTTAAAGATGTCATACATATGTGTTGAAAACAAAATTGTTTCACAATTTCTTTAAGCATCTGTTCAATCCTTCCAGTGCCTAGGAAGAACAGCTCTGCTTCTTCATGTGTGTGTGTGTGTGCGTGCACGCACGCACACTTTAAAAGTATAGGCAGGAAAAGAAATAAAGTGGCCAGTAATTTAAAGAACATAAATTGCATGTTTAAAGAAGGACATCAGTGTATCAAAATGTAAAACCTTTATATTTTACCCCTTCATCAACTGAGTTTTGTTAAAGAACATCTAAACACCATATTTTTGTACCAGCAGTTTAGCAGCATGGGGTTTTTTCTATGGTCTAATTTGTTTTGCTTGCCTTTCCTGCCCTTTTATTCTCTCAACTTAATGTGTTATTACTTCAATTGCACAGCACAATATATAGTTGCAGAATGTCATACTGAAATCTACTCAAAGTACGTTTTATGCAATCTTATCAAATAATAACTGAAGACAACACGTGACTGCATAGCACTGCCTCACAGTCGGTAACTTTATGATACAACAACACTCAATAAAAGTACACACAATCTAAGTGAGACCTGGTCAAGAAAGACTTATCTATACAGCTAAAAAAAATAAAATTAATACAAAAAATAAATCCAATGCTAAATTCTTACAAATACTTCAGTATTATTTTTCTTTGTCTAGAAACTTGTCTAGGAATATTGGGAAAAGGTAACAGCAAGTTTCTACAAAACAGTCACAGTTGAAGCATTAGTGCCTGGCATGCTTTTCTTCTGGGTCAACTGTGAAAAATATGTGTAATCTTGCTTAGTGATCTTTCATCCCGATTTCCCAAGGAAACACTGCTTATGCAATCACGCTGTTTGTGTATGTTTCTTTATTTTTATTTGCTGGTTCCCTCCAAATAGCTTCTGAACCTGTCAAAGAGTTTCAGCCACAGGGGACGAAGGAGCAGCAGTCTCAGAGGTAATTATGCTCCTATAAACTTCATGAAAAAGTACATTTGGTTATGCAACAGAGCGAGAGAGAGACTTCACACACCCACTTCAGAAAACGTGCAAATACCAGGAAGCCCACAGCGGAGAAGAAGCCACGACAGATTGCCCCCAGCTAGAGGCAATGTGGGGACTTAGTGCGGGACAGGGGCTATCCAGGCAATTGTGATGCAGTGGTGGTTGTGGAGGGTAAGAAAACGAGTAGTGTGGATAATAGCTCAGAATCGTACTCTTTTGTGCCAGCTGACATCAGGGCGAGGGAATAAGACTTAGTTTCCTAGTCTGGACTTTGACTTTGGGTCCAGGACAGCTGGAACACCCAGCCCGGCAACTTCTGTTCTTGTCCCCAAAAGCATCACGTGGACTACATTTTCCAGAAGAGATATTTAGAGGCCAAATATTCTCAAGCATGGGAAGACTTGCCACATCCATTACTAATAATATTACTTTGCACACTGTCCATTGACTGCAATGTCTTTGGAGCAGGGTCCATACCATATATTGCCTAAGATTCCCTGTGTAATAGCAATGGTTAACTCCACTGCTGATACGTTAAAAATAAATAAATAAATAATAATAATTTTTAAAAAATCAAACTGTAAGCCACAGATTTTTCCATTTAATATATTGTTCTAATTTATGGAATAATTATATCACCAAATTATTCAGACTCTTAATTTTTCAGTTGTTCAGATCCTCAAATCACTATTTTAACTAAATGAGGGCTCCTGGATTGCTGAAACTTACTTGAAAGGACTATCTCACTGTTTCATGGCTTTGAAGACCCACTTTGTCCTTCTTTCATGGTACGCAGAGCATATGAAAAACTTATTTAAAAGTCTACGACAACCAATGCTACCCTGCTCAGTTCAATGCATTTCCCAAGAACATAAGGCACTGACTACGGACCAGGAAGGCACTGGAACTGAAACCATTCCAAGCTGTCAGGCCTTTGCCTCAAGCTTCAAATCTAAACTGAACTCAGCCTTCTGAATATGAAGCCATCCCCACAAGACGTATCACAGAAATGGGTTCAAGGTACTCAGTCTCACCCGTAGAATTTATGGTCTGTAGATCTCTTCCACTTAAATTCCATAAAGCTCTTCATATTTTAAGAAACAGTTTCATTACCACACTTTCTTCAAAAAAGCTTATTTAGTTTCTTACCTACACTTCTGATTTTCATCCAAATCAAGGGAGCAGTCAAGGCCAATATAACTGAGGACCATACAAAACCTAAGTTTACAGAAAGTTTTTATTTTCACATGGTGTTTAAGGAATGATATTCACCTAATGCCTCTTGTTAGTACTGCAAAGCCCCATGGCAGAGAGGTGCATCGTGACCCAGAGGCCATAACACATTTGTGAGTCAACCTTTCCAAACCAGCACAAGGCAGTAATTCTTACCTTCAGAAAACTCAAACTAAGTGCAGAGAGAGTGCCGTCTCTACAGATCACATGTGAGTCACTGTTCACACACATACAAAATACAGAAAAAGCACCTTTAGTGAGACAGTGTTTGTCAAAGCATTTTTACTAACTGCCCTGTAAAAATACTATTATTTCATAAATTTTGATCACTGTTACTTACACAGTTTTTATTACAGACATTATTCAATGTTTCGTTTTTAACATTAATAAGGTATTCATAAATATAGGATTCTTTTTCTGTTACTAGAAGGGAAATAACCGTATCCCCAAACATGTTTTTTCCTGGCTGGCTGGTTGTATCCCCTGAAAACCTAATATCAGATTTCCTTTTACAGCAGTAACACAATTTAACACAGTCTGAAATAGAAACCTTGTAATACTCATGCTATGGTTGAAAAAAAAATGCAATTTTCTGAGCAGTCTGCAGAAACAAATACAAACCAGGTTCAACTACATTTTGAAAAAAAATTGCATTTCATGCACAATGTAAGAGTTCTACAATAGTCTTAGCTTTAGAGAAATTGATTCTGTCTTATTCTTAGAATGGACAGTTAAGGGGCAAACAACTTATGTTTCTCAGTTTGCTTGATTGAAGTTGCATAAAATGAGGAGTCCTAGTTTGAGACAACTGCTCAGGGAGGTCTCTCACTTGTGTAACACACTGTTGAGAAATCACCTTGGGAGGACTGACACTTCTGTAATCCAATTCCTGTTGTGACATGCATTGAAAAACAAAATAATAAGGGGAAAGTTGTCACTATCTTATTGGAGTAGGGCTTCAAACCGTTCTCTGCCCAAAAAGTGGTTTTGAGCATTCCAGGATAGGAAAGAGACAGAATATACAAGTCAGTCAGTTCCACCTGAAACTACCTCCCCTCTAAAGTTTTCAAGTTTGACATTGAATGATTTCATTTTCCACATAAGCTAACACTCTTCTGGCTCATGATCTCACGGTAACCACAAAAGAATTACAGACAGACATGATTCTTGTCTCTATGGCATTCACATGGCTAATTTTTTTGTTCTGCAGGACCACAAGGAGTGCAAAGCCAAATTAAATGAGTAATCCTTACCTCCAGCACACCCACATTTCTAAGCACCTGATCTTCTAAACTTAATGTTATCTTAAAGGAAGCATGATTTTCCTGCTGCTGTACTTCATCAGAATCTCTAACTCCCCTTTCTGGCAAGGAATAAAAATTCTTTTTGGTCCATTTTGATAAGCCTTGAACATCGACAGCAGTTGCTGTCATAGTTGTCCATTTTAAGCATCTGAAGTACCGCTCTGAATTGGCTTGTGTGAACAAGGCAAAGCTGGGGAAACCTTTGTCCAAGAGTTAGGAGCACTCATCCAGATGTAGTTCATTCACACCCACTGCTTCCACCTTAGTAGACTATTCCAGCTGTTCTCACCCCACCAACTGAAACTGGTCCTTTGCGGATATTGATAAGAACTGTACGGGGCCAGAGAACAAGAGACAGAGCATCCAAATCCAATGAGATCAATCACCTGAATTCTAGTCTTCGTGTCAACGACCACTTATGGATTTTGTATTAACATCATGGCCAAATAGAATCATATACAGAGGAGATGATACTCACTGATTTTATCTGTAATGTTGTGAAAAATCAATACAATAAAATGAAGAAGGTTTAGATGGTGATGATACTTGAGGCTACACACTGTTCTCAATCATGTTTGCAACGTCTCTTCATGTTGAAGTATTTCTCTAACTAGATAACTAATAAAGTTTTAAAAAGTACATGCTCAATATCATTCCCCAATGTAAACTAAACCTAAAAAAAAAATGTTTTCCTCTGTTTGTAAACACTAATGCTCTACCTGCAGTGCATTAGAATTTAACTTACTAATTTCCTTTCTTGTAATAAATTTGTAATCCTATCCTCTAAACTGTTTTGTCTAAAATATTTGTAAACATCTTTATAAACCTCAAATCATTATTACACCTAACATTAAACCAGTTAGTAAATAATGCACAACTACTCTCCATTCCATACCATTTCATATTGCCAATATTAAAGAAGTATTTGTTACATCTAAAACTATACGCAGAAATTTTAGTATTCCTTTACGTAACTGTTCAGACAGTTAGCTTTATCCTAACCCTTCGAGGTGCTTAAGGGATTACTCCATACCTTGAAATACATTGTTTATTTTTAAATTGCAGTTAGAATATTCAAATACTTCAGTATCATATACTTACCCACCTTATTACACAACCATAAACTGTATGCACGTCCCACACATATATAGTAAAATATTAGCTAAAGTTGACTTTAATATGTATTTTTTTTTGCATATGGAACAGTCACACAACACAGAATACATTCATGCATTCAAGAATGTAGCAACTACTTTAAATCAACAGCTCTACACAATGAATATATTCTTACAAAGCAATATAAAAATAATTTATCTTAAGCTGCCAGAGATGTTTTAAAATAGCCATGATATTACTCATTTTAGAGGCACTGTCAAAGTAAGTTTCCCATAGATGTAAAAAATAGCGATAGTGATAGTGATAAACGTTGTCCAACTTTTTTAGAGTATAATTAAAATATAGAATCAAATTAAAAAAAATTAATCAAATTAAAATGGAAGTATTGGAGACCAATGAGTTAAATAACCCAAACTATGTGTCAGGTACATTAGTGTTACCATTACATACACCAGTCTTCACTGTGATAGTGTACATAGTGTAGTACAAGCCTTTGACTGGATGTTTATTTGAGTTCCAAATTGATAGCAGTGCCTTCCTGTATTTTCCACGTCCATCCCCATTCCACTCATTTTTATGCTGTTTCTTAACTTGATGACCACCTAGAAACTTTACAGTGCAATAGAGTTCAGAACACCTCAACTTCATTATCTGATGTTTGGTTTTATATTTAAAACGCAAAGACTTTTTAATTGAAGGTGGAACGAGGCTGATCAGTTACTCACAGTCTCTCCAGGGATCTCAGTCCGAAGAAAGAGCCGTTCTTCAACCATAAGATCTTGTTGTTACTCAGAATCCTACAAGAAGTCAGGAAAGAATCTGGTTAATAGAACATGATAATTCCACTGATTAAAAACATGTAATTATAGTAAATGACTGACTCTGTAAAATACTAATCACAAAATTCTCTGCTTCATTTGCATTTTCCCATCATAGCAGTAAATAAAGATTACCGTTTCCTGAAGTGTATAGTTTCTTCTTTATTAAATAAAAGCACATTCAAGAAATCTGTCAACAAATGACTTTTGGCTTTAACTTGAAAATTGTAACACTGATAAATGCCCACACTTCACTAGCAGACTCTAAATTACCACTGACAAAGGTACTTGTTGGGCTTCCCAGTCAGCAAAAAGGCTGATGAAGAATGGGACGTGTTAAAAACTCCTCCAGCAGATTAGAGGGCAATCCAGTCCCTTTACAGTGGCTGCTATACCAGGGATGTACAATGAATGATACCATAAACGGCTGATACAGAGAAAGCATTTGATTTTCTGTAGGAGAGACAAACAAAAACATGCTCCTTTGCTACGAAAACAGACTAGTGCAAAAACATTTTCCTGTTGCAACCTCTGCATAGTAGAAATTCAGTAACTAAGCTATGTCTGGCCCATCAAGTACCACCACCATCAAGTACACATGCAAACTGGCCCTGCGCGCAAGCTATTGAAAAAGGTGCCTGTTCTTCCTCTTCATGGGAAATTACTGTCGATGTCACAGGTGGCTCTTTCCGGTTTGCTGATTTTTCATCGCTGTATTTTCCCAGCTATTTCAGAAGCAATACAATATGAACATGCACTCATTCTGAAGATGCTACCACTTAAAAACCTTACAATACACAAAAGAAATGCAATTTGTTTTAGAAGCTCAAGAAATTGTTTTTTTTTTAAACAGATCTAATAATTATTCAATGCACAAAGAGATGTTTGTCTCTGAAAAAATCTAATTCCAACTGCTTGAGAAATGGGTGTTTTAATGTAACATTTAGAATAATTTATACTTCTCCAGTCACAAAATTCCACTGCAATAAAGATAGAAATAAAACAAAGAAAAAATTCAAAAGAAATGTTATCCTCTTAACTAGTAAACTTGAGACTTCGTGAATCGCCTCTTTATTTTTGTAAAATTTTAAAACAATCTGTTACATGAGACTATCTTAACTTGTCTCACTCTTAGCATTTCCCATCGTATATGAACAGTAAGTGCTTTGCCCCCGCATACACACCTATTACATAAAATCTCAAGTCTAGGTGCAAAAGGTAACACATAAAACCGACCCATAGTCAGAAAATAATTATTGATGTAGGAAAGTTAAAATACTGTAATGTTAGTAAGATTTGGAGATTTTTGCAAGTTATAAATTCATCAATAAACATATTTTAATGCAGTTTTATGGCCCCCTGTCAGAGAACATGGAGAACAGAGCAGTTCAGAGCTGACCTGTATATTATTACACCATGTTGTTACTGAATACGCTCGTGCAGCAACATTACTCTTCACCCAGAACCATTCAGTATAACCCGCAAGTGGCAATTTGGCATCAATCACGAACACTTACACCCAGGCATCTGAAAGCCCACACAAGCCTATGTTTATGACAGAAATTAAATATGCTCCAATATACGCACAGACTATTGCCAGCAACTAAGAAACTCCACATCTCAGGATCTTCCTTCTACTTCTCAGATTAAAAATCCTACGTATGTCATTAAATATTTCTCTAATCTACCAAGCCTTCACAACCATCTTAGAAATACATTTCAGCAGTGACATGACGAAAGACAGCAAACTGTTTCGGTCTTATTTGTCAGATTTTCTGAACCTTTTAGGTGCTCCAACAGTGACTAAATTGAAAAATTATTTTAAAATTCTGAGTATCTAAACTAAAAAATGTAAATACATGAAAAATTCTATTATTTGTTTCTGTTCTGTTATTTACCTTCTCTTCTGAGGCTGCACAGAACTTGTGTCAGTCAAGAAAAAATGAAGTCCCAAAATTTAAATTGGCCAGGCTTGGAAAGACTAACATCATAAATTCCACTTCATATTGGGTCATTTGGTTATATGCAATGGTACAGAGAGACTATCTTTGAGGTGTCTCACAATGACATTAGATATAAATATTATATTTGGACTGTTCTGCATAGCCTGATTTTCAAAGATACGTGCGCTTCAGAACTCACGTCTGGCTTCGCTACAAGTATTTCTGGTTTTGAAAAATTTTCATGGTGCCAATTTGTTTTTCCAGCCTTCTACTCATTCTGCCCAGAAAAAGAGGGCAGTCTGAACTTCGCTGGCAACTCTATGAAAATGTAGCACACGTCAGCAGCACACAGGTCTCCTACTCTCTACCTGCAGGTCTCCTTCTGTATGGCCCTAAGCGTGTAGACTGAACCATTATCATTAATCTACATAAAACAAACTCCTAGAAATTAAAGAGAACTACCTGACTAGTAATAAATCACAAGATTAAGCAGAACATTTAGTTCATAAATGGAACACTCAGTAAACACAGCTCGTGTTCTGCAATACTGCTATCTCATTTAGTCATGCGCTGTTATTTTTCTGAAAGATAAACTGAGTCTTGGAAAATATAACAGACACCACAAAATTTAAAAAAAAAATCATAGAACTTAAGTATGTAAATTTGAGTTTCTAAATGAAACCTTTCAAATCTTTATACCAGATTCACAGAGACTTTCACACAGAGATCAGGTTTCAAAAATTAAGTTTCCTTCAGGGCCTTCTCTTCTCTGCTGTGCCAACTAAAATTCAGGTTTTATAAACAAAGTAATATGGGTATTATAGTTAAAATATGATCCCTTTTCTGTTCAGAATCACAGCTTTAGAGAATCCTAGCATTTCAATAAGCTCTGGGGGGAGGGGGAAATCTTCTCTAACAATTAACCCAAGTTGTCTACATTTCATTGAGCTGGCTGGTATGCTACATGGGAAGAATCTACCTGCTTTTAATTAGCTTTAGTGATGTCCGAGAACTTCCAATGGGTCGTTATCAAGAAGGATTTGGTTTGCTCTGAAGACATTCTGTGAATACAATGAACAACTTCACTGGCAAACTTAAATCACATTATTTTTCATACAGTAAAGTATCTTTTATTAAACTTTTGATGTAACTCATAACATTCTTCCCTTCTGAGGACATTTGCTGTGGGAATCAGTCTAGAAAGGAAGAAAGTTTTCGTTACAATGTTCAATATACTAACTCAGAAATGAGGCTTCACTACAGATGATGAAAAATCTCATCAAGTAATCAATCCCTGGAAAAATTGTGGCTCTTACTATTGATGCTGAAATTACACACAATAATTTAGCACATTACTTCTTCAGAAAAGTAACAGAATGGACACAAAATGTATGAAATATGGCTGAAATAGGTACCTCTTTTCCCTTGAACACAGTCACCTGCTTACAGGGAGATGTTTGCAATTAGAGATGTGCAGAAATTTTGCAGGAAAACAGACATTAAGAGCATCCTTTTCTTGTACTTACAGATGCAAAGGTTTGGTAGATAAAGACATGGGAAAAAGTGCTATTCATGTATTTGATTTTGGATAGCTTATAACATAATTATAACTTTCAGATGTAACAGAAACTGAGTCACTTATTTTAATAAAAGATTAAATATAGTTTGGGTTTTTAAAACAAATCACCACCATGCACCCACTATGATTAAGTAGTTCTCACATTTTATTTATTCACAGCATTTTGACTTTTTTTTCCTGATGTGCTAGTGAATCACAGCAATCAATATTGCTACACATTGCAACTAGGCAGCTGGTTTAAATAATTATCAGTTTCTAACCATGTGCTAAGAATCTCACATTTTCAATATTTCATTCCAAGGAGAGAAACACTAAGAAAACAAGCACACTTTATTTCAGTGAAACTATTTTCAATGAAACCAAAATCTACTTAAAGTTTTACTTTTCTTTTTCAAAAAAAAAAAAAAACCACCAAAACAAATACACTTTCCTGCTTTCCTGGATAAACCTTCTGAGAAGGTGTTTATTTTAAAGTCCAGTTTGCAAACTGTCTTTGCACTATATATAATGATCCAAACCCCAAGTAAACAGAAGTTAAAATGGCAGTACTTTCAGCCCTGGCCCTCACGGGATACATCTAACGAAAATAGTGCTGGTGAGCAGTCCACTAGCCCGCACCACTTCACTGATCAGACATATTGTGAACTGTTTGCTCACTTCCTTGACCCTTTCAAATCTTATGCCTCCACTGCTCCTTCTTCCCAAGACACTTTGGGGGACAGTTTACCCCAGGGAGCACACATTCAGAATACATTAGCTCTACACCAGGTTTGTCCTTTCCCGGACCTATGAAGCCCTCCAGCACTATTCCGGCAGACTCTGGAGGGATACCCTTTGAACACCCTCTCTTGACCTACAGTGACACCCTAAAGCATGTAATCCATACGTGTAGTTTCACAATGCAAATGTACTTCTCTGGTGGGCTGTAACACAGGCTGCATGCTATTTCATTCATCCTACGCTGGAAAAAACTAACCAACCTCACATGTACACAAGGACCAAAATCATGCCAAGGAGCATACTAACAACTGAGAAGCATGGGTGGTCAACGAGGCATTGCTTCCACTCTCTCCTGGACCTCTTTCTTTAGCAGTATAGACATACCTAACAGGATGAATTGTCCTAATGGGCTACAAGCCATGCCTCTGATTTTCTTTCTGGTTCTTCCATTTGAATTAAACAAGCCACAAATCACAGTTTCCTAAAACTGATGCAATGATTTTTGTTTTTGTGAAACCATTAAAAGTGCTAAAAGACATAAACCTGTGCAAGAAAGCCTCATTCAAGTATAAAACACGCCCAGTATAAAAGAATCTACTACAGTATTTTAAAAAGTATCAAATAAGGAGCTCTCAACCATAATGCAAACAAACTTCAACTTCCTACAACCCCTCAAGCAGACAGAAAGAATCTTTTTACCATGCCTTCAAAGTCAATGGACTTGGGTTCACTTGATATTACAGAGGAAACAAATTCCACAGCTGAGGCTTCTTCAGTGAGACATCTCAGATAACCAAATCCAAGACAGACAAGACGTTTAGATGAAGACTGCTATTCCCAAACGCACAGTGGACATAGAAGGAAGAGTGACCCATTACTGAAAATATGTATTTCCTCTGATAATGTTCACAGGGGAAAATAAACAAAACCCACAAGCACAAAAAACCCACCAAAACTTCATGAAAAAACATTAAAATATCAAGTTCCACCTGATTTTCTGCTCAGCAGCCCAGAAACTGGTTCAGACCAGACTTGATCCAGTCCTGTATGTAGCTGATACAGGATGAACAACCAATGTCTAGAAAATTAATACCTCCAAAATCCTATCTTTAAGGCCCACTCACTGAGACCAGCTGAAGGTACACTGAAGTACTACAGGAGACACCAACCAGGAGACCAACCATACTTGCCCCTGCTGTGCACTTCTTCTTAATTCCTGTTTGTTTTTCCACTTCCCAAGTAAAAATATGTGTTAGATGGATATTCAAGATAATTTTATAAAAAATAGAAAGCTCAGTCCATTAAGATTGTACATCTGGGACCTCTGTGTTGGGGTTGTGTTAAAAAACTGTGTTTCAAGTTCTGCAGTTTCTCTTACATACTAATTTCAGTTCAAGCAGAGAGCAATATCTTTTATTTTAAAATAAGTACTAATAGTAGTTAATCATTTTACATGGAAGCCTGATAACAGCTGACATTTTGCAGTTTAAGCTGTTTGTTCTCTTTGCACATGGTATGTGGTTAGATACAAAAGGAGTGTGAGCAGACATCCTATGAAATACTTGGACACAGTGGTGGGGAAAAAATGTATTTAATTTCTTTATGGTATCAGAATAAGACTAGAATCATTTATATTGAAATGCTATAGCATAAAATGAATAACTATTTTTAAGGTTTTAAAATCCTTCTTGGTAAACCAGAATATTGTTTATTCCCACAACATCCATAATTCATTGAGAGCTGCACCATAAAAACAAATTAAGGAGGAGCTTACACCACCAAAATGGCAGGAATATAAAGGAAAAAAGAATGCCTGCTTTTTGTGCCACATATGTAAAGACATACAGAGCTATCATAAAATACAGGTAGCAATTGTACTTTTTTTTCCCCTCCAAACTGAAGACCACAGCTGAGCTACTACCTAGGGCTTCAACAGATAATATCAGAACTATACAGATAAACTAGGAGGGACGTTATAGAACAACAACAAAACTGATTCAACAAACAAAGAGAGAAAAAATACTGAAAACAGTATTGACAGCTCACTAGGCAAATGGGGTGTGGCAGACACCTACATAGTTTGATAACAAAACAGAAAGGAGGAAAAACTTGTAAAAATATGAGAAGTATTTATCAATTCATTATATATCGCTCTTTGTGTACAGTAATTTTCATCGTACCTGGTACTCTGACCGACTTTGAGAACATCAAAACTTAAAAAAGCATAAAGATGAGTTATCAGAATACGAAAGATGCATATAACAGTCCCAAGTGACACCTCTCTTCCCTAAGGGGATTGAAGCCCATTGTATTGGCTTTTCAAACTAAACAAAGCGTGTTGTCAACGTTCTTAAAAGAATTCATACAAAAATCTTGTAGAAAGTAATAAAACCTAGTCACTTAGCACCTTTAATTCCAGCTGGTTTTATCATTATCTTCAGTATATACCAGCTTTTGTTAAAACCATTCAACTGTAGCATAACCAATCCCAAGCATTAATGAAAAGAGAAAAATAGTCAAAAATGACCTTCCATTGTAGATAGTGTGTTACATGTGGCGAAACCCCCCAAATAGCTATAGCCAAAGCAGCAATAACAGTGTACTAATTATTCTTCTAATTAGAACAGTACCAGCAGAACAGATATTTCCAGATCTTGACACTATTTGATGATAGCAAAAGAAGCAATGAAACTATAAGCACCAAGAAATTTCCTTGTAGGTAATTATTTATTTAAATTAAGGTCCCTCCATAAGTGCAAAGAAATGCTAACAGTCTGTCATACATTTAATGGAACGTAGGAGAAACTGTAGCTGACCACTCATTATGGAAACACAATACTGCTTTTGTGGAAAATCACTGTTCAATAGCCTCACTTTCAGTAATTCAAAATACAAGGCAGAACTCTTATTTTTGTTACTTTGGTGTTCATAAGTGTGGCTTTTCATCAACAGTCCTCTTGGGTGATACAAGAGACTGCTAGGTCACATTCAAAATAACAAAGCCAGAGAGTTCTTGCATAAAGCCTCACACCAACCAATTTAATTAACTAAAATCATATTCAAGAACATTTTTGTGTAAGCATCATCACAGTTCAAACAGTAAAACAAAATATTACCATCACTAGTAGGACATACAACTCATCCTCTCCCTAATACTGGTTCAACAGTATTATTGTATTAAAAAAAGAAAGCAGCAAAATCACTCTCAATATATAATCTCTTAACAGCGGGGGAGTTAAAGAATTCCCAGCTTTTGAAACAAGGCCCCTCCACTACAGGGTGATATTCGTTAACTGAACAGGACGAGAAGCAGCGAAATCAAAGCATTACTATCAGGACTGTAAGTACTTCAGAAAAGAAGTAGCAACCTGCTACACCACTTAGACATACACAGATCTGCAGGGTCGGATGGGATCCACCTGAGGGTACTGAGGGAGGTGGCAGAAGTGCTCACCAAACCAATTTCCATCATTTGTCAGCAGTCCTGGTTAACCAGGGAAGTCCCAGTTGACTGGAGGTTAGCCAATGTGACACCCATCTACAAGAAGGACTGCAAGCAGGACCTGGGGAGCTACAGGCCTGTCAGTCTGGCCTCGGTGCCAGGGAAGGTTATGGAGCAGGTCATCTTGAGTGCCATCACACGGTACATACAGGATAACCAGGTGATCAGGCCCAGTCAGCATGGGTTTATGAAAGGCAGGTCCTGCTTGACTAACCTGATCTTCTATGATAAGGTGACTCACTTAGTGGATGAGGGAAAGGCAGTGGATGTTGCCTACCCAGACTTTAGTAAAGCCTTTGACACCATTTCCCACAGCATTCTCCTGGAGAAACTGGCTGCTCATGGCTTGGATGGGCACACACTTAGCTGGGTTAAAAACTGGCTGGGTGACCGGGTACAGAGAGTGGTGGTGAATGGAGTTAAATCCAGATGGCAGCCCATCACAAGTGGTGCTCCCCGGGGCTCAGTATCAGGGCCGGTTCTCTTTAATATCTTTATCAGTGATCTGGACAAGGGGATCGAGTGCATCCCCAGTAAGTTTGCAGACAACACCAAGCTGGGCGGAAGTGTTGATCTGCTTGAGGGTAGGAAGGCTCTACAAAGGGATCTGGACAGGCTGGACCGATGGGCTGAGGCCAATGGCATGAGGTTCAACAAGGCCAAGTGCCGGGTCCTGCACTTGGGTCACAACACCACCATGTAGTGCTACAGGCTTGGGGAAGAGTGGCTGTAAAACCGCCCGGTGGAAAAGGACCTGGGGGGGTTGGTCAACAGATGGCTGAATATGAGCCAGCAGTGTGCCCAGGTGGCCAAGAAGGCCAACAGCATCCTGGCCTGCATCAGGAATAGTGTGGCTTACAATCACTAGGGAAGTGATTGTCCCCCTGTACTCAGCACTGGTGAGGCCTCAAAATCAAATACTGTGTTCAGTTTTGGGCCCCTCACTACAAGAAAGATGTTGAGGTTCTGCAGCGTGTCCAGAGAAGGGCAACAAAGTTGGTGAAGGGTCTGGAGAACAAGTCTTATGAGGAGCAGCTGAGGGAACTGGGGTTGTTTAGCCTGGAGAAAAGGAGGCTCAGGGGAGACCTTACTGCTCTCTACAACTACCTGAAAGGAGGTTGTAGTGAGGTGGGGGTCGGTCTCTTCTCCCAAGTAACAAGTGACAGGACAAGAGGAAATGGCCTCAAGTGGCACCAGGGGAAGTTTAGATTGGATATTGGGAAAAATTTCTTCACCAAAACGGTTGTAAAGCATTAGAACAGGCTGCCCAGGGAAGTGGTTGTGCCACCACCCCCAGAGGTATTTAAAAGATGTGTAGATGTGGTCCTTACGGACATGGTTTAGTGGTGGACTTAGCAGTGCTAGGTTAACAGTTGGACTTGATGATCTCAAAGGCTTTTTCCAACCTAAACAATTCTATGAAATGTAGTTGTATATTTTATGACTTTTGTCAAGCACCAGCAAATTTCTGAACTAGATGATCCTCTTAAGTAAAACATTTTTTTCCACATGAACTTTAAGATGTAAAGGTTATATCTACAGAAGGCCCATAGTATCATACAGGATTCTATGCTGTATCAATTGTATTCAATAAAGTCAACACCTGGAAAACTTATGTCATGAGTGGGTGACTGTGGACGGCTGTAGAAAAAGGTTTGACAATATAAACAGTACATAGAATAAAATTTTGCAGTGCTATTTCCTGAAATCATAGAATATTGAAGTGCTGAGGACATAAAAATGTGATGAATCATTACTATTTTACTACAACATGTACATGGATTTATAACATCATGAAACTGTCTAGATAAATCTTGCTTTCAAAAGTTTTGAACTTGAGTGTAGATAACTTTTTCAAATGTAATTAAAAAAACTAACACATGATCTTTTGATAAGACAGCATTTTCATTGCATCTTTTGAAAACAAGATAATTTTATCTGTGAAATTTTGGACTCTGCCACTATACTTACCATGTGCTTAGTCTTTAGTTGAGAGACAGTTATGTGTTTAACGGTCTGTGATGGGTCCTACTGAGTCTAGCAGAATTATTTACATGAATTAAATTTATCATGTGCATTAGTTTTTGAAGATCAAAGATTCTATTGTCAACATTTTCTTTGGAGAAAAGGAGGAATTGTTCAAAGCTCTCTGTACAACGAGAAGGAAATCCTTACCTCTGAACTCTGAATAAAAGACCATTTCTAAAAGCATATGTAGGCAATTGGTGACAGCATGGGTCTGCACGCCTTGTTGTTTCTGGTGTTGCCTTTGACTCACTGCGCAGCCTTCATTCAATTAATATATATTTAAAATGCATTTTTAGTGGGAAAAATGAGACTGATACAGAATATAAAAAAATAACAAATACTTCTTCTCTCAGTAAGCTGGTGTAATATGCAAATGATTTAATTACGTGATTGTTTATAGGAAAATTAGTTTTTTATCTGCTTGTCATTCAACTCAGCTGACATTATGAAGAAATTACATTCTTATATTTGTTTCTCATTCAAACTTTTATACAATTCACCGATAGCTATGGTGCAAACAACACCAGGAGGAGCAGAGCAGCTGAGCGAACAAGGCACAAGAACAATGGGCATATTTGAGCATTTCAGTGTGTTCGGCACCAATTAGACAGACAAGAGCTGAAAAATATCTTTATCCTGTAGGACAGGAATTTTTACACTCATTTCAGTGGGAATAAGGAGTTCATATAGATTCTCCATTTCAAAATGGTTACTGCAAGTAATTTGTCATGGTGAGTCATGGCAAGGTCAAGATAACAGCATGCCCCTTCCTTTCTCCTGGGCTTACACTCTCCTGCTCAGCCAAATAATCATCAGCATCCCAATCTGCCTTGCAGCTCTCACAGGTGGGCCAAACCTGTTGTTTACATTACCTACAATACATTCAGGTGGCTTCATTCTACAAATACATTCTGAATCCTTCTTTAAATTCAAGAAATTTAGTAAGATTATTTAAATTTTAATAATCTATTTGGTCAAAGTTTTTCAAGAAAAAATTCACCTTTCCTAATTTGGATTTTACTACACCTTTCTTTCTTCTAAGTCATTTTGGAAAAGGATTAACAATTCCTGAGTCACCATTCCTTGTTTATTACACTTTTTAAATAATTTTTTATTTCCTTCAGAGGTATTTTCAGCATGACTCTTATTCAGCCCACTGTGCTTCTTTTAAACCCTGAAACATCTGTTCTGCTTTTCCCAGTTTTGCTAATTTTGTATGTATTTCTAAAACAGCATTGTAAAGTTTCCATATTATTTCTGAAAAACATGCTCAGAATTGTCTTCAAATACTCATGTGTCTCAGTTACTACAACAGATATGAAGTAAAAATTGCTGAATATAAATCCAGAAAAACAGTGAAAATTTTTCACTGTAGTAATTTATTTTGATTTCCCTCCAAATTGGGTTGGTTTTATAATGGTTATATCTTAACTCATAGGTTCTGCTGGGACTGTAATTGTGTTTTGCGAAAGAGATAGTATTTTTTTAAATGATAATATATAGCAACCGATAATTCAATAAAATACAAAACTCTTTCTGGATCCTTTGGGTAATATATCTGAAAACTGAAAGCCTGAAAAAATAGACTGGTCTGACAACATAAAATCATTCCCAGCTGAATTTGAAGAGAAACTCTTTTCTTATAAGGAGACATTTTAAAGAGCTAGGTTATTAAATCTAAATTGTTTGCTCTATTTTGCCTCAACCAGTAGGACTGCATGTCAGAACACTCCTCTTAGTTCTCCATTTGGTTTCAAAGACTGAGAGGAACAGAGATTTCACTGCTAATAGGGAGTGACAAAGTTTTTCTAAAGTACTTCAGACAACTACCGATATACGCTCTGGCAGAATGAGATCCTGAAATCTGAAACAGTTGGTGATTATTCATATTTAATTCAGACAGCGAGTGACCCCCACATAATGCGTATCAGTTTACAGTTGTTTTGGTGGTGCTGCAAGGCTTGAAAACGATTTTAAAAAACTGAGATTCGGGATAGTGTCCAGTTGAGGTAGAAAATGCAGGATCACAGCTAATTTACAATCTCTGAATCACCTAGAATGGAAGGGATGTCCAGAGGTCATCCAGTCCCACCTCCTGCCCACAGCAGATCCAGTTAGAACAGAGCACAGCTCAGAGTGGTGAAATGGCGACGCTTTTTTGTAATGGAGACATTAGCCATTGTGGATTATTTTGGCCTTCAGCACTATTTATAAAGTAGACTACAAGAGATTAAACAATCCCTGAAAAACTCAAATTCAGAAGTTAAATCCAGACAGCACAAAGGTACTCTGCTTTATACCTACTGCAGAGACCAGACATTTATGGCAAAAACTAAGACTGTCACAACAAGTATCAGACTGAGGAACTCTAAACATGAGGATGCAGACCTTAAGCTTTACCTGAATCTCCTTCTGCTTTACCCAATATAGGTCCCTAACTGGATCGAGAATATCCGTACTATGGTTATACAGCAAAATCACCAATGTGTCGCCTACAGGTTGGATGTGGTTTATTTCTGTGACTGTGCTTTCCTTTTAAATAACTTCTTCAGGATCAATATGTCACAAATGAGACCATGACAGCAACCTCTGTCATATCAAATCTCAGTTCTATATTGTCCACCCAAGTGAAATTGGAAAACTATTAAAATCCAATATTTATTGCAAATAATTGGTATAGTACTTCCATTGTTTCTAGCACTAATTAATAATATTGAAGTGTTTACTTCAAAAGTTCCCTATGTTAATACATTATTAGGGAATATATATACAGAAAGGAACATTTCATGTCTTCTAGAAATAATTAAGCTTTCAGCCAGCTTTTTATTTCCAATTTGAAAATATATGAATGGGTGCCAAATCAGTACACAGAATTAATAATTAACTATGACAGGTAGAAGACTCAGTTCACTTAGTTCAAAGTACTAATTGTGAGCCTAAGCAACGTTCTTGTGTCTTACCTCTCAAAGACATTTTGCACTGTTGAAGGGCAACGTGGTTACCTTAAGAAAATGGGCTAAAAGGTAAGATTCTCATAAGACATTTGGGAAGGCAGTTCTCACCCCATGTAATGAATGTAACACAGGAGCAACCATCTCCAAGCGCATCTGCCTCTCAGCTTCCAAGCTAAAATGGTCAATGAGGGTCTCACTTGTGATTTGTCTTTTTTTTAATCTTAGCCTCAAATGCTATCTATCAGCTCAGGTACTTAAAATTATCTTCCCAAGGATGTGTTCAATATTTGATGTTCTTTCCATTTTAGTTATATCCGCAATCTTTGAAATAAAGCTTTTAGCACAACTGTTCAAAACACTGGTATAAATAATACAAAGCAACCTAACATTTGATCCAACTTCCATCACAGAATTAACTTTTTCCTACCTTGCTTTGTCTTTGTTTCTTTCACTTCAGTCAATGTTCAGACCATTCAACCACCTTTTGTTTGATGCCTGATTGTGAATATGCAGCTTTACCTCGCAGCGTGTATTTCTGCCAAATGGCTCCTAAAACATTTAGCTGTACAATAACCGTAGCTGACTGCATTGCTTTTACAATAATAAACTCTGGCAGCAATATCCACAACGAATTCCAAAGACTTTGTAAGGAATCATGTCCTGAAGCTATCACAGCTATGTTAAATGAAGCTGAGTTATTCCTAATGGTTTCCCAAATCATTTCTTTTAGCGGTTTTTAAAGTTTTCCTAAAGTAATGATGACAGAATAATTTATTCATTTTTCAGAAATGTCTTCAGATCCTTGAATAAATAATAAGAGTGATAGCAGCTTTCACGGATGCCTGAAATGACACGAAAGGAGCTTCCTTAAGTGCGACCAGTTGCACTTATTTTTTTAAAAACTGAGACTGTCTACAGGATGAACAGAAGAAACAAAAGGCACAAAAGAAAAAAAGCAGGGATGGGGAAGAGAGCATAGTGATGAGTACTAATGAAGTAAAAAACAAAGGAAAGTAAGATAAAGATTGTCTCTTCTGTTACACATACAGCTAATAAGCTATTTATTAAACTGGTCCACACGTGATACACAACTTCTTTTCTTTAGGAAAGCAGTGTGATCTCTACGAAGTTAAGTAGGATGACAAAAAAAAAGTGCAGATCCTTAAATAATTCTAAAATAAATAGCTCAGACATTCATTCTTTGGGCAAGCGTTAGAGTAATGGACAGTTGGGTGTACCAATATGGAAGATGTATCATCCATCAAAGACATGAAGGTACAAAAGGCTACAGAGCACAACAGACAGTTCTAGTAACAGCCAGAATCAGCAAGGGTACCCATCCATTTCTTTTCCATTAAAATGCCATTTTCTCATTTATAACTGTACTACATGCAACACACCCAGTGGTTATTTCTTTACTGATCACTCACACAAGTGACAATTATCAAATCATCGTTTTGTGCTTACTGTGTTAGCATATGAAATAGCTAACATATGGTATTTAAGGCAGCAGGTTGCTACTACAGATACTTAGTCCCACTATTGGATTTAGATTGAAACCTTGTAATATTTCTTAAAGGCTATCAAGTGCCAGCCAGATGATAAAAAAAAAACCAAAAAAACTTTATTCTGTATTAGAAGAGTAAATATGATCATTTTCGTTCAAACTTCATTTAAATATCCATTTCTGCTGTGTTTCCTGTATTGAATTTAGCTAACTTTGGTATTCCTTGCTAGTTAGTCTCCTTTCTCTAAAATTTATTTACTTACCTTCCATCAGACTCCAAGTTCTTGTAGAAGATCAGAAAAGCACTTATAGAGATTGAGAGATCTGATGCCACAAATTAGCTTCAATAAGTGTCACAGAATCATAGAATCATAGAATGGTTTAGGTTGGAAAGGACCTTGAAGATCATCGAGTTCCAACCCCCCTGCCATAGGCACGGACACCTCCCACTAGACCAGGCTGCCCAAGGCCACGTCCAGCCTGGCCTTGAACACCTCCAGGGATGGGGCCTCAACAACTTCTCTGGGCAACCTGTTCCAGTGCCTTACCACCCTCAAAGTGAAGAATTTCTTCCTAATATTTAATCTAAACCTGCCCTCTTCCAGTTTAAAGCCATTCCCCCTCGTCCTATCACTACATGCCCTAGTAAAAAGTCCTTCCCCAGCTTAAAAAGTCCTTCCCCTGCTAGTAGTTAATAGTTAAAAGATATCAAAAGTCCTCCTCAACAAAGCTTTCTGAACAATGGGTATTAAAGATTAGGTAAAAGCAGGAGTTTCATTTCCAAAAATAGACTCTTTCAAAGTTGTAACACAAGACCCAATATACACTTCAAAAATGGCTGCTCACTGTAATCTTCATATCAGGTGTTTTTCTGACTAAGTAAAAACCTTCTCATTCCAAGTCCTTCACAGAAGTCAAGCAATCACGAACTAATTTCTCCTGAGCAAAACCAGTTATATTCAATATAGACTAGGGAAAAGAATTAATAAGAATAGCTCGATGTCTTAATTATATATGATTCTGGTTAACCAACTTGAATATTTATGTAGAATAATAGAAGATTACCTGAAAGCATTTCATGGTAAGAAAATCGCACACTCCCATAAGAAAAATACACCTGAAACCAAGCTTAACCACATCAGTTGTCTACCTACAGCAATATTATCTACTGTGTCATGCTCTGATTTTCTTCTCCATTCATTTTCAAATATGTTTCTATAGATATAAGATAGATCTTATTTCAAACAGCTCTGGAAAGGAATTAGTTTTTGAAGGATTTGGCACTTTTTTAGATCTCCATCTCTGACAAGTCTGGTTGTCAACTTTCTTTAAAACAGTTTCCAGATATTGTGGATACAAAAAAAAAAAAAAAAAAAGGCAAAGCAGACCCAAGTGTACCATGTAGGTACACTAGGGGAATCCTTAGAAAAAACACTCTTTTTCCCCCAAGACCTGACTCATGACTTCTGAGCACATGAACTTGACAGCAGTGCTTCCTTCCCCCCGCTTCAAACTCTAACACTACAAGTCCTAACTGTATCAGACCCTGCAATCCCAAAACATAATCATTTCCCTGAAAGAGCAGGGAGCTGCGTACCGCCCTGCCGCAGGCAGTTACCTCTGCACTACGCTCCATCCCTTTCCTTTGCCCACAGCAAACTTTCAGGATTGCCAACTCTTTTGCGGAGGGAAGGCAGTCCGGGCTCCCGGAGCGGGCGAGCAGCGGCAGCAGGACTCGGCACAGCCCCCGGGAGTGTAGGATTGGAAAAGGGTCAGGGAGCTGCTGATGACTGAGCCCACATCAACGGGAGGTTCACTCTCACCCAGAGCTTTCCCCAGGTAGCAGAAGGAGACTAAGGATATGGGAATCTAATCGAGCAGTTTCATTTTGAGTGCCCATGGCACATGCCCTGAGGGCTCTTCTCGAAGCAAAATATTCAGACTGTTGGCTCTGATGCATGTCTTAACTAAAAGCTATACAATTGCTGCTGAATAATCCGATACACAATACAGGCCTGACTTTAAATTCCTATACTAAATAAATAGAAAATAGGTTTCCTAGATGCTATTCTTACTGTTCTTTCTACAAGGACACTATTCGTAAATTTACTTCATTTTGGAGTCACATATGCTGGAGATGTACAACTCAGAAATGTTCCTCTATCAGACTAATCACTCCTAGGGAGGGGATGTTTTACCTTCCAGCCACTATTGTGTAGATATTCAGACGTTATCTCGGAATTCAGCACAGCCAAGATAACTGGAGTTTTAAATTGGTTTTGATGTTTCTTACATCTACAGTAATAGATGACATAACAGCTATCTATTGTGATACATGTGCATCTGAAGATCGTTATCATGCTGTGTGTACTGGAAATTTTTTTCTATGTTAAAGTGCTAAACTAAACTGGCTTCACATAACCAGGACCAAAAGGGAGCTGTAGAAAAGCATATCTTCTTGTCTCATTTTTTCTTATTCCAATATGCATACCAGCAGATATACAAACATATCATTCCTTACTCTGAAAGGTATTTTCCTTGGCCAACAAAACTTTCGTAGCCTTCTTTAAGAGAACAGATTTTCAGATATTTAAAATGGCAAACTGTCTTATGAATGATGCTGAATGTCAAAGGTTATTTTTCATTGCAAAGCCTTCTCTCACTGGTTTCAGCAGAATGGAACTAAGACTATTTTTATTTTGCAATAATCTATCTGGATAAGAACACAAGACATGAACAAACACAGGATTTCAAGCTCCCACTGCTTCCAGTGCATAATAATATAGGTATAGAGAACAGTTAGATCACAAGCAAAGGAATAATGGAAACAAATATATTTACACTTTTATGCAGGCTTTATGATTAGAGATAAAATCCAGAATGATGTAGTAGAAGCAAAAAATGAGATGATCTTCATTAGGACCCTACCACTGGAAGCTGTACCGTGCTTTGTTTTATAAAGCACATCTGAGTATTTTTACCCTTAAAATTACACCCATTTATTTAAGTAATATTATTTCACAGACAGTGAATCAAAGTACCAGAAAGGGAATTATTCGTGCGGTTTTGGACTTGTGGCTGAGTTGGCAAGAAAATCAAATTTCCGGCGTTTCAGGCTACAACTCTGAGCAAGCGACTCTCCTTCCCACTTCACTGATTTCAACCTGAGCATTGGGCTGAATGAGAATTACATAGCTGAGAATTACCACGAGAGCAAAAATTGTGAGCAAGAATTAGCTGAGATGCATGAGTCAGCTTAGGAAAGCTTAAGACAACTCCAGCTGCACTTGTTTAGGCAAAGCTAATTTCACCCCTAAGACTGAGCTTCTTATTAAATCACTACATACAAAAACCAACACACATACATATATTCATTTTACAGATTCCATTAAACCAGTTATGTTTCAGTAAAGCACTAGCTCTTCTCTCTGGGAAAGCTGTCCTGGTGCTTTTCTTGTTCAGCATGAAACAGCTGAAACATCAAGCTCAGCTAAGAAACCTCTCTGAGCAGAAGGGCGGTGAAAGCAGTGGTTTCTCCTGGGGACACCCACAGGCCCAGCAATGGATGGGAAGGGGCTCTTCTGAGCAGAGAGACAGAAAACCTCAAAGCAAAGACCAAGTTCATTTTCTCTGTATACCATCATCTGACATGAAAATTAACTACCTACCTTTGTAAGAGATGTGCTTAGGGATTTGCTCAGGTGATATACCTCAGAGAATAATATGCCGCAATAAAAACTGGTAGCAACATTTCAGCAAGCATCTGCAATCCTAAAAGGGGTAATGGTCACTTCCAGTTTTATCAGCATTTAGCTACATACAGACCACATCAGTGACCTTAAAAGCTGTCATACACAAGGTATCATGCCAGATCATATCTCTGTTAATGCCAGAGAACAAGTGTTTTGCAGGTCTCTTTGGAAAACCAGTGTCTTCTCTGTGTCGCCAAACCCTAAGGAATATTCAACTGAGTTTTAAAGGGGCTTTTGCTAATTGTAACTGTATGATTTGACAGAAATCCAGGGATAGCTTGACACGATTTGAGCAGACAAGATTAAAAGGATGGGAATACACCACATAAAAGTACTGACTTTGCAAAGTCAAGCCATAAAGCCTGAAATCTCTTCCACTTAGCAGATGTTGTGTACCAAAAGACCTAAGAACCAGTAGAAGAAAATCTGACTGCTGATCTACACAGCTCATCATAAACTTAAAGGCAGAAGCAAACAAATCCTGCATGAGAACACATCTGCAGAACTCCATCAAGGTGTCAGGTGTCTGCTGTGTTCTCAGCTCCCTCTTCAGTGTAGGAAATAAATAAAAAAGATTGCTGGACTCAATGGCATCTTTACAGAGCGCTTTAAGTACTTGGGTTTGAAAGGAAGATTTTGACTGTCAAAATTTCTTACAGATAATGTCTACACGTATTTGAAGGGCACGAGGCTGGAAAATTTACAGCCATTCTTGTAGATTAAGATGACAACTGAAGCCAGCTACTGCTGAGTACGTTCATTTAATATGTGCCATAGCTCACTACAGTGGCTGCATTTGGAATTGGCCCAGGAAGGGTTAAATCAGTTGTCACTTGGTGAAATTCTAACATTGACTTTTATGTAGATACTTGGCTACCAAAAGCAATGAAAAACCGTGGTGGCATTCATTGACCTTTCATCCATACCTAATACTGTCTGACAGAAAGACTGTTAACTCAGTCTGTCAATTATAAATTGCCACTCTGCTCTCACTCTGATCAACTAAATCATCTGTGATATTAAAAACAAAAGCTCCCTCTATGCCTACCTTGGCAATAAGTCTCATGAAAACATTCGCTGTTGGATAAGGTTTTGAGCTTGCACCGACCTTTTACAGCTGTGATAAATCACCGTTACCATGGTTTGTGTGGCTGCAAATTTATCTTAAATGTAGATGAAACTGCATTTGCAGTTATGGCTTGTATTCCAAAATAAGATGGTTACTCTTGTAAATCCTTTAAGGACTGTTTCTAAAGTTGATTTCAGAACTTTATGGACCTAGTGCTAGCACTGGTGCCTGAAATCAGATACCTTCACAGCTACAGCATCTGTTTGAGTTAAACTACCAAGAAGGGAGAAGTGGGAGGGGGATAATAATGATAAAATAGCAAAATGAATACATAACAACTTCCTGAAATACCTTAGAGTTGAACTGAATAAGACAAGCAAATACAAATCTCATTTGGAGAATGTCAACAAAATATAAAAACCATCCCGAATGCAGTTAGCACTACCTGACCGAGCAATACACGTATCTTCAAGATTGTACAGATTTCACCACTGATCCCGTCTATACCAGATTAGCACCTTTCAAAATGACAAATTTGGAGAGAGTTCCTTTTCTTCAACGTGTCGCTATATTACATATGTATAAAGGTATTGACATTATTAAATAGCAAGCAATATAACTTATAACATGTCCTTGCGTGTGACTATAAAGCAGCAATGGTAGGGATGCTCTGTACATTGTACTTCTTTTGTTTAAGACATCTCTTATTTTAGGTATTATTTCTGCTTTTGTACCTTTACAGACTGAAAAGAATCATTTTAAATGAGGTCTAAAATACTACCACAAGAATGACTTCATACCTGAGCCTGCCACTTTCCATCATATCGAATTATATCAACTTAAGACTTTAGTCTGCCACTCCTACTGATTTTGAGTATCACCAACTAGCTATGCAAATCTCACTGAAATCTAGAAGGTCAGTTTATAAATCTTTTTTTCACATTTCTAGGCAGTTACTCAACAAAATAAACTCTTTGGACAGAGCTAAAATATTCTCAGAGAGTATCAATTTTACCAACGCAGAGTATCAACATATGTGCCTTAGAAACCATCATCAGAATAAACTCTTGCCTCCTTCAGCTCAGCACCTGAGAAGTATCTCTCCACCCACAGTAAAATGTGGAAGAGAGGTCCTGGTCTACAGACAACAGCCAGAAGAGGGCAGGGGGGAGAAGACCCAGGACAGAGGTGACTGGGACAAATACTTAACCAGATCAGATGAGATTATAAAAGTGAATTCACTTTCTCACACTTTTTAGATTTTAGTTTTCTCTTCAGAGATGCCAGAGAGATAGAAGTTTCAAAGAATTTCCCAGCAAGTTTCCCGGTATTCACCATACTCAAATAAAGAACAGATTTAGTAACCCAACAAGAGGTACCCCACTCTAACTACTTGGTCACCCTCCTTCTAAAGCATCCATGGTTGTAATTTTATCCAAATGATATACCAGAACTATAAAAAGCTCCTTGGCCTACAATCTGGATCATCTCACTCCCATCTGTAAATCATCAGCTAACCACTGACTAGTCAGCAGTTACACATTTTAGGTAGCAATTTATTACATAATTTTTTTTAAATATATACAAAATTATTGTGGGTTTTAAGAGGCATGCAAGAATACGATTAACAGTTTTCTTATTTAGCTTGAGTATGACTTAAATGACATCGTCTGTATCAATAAGCTTACACAGTACAAGTGATATTATTTCATTTATATTTCTTTAAGCTTGCAACAAGATTTTATAAGCTGTATTAGCCCGAGGCATGTAACATTCGTAAGACGAGTACAATTCCTAGCTGCATATTTTATGCTGCATAATTTTCTAGCTGCATAGTTTCAGAAAGACTCAGCAGCAAAAATCAACTACAAACCACCACTAGCCTCATTCATTCCCAAATGAATTATCACTTAAAGAAGTGAAAATTCCAATATCTTACTTTCTAACATGCATCATAACTTGGAAAAAAAAAAAAATACACTGTTTGCTTTCCAGTTGGACTTGGTAGTTTACAACATTCACTGTGCTCCCCAGAGAAGGCTATCGAGCTCCTAATACTTCCATAAGCTCAAAATAAAAGTGGAGCTCTTGGCCATACTGCTCTGGAATGTTAAGTCTGTAAACTAGGCAAAGTATTTTATATGCTATGGGCTGGTTTTATTCTATAATAGAAGGAATTTAAATTCCTAAATCCTACGGTGTTATTATGAACCTTCAAGACAGTTTTCTAACCTTCAACAATGTGCCTTTATCTTTAAATTCCTTCAGCTTTCCTACTATGTTTAAAGAGAAAGAATTTTCATAAGGCTGATTAAAATTTTCCTAAGCTATATAGTTTCATAAATATGTTTTCATGAAGAAAGAAGAGCTCTTGAACCTGAGATGGGCAGCTTTTGAATCTAGAAATTCAATTTCCTTAGAGAATATCTGAAAACCACATTACAGGAAGCTATGGTTCCTGGCTTAAGGGAAGTGGAGGGAAGGAAAAAGTAAAATAACAAAATGTGCAGCCGACCTGAACCTGCCAAAAAAATCAAAATAAATATCACCCTGCATATATTGTCCTGAGCACTCGTTATATTAAAACGGCAGCTGACATCGACCCATAAATAAAAATAGGGTACGAACTTTCTTTAATATGTCAACGCTTAGCAAATTATCAAAACAAAACCAGCAGCGTAAGCTAATTACTTTTATCAGCATTCATGAGAGTTTTCTTGTATTTTCCTAACATTTAAAATACATTTCTGATCGCTTTTGGTAGTAAACAACACACAAATACAGGAACTATCTGCTGATGGATATATTTTATTGTACATTGACAACTGTTTCTGACCATGTGAAGTACTGCACACTTCAAAGGACTGACAAAAAACCCAGTCTGTCCTCAATAAAATTATAACTCCATAACATCAATTAATGTACGCCTGCAGCCCTTTTAATCTACTCCAGTGTAAACTGATTTTCTAATTGTACATTTTCTTTTCCAAATTTCGTTTTAAAGCATTACATTACCTGCTCTGACAGTTTCACCCCCTCCACTTAGATATAGTTTATATAAGTATTAGTTGGTTTTACCAATTTTAAATTTGTCTTTCATATCAACTAAATTTACTACTTCATTTAGGCATTTCTATTTCAATCAAAGAACTTCGTCTCAGACTATTTAAATTATTTCTAATTTTTTGATACTGCAGTGGTAAACTTTTTCTAAAATAAAGCTGTTTTCAGAAACAAAATTTGTGCCATACTTAAGTTTTACTTCCTCAACTTCACCTCCTCTCCAATTTCATTAAAAGCTCCATCTTAAATTTAATGCTGATTATATCCTGTCAATGTACTTGTTTGCTCTTTATGTTGATGCATCCATGTTACTCACTCTTTGCTTACTGGGGATTATGTCTCTAGTCACTCTCCAAAGTTCAGAGTATGAAGTTTTTCCAGTTTCTTTTGTGTCAAAAAGAGGTATGAAGGGCTATAAGTAGACTTTACACAGTCCAAGTGCAAAAATTTATCAGATGAGATTTTTTGGGCCGAACTCCAAAATATTATCGCAGCATAGAAAAGGAAAAATGGAAGTTTTGTCTTTTCTAGTTAATTGATTCAGTCGAATTATTTAAATGGAGACCTATTATCATTTTTAAAAAGATAAACATTGTTATACTCCAGAATTTGTATATATATATATATAAAAAAAGTAAAAAATCGGGGGGGTTTAATCCAAAAGTGCCTAACAGGCAAATAGTGATTTTTCATTAGCACTCAGTAGATACAAGTGCAAAATGTGAACAGTTTAAGAATGCCAAGTGTGGACCAAATCCTGCCAATCCTTATGCCTGCCAAGGATAACATTTCTTTCCCAGTACACTGCTAGGTTTTGGCCCTACCTCTTCTCTCCTGAGAAATAAAAAACCCCAAACTTTCCTTTTTCTGGGTTCAATACACAAACATCTAATAAAAGCATTAAAAATAATATATGACATATGATAATGACTCATGTGTGTTAAGAAACAGCCCTGCCATTAAGGTATTTTAAAATACATCCTTCGTTTCATTTTCTTCTCTCCTAACACAGATAGTCAATACCCATGTTCTTACAACTGTATCATAATAAAATTCAAGATAATTTTGATATGTCAGCATCCAAGAGGTTTCTTATTTCTTTATACTCGGGCTTGAAATTTTTCTTTGAAGGTTAATTCATTGGAACTGTTGTCTTCCTTGTGGGGAATCATTTTTTCTGGTCTCCAGACTTTCAAAATATTATTACTGCAATTAACATGTATTTGAGGACTTGATATTCCTGCATTACCTTCAAAGTCTACTGAATACCTTGTACCAATCAACTTATTCATGGGATAAAATGACTGAGGCAATCTCAGAACCATGTTGATCCAATACAGCAATCCAGCAGCTATTATATATGAATCCACACCAAAAAAATGTATGACTTTGTTCTTCAGTAACAACCGCTGAACTGAACCAGCACTTAAAAATCCTTGATTATTTTAGCAGCCTTGCCTGCCCTCCTACGTCTCAGATTATTTATGAAATCCAGCACATCTTCATGATACTTTATAAATAAACAATAATAATGACTTCTCATGCAGAAACAGTTGAATCACCACAGCATATTTGTTCACATCCATCACATTCTTATCCTTAACTGACATTGAGGACTGCACCTCTTATTTTTAATGCATAACTGATCATCTGAAGACATCACTGTCACTCCCCTTAGGCTTATTCTCTCACCAGAACCTCTGTCTCCAGATCAACACTTTGATGCAGACAGTGGCCCCATCGAAGGAAGCTGCTTTTTCCAGTTTGGATTCAGACAGTCAGGAATGGGCTTCAAAGCTGATCAAGGAGGTCCCAAAACCTTACTGAAATGGGATGTGATCCCAGCTTCTTCAAAAGATGAGAACAACTGGCCAGTAAACACGTGAACTGGATAAGAACTTTCCAAAAGACAAAACAGCGTGCAAGTATTTTTAAGTGTGTTAAACAGATTCTAAAGTAAAATTACTAAGTGCTCCTGCGGCTGGCAGTCTTACTTTTAGACTTACTTTCTTGTAGATAGCAGGCCAGACTACAGCGACAGCTAGAACATCAGCAGAAGCGTATAAGTTTCAACAAAAAACCACTCCAGCAGAAAAGGAGAATAGAGGGGGAAAAATAATTATAACCAGAAAAAAAAAAAAAGTATTTACCTACCATTTTCTCTGAATACAATTCTTTTGAGAACAATGAAATGGATCAGCTCCTCCTTGCCAGCTACTGAAACTTCTCAAGAAAAGTAGCTTGTAACAACTTGAAAATGAATGTATTTATTTAAAGATTATCCATTTAGAACATGCAACCCTAAAGGTAAAGGGCCTATTTCAAAGCTGCCCTGCAGGGCTGGTTCGGAAGCAACAGTGACTTTTGAAACTCAAGTCTGAGACCCGGACAACGGCTTAAACACAAACTAGCACAACCCCAATCCACTGAACTCTGACCTGGGGTAGTACAAAATTTGAATTCTCTGATGATATAATGCTGGATATGATGATATAACAGGAGGATGTTTAACCTACATGTGTCAGTTCAAATACTCCATGTATCTTGTATCTAATATAACATGGTGATCAAATTAAAGTTCCCTGTAGTAAAGCAAGCTAATACAAATGAATCTGTCCTAAGAATCCATTGTGTCAAAGTCAGAAGGTTGTTGGAGGTCTCAAACAACAGCCGTAACTAACCTGTTTCTTGTTTTGCTGTTCCAGACTTCATCCTTTTTACCCAGCCAGACATTTAATTTATGTCCTGGTCATCAGCTGAAGTAATAGGAGATCATAATATAGCAAGACACAAAGCATTCTGAAAATAGAACTAATATCTTTCCTTTTCAAATACCTTAATCATTTCTAAATACACTAGCCATAATACTGGCAACAAAAGAACCCTGATTTTTTAAAACACTTCTGAATGCCTCTCAGTGCCACTATTTCATATTATATTCAATAAAACTTTCAGTGAACATTTCAGAATTGATCCTAGTAAATATCCAAAATCATTTAATACCAGGCACTTGCCAGGTGTCACGACACATAAAAATACTACACAGGTTATCAAGAACACTGAGGAATTTTATGTACAGAAATAACATAGAATCCCTTTGAATTTCTGAACTAATATATAAAACCATGTCAAGTAATTTTCAAGTATGTGTGACAGGGCTGTGAGTTGGCCAGAGCTTTGAAGATCTGCCTCATCCATTTGTTCCCCAAAGAGAAATCAAAGGTCTTTTTATTATGGGAGACAATAGAAATAAGAAGGGGTTTAATCCAGACCTCCCCCTGGTCATTGCTTCCACACAGTTAGTTGGGGAATTTGGAGGGAGGGGGTTGTTTGTTTGTTTGAGAATTGTTTTTTGGAAATTGATTGCATTTGGCTTGTATCAAAACCTGCTCCATCCCTTCTGGTCTTTCAGCAACCACCACGGTGTCCCCATGCTGGTGTCCTGTTGAGCTGAGGACACGAGCGTGCTTTGAAGGGAATCCTGCTCGTCCCCACTTCTGTGCTTTGGTTTGCAGCACAAAACCGCTTCTGAGCGCACTGATGGGATTTCTTGCGGGTGAAATCAAGTTCAGGCTCTGCTCCAGGAATGCACCTAATGCCTTTCAGAAGGAGAGGAGCATTCAGTCTCTGAGACCAGACTAGAGCTGGTCTGAAATTAAATACAAACACACGCTCCCCCTCATCCCCGGAATATGTATAATGGAGTTGCACAGCAGCATTTAATACTCCAAAGTTACAGTTGAAACCTCTCCAGGATGGGCATCCAGTCCTCAGCACCACCTCTTTCACCCCACGGATCCTCAGCGCTGCCTTGGAGCCCTGCACAAACATCCTGGGCTGCCAGGCACCTGCTCACCAGCGATCCTCCCGCCCAGCTGCCGGGTACCTGGAAATCCCCAGCAAACAGCCAGCTTTATCTCAGACAAAATTTCCAGGCAGATTAAGGCACGGTATCTTCTCGTCCTCACGTGTCATCACAGCAGCTTTTCTATTTTACACAGGGGCAAGGGAAAGGAAATGCTTCCTTCTGGTCACCACCAATTCCATGCCGAGGGATGTCCGATGAAAGTACAGGCAAAAGCACAGCAGCTGCTCAATTCATTTATTTATATGTTACTGAGCTTCCACGCTGGGCAGGAACTTCTTGGAAACACTGAAAACCCATCACAGCTGACCTCCCCCAAACCCCTCCCCTCTCACACCTCCACCATGAGTCCTAGAGACCATCCACTCGATCAGGCCTAGGAAAGCAATGCAGCGATGCTTTTGTTTATTATCAGGAGCAATTGCCATTTTACCATGTTATCCATGACATTTTATACATAAAAAGAATAAATTGTTTGGCCATTTCCCTTACAACAAGTTCAAGAAATCCAGCATAATGGTTCTTCTTTGTATTACCATAATAGAAGCAAATGGTAATAAGATGGTAGGTAGATGTGAAAATGCAATAGGACTGAAAGGAAGTGCAGACGAATCATTAAGCCTTCTCTCTGCAACTACAGAAGTACCCATTATTTACTTGAAGGATGGTATTTCACTACCCTGACAATATTCATCTGAATCTCTATGATATTTTGCAGTTTACTGTTTTCCTACAAGCTCTGCATCACCACTGCTCCCTCTCATTTTTCTTTTTTCCCCCTATCATTTCAAAAATAATAATCCTGCAACCTAAATTCGTACTTTTCAAATGACAGAATTTAGAGACATAGTATTTGCCTGGAGGACCATCAGTCTGACTCAGTACGGTGTGGAGTTTTTATATTGAATTTCACTTCTGAACAACTTCAACATGTATCTTACCAGCACAAAAATGATAGATTGAGTTATCAAAACACAACATGAACTTTGATTCCACAAATCATTTGTATCATAAATATAACAAAATTTTCACTTGTTTTCAACTACACACCCAGAACAGCAAATATTACAGATTAAAATGAAGTTTCAGATCAGACCACAGATTCTGGTAAATGCTAAAATCAAGTCAACTAGGGTACTCAAACCAGAAAACAAATATTATAATATTGCATTTTTGTCACAGACTATGCAAAACATTTCTTCTGAGTAACTTAACATTTGTATTTTGAGTATCTCCAAAAATAGCGAAGTAATGAACATTATTAAAAAAATTGATCTTGACTTTGAACACGGGACCAATTACATAGAGCTGATTTCTCACTATATAAAAATAGGAATTCATCTCTCTCACACCCATGATTAAAATGAATCAAGTACCATGCTATCATCTCGCACTAAAGGATCTATTGATGTATTTCTGTCAGACTGTTATGAGTAAGTTTCCCCTTTCTGTATTCATTAAAGTAAAATAAGATTTTATTCACCTTGAAAGAACACAGAACATGTTCTGCACTCCGTGTTCTGGACATGAGTCCCAAAACCTGCAGTTATCACTCTCACCAGGCTCTTAATTTAAATGCCTAAATAAAATACCGTACAATTGATGTATCCTGGGAAGAATTAAATTCAGAAAAAGCTTGGTTTAAGTCATTTGATATCTTTTTATATTATTAGAAATCCCTAGAGTATAAATCCTGCTACTCACGTGCCAGCTCTTATTGTCAGCTTGTGTTTTCTCAGCTTGGCTGTTATCAAGATTTGTTGACAATAACATTTGGATATATACTCCATCAAAATGCTGTACAAATACATATTGTATTAAATAAGACTAACGATCTTTGATCATACGTGCTGTACCATAAAACTGTCACATACACATCTCATTAACGGTACCATTAAACTGATGCGACTTAGAAAGGGGTTTTCTGTGAAAATGCTCCCTGTTTGCAGAAATGGGCAGCAATCACTTTTACCAACAGCAGAGTAGCAGGATAGCACCTGGAGACGCTGAAGATGAAGTGAAGAGCTCTGAAGAGAGCAAGGGAACAGCAGCTTCCTTTAATGCCTGCAGCATGGATGCCATAAAAAACATTTCAAGATCCTGCTACCGAATTCTGGCAAAGGACTTTGCTCTTGAATACTTTTATAATAGCTTGCACATTGTCTAGAAAGCTGTCATGCAGTTTTAAGTTACCGAGGAGAAAAAAGCTTGCTGGTTTTAAGTGGTTTAAGTGGGCTTTTTTTATTTATGTATTATTAGTTATTCTATGGTTATTATTACTATTATTATTATAAAGAGGGTTATTTTATTTTTAAGTGTAACCCCTCCCCCCCAGCAGCTATGCATCATATTTTTATTTATTTTCAAATGATTAGTGGTGATGTTTTACACAGCAGAAAGTTAGCTGCATTGTGAAAACCCCTCCAAATATCTTTACCTTACAAATTCAAGCAACAGTAATTTTACTACCTAGAAAGCATTTGTGATTAAAGAGTTGTCAGCATGAAGATTCCCCCTTTCCCCTAATACCTTGGATTACTCCTTTGGGTTTAGAATTTTGCTATAATGTAATGTATATACTTATACCTGTTACACAAGAGATTATCCATCAATAATACAAAAATAATCCTAGATTACATAAGACTTTACCAGTGAATCCTCAGGGTGATTTATATGTTCTTTCAAACAGTTGTCATTTCAGTAAGTAAAACATACTAATTTCACACACACAAACTGTAGCTGTAGGTTCTCCAACTGGCTGTAAACTTGATTGAAAGCCATGTGAAAAGAGCAGACATCTAACTTGTTTAGCCTGTCCTTATAAATTATAACACACTACTTTCATTGTTGTACAAATTATTAAAAAAATACCAAGACAGACCAAAAGGAAATCTTTTTAATATGGCTAAAAGGTCGCACTTCCTAGTACAGGAAAGAAACAGTGCCAAATTACAGAAATCTTTTTTTCTTTTTAAATTTAAAATACAGGGTACAGGGGAAGACTTTAAAAACAGTAGCTACTGAAACATTAAACTTAATGAGGAATTTAAAGATCAAAGGATGGTAACATTCAATTCACAAAGCTCTTCATGACTTTCATCTCTGCAATAAAGCTGCTATACGCTGACTTAGAGCTATACTGGTTTTTAGTAGCATCCTTTTTACCAACACCCACCACCCAATAAAAATCCTACTGGCAGCAACAGACAGGGAAAACAGAAATACAGTTCATTAAAGAAGCATGCAGACACAGCCTGATTATTTTTAAACTGCAACTTCTTATGCTAATAACTTTTTTGTTGTCAATATTTTGTAGGTAAAGTGGTGAGGATTAAATTGGAAGGAGAAATGGAATGAGCTGGCTAACATCAAATAATAAACAAACACCATTAAAATCACTGGGTTTGACAACTCAAGAGTTAAATTAGAGTCGGAATATTTGGCAGAATTCAAAGCAGAAGAACTATTCACAGATGAAGTACACCTGGTGAACACGTTTGCCAGTGTCAAGCCAAAAGACACTTGGAAACTCTCCAGTGCTGAGTATTTCCAAATACACAGTGTACTACTGTACAGTCAACAAAATTATTTTGATACTACCATGATTCTACTTCTGTCTTTAAAAAAAAAAAAAAAAAAAAGAGTCACATTTTTACAAGTATTATACTAGACTGGCAGCTTCTCCCACAGAGAAAGAAACATTGCATAGTTTCTCATGATATTTCTATGTCCATACCCCAAAACACTTAAATCATGGGTTTGGTAGTATTCATATAAAGATGTGTGAATACATACTAGAAGTAGATTTTCACCAGTTCATTTATTTTAATGCTCAGACGAGACCAATATGATCATGTCACATAATGCAAAGAACCTCTCTCAGTGAAAGCCACGTCAAGCCACTAACTTCTTGTTGAACTTTTACAATATTCAGTCTTAATTTAAGAAGGAATGAAGTATCCATTACTTCAGAAGTTCCTCTGTCTTTCGAAGGTTAATTACTCTCCCTTAGATTTCCACTGGCATTCTTATTCTGAATGCATTCGGTTTGAGCTCTCAATGACTGCATCTCATTATTTTCCAAATTAAATTATCTTTGATATCAGGCATCTTTTTCTTCTGTGTACACACCTATGGGACATGATCAAATAACCTCTTAACCTCAAACAAGTAAAAAAGATTTATGAGAACACATTTAAGCATACAGCACATTTTCTAGACCTTAAATCATCCTCGAAATTTTAAAATATATTTATAACATTTTTTTCTAGTCATCTTTTTATCAGTAGCAGCAAACAAAAGTAATACTTACTCCTTAATTCTGCTTTTTATTCCCTGCTTTTGGATCCAAGATGATATTATCAGTGCACTTTTAGTAATATCACACCAGGAACAGATGTTTAACTGATTATGCACCACTATAATTAACTGCTTTTCAGTGACACAATTTTGGAACTGTTTTCTGGAACGTGCAAGTGCAAACTACTTTCTTTGTTCTGGATATATGACAACGTTCTTGGCCATGTTAAAATGAACGTTGATCTATCACGTCCAGCTCGCCAAGTGATCCCGGTTACACTACAGAGCTGCCCCAGGCTGTAATCATTCCTCCCGACTCTGTCTTCCGAGAACTTTATATTTTCCATCTGGATCCTAAATAAATACACTGAACAGCAACAAGCCATCAGGAGCAGGTCAGACAGGAGTCTATTTAGCTCACTGTCCTGTCTTTGACAGTGGTCGAGGGAAGTTACATGAATATAAAAACTACAGCGAGAAGCTCTGCAGCAAACCAACTTTTTATTTCATATGAAACTGCAATCCAATAATTTGTTGCCTCCTAAGCCCGATAGTGCGGAAAACAGTGAATAACCTTCCCTATTCACTTTCAACATACCATGGAGGTTTTCAGGATAAAACTCCCTCAGCTATTCACCATTCCTCACACACAAGCTTTTCCAAAACTCTGCACATTTCTGCACCTTTTCTTGTCCTGTTATGCCCTTTTTGACGTGGAAGAACCAGAACTGTACACAGTGTCCAAGATGCAGATGCACCACTGTGGGCTTACACAGTGGGAACAAGATGTTTCATTCTGTTACTCGTGTTGACGGCTGCTGAGCTGTCATTTTCACGGGGTGTATCATACCTCCGGAGTATCACTCCTGCAGATAACAAGTGCCTAGTTCAGAGTCAATCAATGTGTAAGTAAAGTTAAAATGTTCCACGCACCCTTTCTCACTCGGCATTTATGAATACTGAATTTTATCTTGATTTTATACGAATCTTCTTCTCAATCACAGAAACTCACAGAAAAGTAGAGGAGGAAATGACTAGGACAGCCAACGTAGTAGTCGTTAAGTTCAAGAAATCAACTCATATTCTCACCTCTGCCCTCCATTCATTACTCTTTTAAGCACTGGCAAACTAACCTTAACAAAATATTATTTGTTCGGTGATAAATATGTATATTTTTCTGCAGAATAACTTCTATTACAATACAGTGCAAAACAGACAAAAAAATACTATCTGAAGCTAACACTTGCAAGTTGAAAGTGAGCAGCCATTTCCCTATAACCACATCCTCATTCAGGGCTGGGGAACCCATCAGCATCCCACAGCATCCTCTGCGGCTGCAGGATCGCCTTCGACTCGGACTCGCTGTCAGCGATGGACACATTTCTCCAGACACGTAGAAAGTGCTTGGCAGAGCAGATCTGTCTCTGCTGACCGGGCAGGAACTCCTCTGCCGGGTCTGTAAATCTTCAAACCATGCACACAGATCGGTACAAGGACAAAGTGATCTGAATTTTAAGCATTTTGCCCTACTGTAAGAAGTACCAATCCACTTGATGGGGTGTAAGTATCTTATAACTCTGTCTCTACTCATCTCTTCTTTCAGGGTCAATCCAGCAGACATTAGGCACCCTGAATGGCCAAAAGTGGCAAAGGCTTTCCTACCAAAGCCTCAAGGAGAGGACTTCCCTCCTGGTCAGTTCCTGGAAGGTGGCTCCCCTAATTTACAGGTTAAAAAAAAACCAACCAAACCCAAAACATAACCCCCCCAAAAAAGCCCACATTAAAAAGAAACAGTCAGCCACATGGCAGGAAATCAGGAAAATGGTGCAGAAAAAAGTGACAAATAAAAGCAAAGGGCATAGGGGCCTGCTCTAAGCCCAGGGACAGGGATGAAACACGGGGTTTGTGGCCAGCCTACACAAAACAATAGATGTTCAGAGAGCATCAGCCTCATGCATGTCCCGCAGAGAGAATGTGGAGAGACTATCTCAAGGAGGGAGCATTACAAAAAGATGACTTCTAGATCGACTAAAAAAAGTAATACAGTTTAAAATATTGTCAATATTTTTAAATTTGTTTCCCCCCATTCAAAAAATTCAAGCTCAAACTGCAATTTTTTCCACTTCTAGTTTCTTTTACCCATTTCCTTCCAGTCTCAGATGAATAGGGTGGTGACCCGTGCTCAATAAGTAACAAAACCTACTACACTATTATTAGCATGTTATAAGTCTCAGAGCTGTGAACTGAAGAATACACAGAAAGACAAAACTGAAGCTTTACTGAAGCAAAGGGGCTATCAATCAGCAGAGCCATGCTGCAGTCTTTCTGAACAAAGGCACTGCCAGCATCATACCAATCAAAATTATTTTTAACAGATAAAAAAATAAAATAAAAAGGACCAATTGACCAGCACTCTCTACCTTTTAAAGCCATTTACCTCATCCAAAACCTTTTTTCGCTGGCATGTTGTTATTGCAATTTAATAGTGGGGTTTTTTTCCCTCTCGGTCAGACCTTCTCCCTCTCTCCTTTCCACAGTGCCAACAACTAAACGAAGCACAAAATATTGGCCTCAACACAAAAGGAAAATTGAAGATGCACTTATTGTTCAGGAATACAGTGGGAAGCAGGAAAATCTATCAATCTGCCACAAGGAAAGTAGGCCAACCAATGAGAAAGCTGACTTCAAGTTTTTATTCATTTTTCATTAATCAAAAATGTTAAAAGCAGGAGCAGACCTTCCTTTTTTTTTTTCCTAGAAGACCAATGCATTTCCCTATGGATTGAATTAAATGTAATGATTTTCGTTATAAAAAAATGTTTTATCACTGCTCTTTTTTCATAAAGTTAAAGACAACACTGATTACATACAAGAAAGCATACCATTGATAACAAGAAAAAAGCAGAGAGATGGATTGCCCCACTGGAGACAGAACCTGGTCCATTTTCCTGACTTTGATAACCACATCAGCTCTGGCTGAAACAAATTAGAAAGAGTTTTGAACTCTTGAAGCTCAGAAATAAACAAGAGGAGGACGTTCCCTTGCCAGCATGCAGTTGAGCTGTGGTAGGTACTTCTTGCCACGGGATGCTCCCAATGCAGGGAGCTGGCATGGGTTCCAGGGGGGGCCGGAACGGGCTCTGGAAAAACAATCCATTTTGGTAAATTAAATGCACAGGAACTACAACTCTGAGTTGGGATGGAGACTAGAAAATCCTTGTGAGAAATATCACACTGCTACTCTACCCTGGCCACCTGCTTTTAAACGTTTCTAAACTGGAGACGTGGTACTGGGCTACATCATGGCCGTTTGGTCCGGTCCAGGACAGCCACTCGTATTTTTATTGATGGTCCAGACTGCAGAAAATGAAAAGCTGTGTAACCATAAACATTTTTAAAGTCCACATATTGTATTTTTACAGATTCCAAAACAATATTAGTAACTGAAAATTCATACAAAATAGCAAAGCGGCAAGTAAAAACAGACGGGAAACCCGGCTGCCCCAGATCTTCAGCCTCAAGCTGAAGCTTTCGCCGAAGCCGAAGCTTTATGAGCCATTCCAATTTCAAAAAGGAAACACCAGCCAACTGAAGAGGCTTATAGACTAACTAATCATATGGAACCACTGGCTCAACATATAATTCAATACCACCATTTTGACAGCTACTTTCAGAGAAAAAAAAAAACCAAAAAACCAACAAACCCCAACTTGACTTCAGTGCTATTTAATAAATGATTACTTGAGGGATTTTATTTGTTTAAAACAATCACTCTGCCTCAGCTAAAGCAGTACTCTGGAAAGCTAGCATTAAAAAATTATTTGCTCTAATCTATTCCAAACTGGGGCTTGGCATCTAATCCCTCTTCATTACCAAATAGCTTGGTAACCAAGTATTCCATTTGTAAAGTGACCATAATAACAATACCAAATAGTTGACCTGAGTTCTTCAAAGGTACCTACAGAAAGTAGCTTAAACATACACTTAAATACTTAAAAGCATTTAATTACAGGGAAATTCAAGCAACAAACTACCATATTCTTATTAACAATACATGAAAATAAGTGAAAATATTTAAGTAATTTCATCCAATCAGCAATACTGCTGTATTATTTATTCAAAAATAAGATGTCTTCCTAGTCAGCAATTTACTGTTTAACTGCATAAAATTGTTATGAAGACTATTTTATGAACCAATTCACTAATGGACTAGTTATTAAACATAAGCACAAATTAATTAATGAGAATTGTTTCAGAAATAAGTTTATTGGAAACAGGTTTATAATGACAATCAATAAGCATGAAGAACTTTAAAGTGATACCTTCATTTGCTCTAAGTGCAGAAGATTAGAATTTATTACATTTATTTAGCTCTTATAGTTATTTTTTGCTTCTTCAATCTATATTGTTGACTCTTTACATTGTTATTTATCACATGTAATTGTGCAGAAAGTGGAAAGAATTATTAATAGTACAACAATAAATGACCATTAATGTGGGGTTTTTTCCCCACATTTTAAGTGTTAGAATTTTCTTTATTCATCCTTTTATTATAGAAGGGAAAAACAAAGAAAAGCGTTAGAAAAATTACTTTCCCTTTTTCTGCAAATCTCATTGTTTCTTTTTCTGTTTAAACTAAAGACATTAGCACTAGAATATCTGTGATAGCTCCATGAGGACTAGCAAGTACATTAATATGCCATGTAAGTCTTTATTTAACATGAAGAGCAGCTGACATTCATTTAATACACATGTGAAATCATACAAATAAATAAATACCAAACATCTATGACTGACGTCATGTCATTTTCTGATGTTTATATCTCAACCTCTGCTCTTCCTCGGATATACTTGGGGTCCACAGAAAGCAGGTCCTCAAATCCTAAGAACTTAATGTGACCCTATCAGCACTATTGCTAAAGAAAGGAAAGGAACGCAAAGGAAAGCACAACCAGCAGAAAAAACCCAACCTTAAAGATGTCTTCCTGCTCGCACTGGATGGACTTACATTCTTACCCAAAGTCTCCCAACATTAAAGGAAAAAAGCATGGAACTTCTCTCCACAAGACTCCTGTATGATATAAACAAGGGAAAGAGCAGATTAACTTTCTGAGAGCCCGTTGTTACCAAATATGGAGGAAAAACTCCCCATAAAGAAATGAGCTACAGATACTATTTTCTACACGCACCAGTAGTTTAACAGCTACCTGAATATCTGGTGTCGTAACTCCCACAGCTTGACTCCATGTTCTGAGCACCGTGTACTCCACATTCCTTTAAACAATCATGATATCATACTTTGAAGAGTTTCCTGAAGCGTAATACGACAAAATTTTACCACTCTCCCTCTACAGATAATTACCTTGCTATAGATGAGATGATGTATGACTCCATCAGGGGCTCTAGTAATAAATAAGTCTAATGATGAAAACGTTGGTACAATACAATTCACAAAATGTGTGCCCAACACAAAAGCCTTATAATGATGACATTCACTGCCAAGGGAATAACATATTTTCCAACGGAAAGCATGTTTTGTTTTGTGCATTTTGACTGTTTCCTTTCCTGCAACCCACGTGTAGTATGGATGGAAAATTGTGGCTTTTCCAAAATTAGTATGGATTTGTCCAGCCATAGCTGAAAACAGTTTATTAACTTGATGTAGTTTAAGATAGAGCTGTATGATAAACTTCAAATATGAATATTACTAGCTATATCACAGGAGAAAGGAATGTAGTCCCTTACGCTTAGATTTGCCTACATATTGAAAAGTTTAGTTTCCTGGCTCAAGAACTGCAATGAGAAAAACAGCACACATTAAGATTTCATCTTTAGCACTGTAATTATTTGCTTTATACACACTTTGCAGTTTTGGAAGGACGGTTGCAGTATTGTTTGAATGTTGTCACAAAGGTGTAGAAAAAAGTGGAAATCAAGCTTTTCCTCTTCCCTTCTAAAAAACAGACAGTGCTGGGGATGGAAAACAAATCTGCTCATTGGGACTGTTCCCTCTGATCATCAGCAACATGTTTGGTGGGCCAATATAAAATTACCACTTGGCACAACCACATTGAGACTTCTCTACTCCGCTGGCTGCAGTTATTAATGATAAACTCTGCGAGGAGGCAGAGCTGGAGATTCAAACATTTTTCTTGTTTGTAAGTTGTGTAATAGAATCAACTCCATCTGCCTGGCCCCAATTCCAGCCACCACTGAACTCCAAGACTTAATGCAGATCTCTCTGAGGACCCATATCCTCACTCATTTCAGTTCCACTCAGCAAGTTCAGAAGAGAAGGATAAAATGAGTCAAGGATCAAAGGTGATGAGGGAAGACGCAATGGAAGGTTTCAGAAAAGGAGAAGGAACTGGGAATTCATGTAAGATGAAAGAAGTGGTGGAGACCGTGAGTTGAAAGCAGAGGCTGCAGCAC
Organism: Anarhynchus alexandrinus; assembly: GCA_008711295.1. Taxonomy (NCBI): domain Eukaryota; kingdom Metazoa; phylum Chordata; class Aves; order Charadriiformes; family Charadriidae; genus Anarhynchus; species Anarhynchus alexandrinus. The sequence continues at coordinate 5,786,212 of VUYV01000011.1, read as the reverse complement.
ACAGCAGTGAAAGTGCAGAGGCTGGCCAAGAAGCGGAGCGTGCCAGAGGACCGAGAGCAGAGCTGATAAGGATGGAGATAGGTTTTTTTCCTTTTTTAAAAATACAATTGCAGTGAAGTGCGCAATACACGTAAGCAGCGAACAAAACCAAGATGAAGATAAGAAGAAAAAAATGGGGAGAAGCATCAATGTAATAACAACCATAATAATAATAATAAAAAGCAAAGCGCAGAATTGAAAAGGTTCTGAGAACAATGGCAGATGGGTCCAAGCACAGAGGACACCCCATGGAAGACAAAGAGAATTAAGCATTTTTCTTAGCATGCAAAGCTTCCCTGAGAGGACACACATTAATGTGTAAAAATTCAGTTCCTTAGGAGTGCTGGTAAATTTAACTCCTCAAAATTGGTAATAACTTCTGTTTTTCTTCTCCATCTCTCGAATGCTGATAGGCTTTCTCTTGCGCCAGGTTGTTAGCACATTCCGCTAGAGGAACCTTTCCTAACATTTGAGTACGCTTCCTCTGAAATTTCTATAAAGCCTACTGTATTAATAAAGTTGCTCCCAAACAGGTTACGCTCTTCTTCCACCTCTCTGCTCTCAAAGAAATCAATACCATGCATATTAATTTGTAATGCAGATATCAACATAACTGTTGCCAGAGAACTACTAATACATAATAATGCTGTGTTCAAATCTTTCCTTAAATCTATGCTTTTCTCCAAATTTTCCAAGCCTGATTTTTACTACTAGTTTTAACATCATTTTCCATTCTACGACGTAGTTTTTCTTTCCTCATGTTACAGTACACATAAAACCTTTACCCTCCCAATTTATACTTTTGTCTATAAACCACACGCTCTCTGGGACAGTCTATCCCATGACATAAAGAGAAGGCTTTTATGGGGAAACATTGTCTTGATTGCTATTAGAAGGGGAAAAAAAATATCTCAGTAATTCTTCAATAAAAAAGGAGAATCATAAAGGTCCATAATTTGGAACTTGGAGGCCTTGACTTATCAGGTTACTCAAAAACCATAATGATACCTTAATAACATAGAAAATCCACTAAACTTCATTTTGTGTTATACAAAGCCTACAGTATATATGCTGAAAATGCGTGTCAGTGCCTTTATACCTTCTTGAGTTTTGATGAATAGCCATTTCAGAAGACAGCCACACACCAAAGGAAAGCTTAAAATAAAAGTTTAAAAGAATTTGCTTACTTATGCATAGCTATCAGCAAATCTAAGTTCTACACAATCTGGGAATAAATCTCAGGTTTTTGCAAAGATTTATGGGTCTGTGAGCATAATACCCATAAACCACTGTGTGCTTACTTTATTGGCAGAACAATTTATACATTTGACATACTGGTGTTCAGATATGCAACCAAGTACAGAAAAGAAACTGTCAACAAGCCTGTAAGACTATAATAGAAACTGCAAAAGCAGAGTTTTCTTATGACTAACCATACCTTCAGAGTACTCCCGAATCAGTCCCAGGCATGAAAACACAGTTGGAACTGATTTTAAGAGAAGGGTGAAGAATGGCACGTTGCCACAAAAATAAGAAGCAAGCCTGAACTGTGTGTTCCCTGCAGTACGTAATTGCCAAAGTAGACGGAAAAAAAATGTTAATATTATAAATATTACAGAGGTTTCAGCCAAATTATATTTGGGAAGTCTAGAACTAGACAGCAAACTTGTGATTGATCAAAGTTAATCGTAATTGATTAGAGAAGCACATATCCAACCTTTTCATGTTTTGTACGCTTTTACTGCTGTGAGGGTTTGGATATTCTATCAGGAAGATGGAAAGGGGGGAAGCTTAGAAATCAATAGGCAATTTTTCCTCAAAAATCTAAGTCAAATAGCATAAATAGTGATTCTTGAAAACATGCACAAATATTATCAATTAGTGAAAACCAAGCGGGCACAGAGCTCTGACTCTCAGCTGTGCGCGAAGGAAGCGTGGAAGGTTCGTATATATGAATGTATGTTTCCTACTGGTGATTCGAGCAGAACCTCTGCCTGTGTACAGCCACTCTGCCCTTTACCTTCCACATTCCTGCCAGCTCTGTGGTATACAAACAGGACAAAAGACAGCAGTGAGGAAAGTAGGGATGGAACATGGTTGGATCCAACAGCTGCAAAATTTGGGATGACAGCGGGTCCCAAATAGGGAGAAACTTCACACAAGAGAGCAGCTCTACTCCGGCTACTTCTGCCCAGAAAGCTTCGGGGTCTGTGCTAATGGCAAAGGAATAAAGGGGCTTCCAGAGTCACAGGGGTTAATAGGACCCTGTTGTTGTACAGCATCAAAGAATTAAAGAAGATTTGTGATTTTAAACCCCTGAAGATGCAGAAAAAGGAGAATATATATAATATTAAACCTTTAGAACTTCATTTTAATAACATTCTTCAGACCCTTTCCTTCTGGCTATTCAGACCCGGCTTCACCTCTCTCCCCACCACTCCATCACTCCCCCCCTCTTCACCTCACCTCACATCTCATATGCCGTCAGGATATTTAGAAAGGGACAAGAAAAGAAAAAAGTATTTTGAGAAAAGGTTCTAGTATGCTTTCTAAACAAAAAAAAAAAAAATCAGATCTTTAAAGAACAGTCCATTTTAAGGGCTGACAGTACTTTGGTCCCGAAGGGCAGCAACTCATGCAGCCTCCTATAGAGGAGGAGGATTATATAGAGGATTTATGTATATTCCACGTACATAAATCACCTTCTCCCTGGCCACTACTGCACTGCAACAAATGAGAATACCTACAATTCAGAAACAAATTTCTGTTGCATGCATCTTCTGATAGTTAAAATTAAATAGACTTTATGAATATTCAGCCAACATACAAAAAAAAGAAAAAAAAAGAAAAGAAAAGCCAGTGATACATACTAAATCACTTCCTGCTTAAAGGCAAACAAGGTCAGTAGCCACCAACTGACAAATTATACCATATCACAAAACCCCAACTTCATTTAAGACTTCTCAATAGGTATCAGATATACACTTACATGATAAAACTCCCTTCCCACATGCATTAGTATCCTCCTGCCCAACCTCACCAGTTTATTTTTACCTCTGGAATGAATATAAGCATAAGATCACAATACTGCAAATTTCCCAGTATGCAGCAAAAAAGGATTCTACGTGAAATTACCAAATTAATGAACTGTTCAATACTGTAAAATAATGTTATCTGTTTCCAAAGATTCTCATCCCATTCTCTTGCAGAAACTGCTTTCCTCAAAGCAAGTTACACGGAGGACTTAAAAGCACCAGGAGGATATATGGCACTGTTTTAACTTACAACATTTAGAGATTAATGATAAGGAGGGAAATAAACTTCAGCATGATTTCTATAACTTTAAGAAGTTAATCTGGTAACTATTAAAGCAGCCTTTATTTTATTGTGGACTTTATTTGCAAAGAGAGTTCTGTTTTCCTTAACAGAATTTTTTCACCCTCTTCTCCTGTTAAAATTTCCAGTAATGCCAATGCATCAGTTTCATCCAAAGAAAGCCCTAACTTGGAAGCGGTCAGAGTACTTCCTACTACTGACAAGTAGACGAGAGAATTCAGATGCAGGTATTCCCTTGTCAGAAATAACATAAAGAAAAATAAAATCTTTTCAGTTATGGTATTTTATGGCCACTTTACTTGAATAAATAACATGAAATATCAAGCAAATTTAAACTAATATCTAAAGACTTTTCATCTCTACTGTTTTTCTCTTCTCTTTATTTTGTTCTCCCCAACCATCTGTCACAGACCATCCACGTCTTATGTGTATTTTATGTCAGTTTGCTTTATGTTAGGAGTTTCTTTCACTACAACACTGGCTTTTTTTTTTTTTTTGAGTTTTGGAGAAAGCATGTATAAATATGTATACACACATAAATAATGGAACAGGAACCCTGGGTTTTATTCTTTTTTTCTGCCACTTTGAGTGAACACGGGAAGCTAACCAAGGTGAAAATACTTGTGAAAAAACGTTATCATGACAATTAGCCTACCTTCTTTAATAATGCTGTTATTTACAAATCAGCAATGCTATGTGAGATCTCATATCAATAAAGAAAAATATCTGAGTTTTAAGATGGGGAAATGAAACTATTGAATAATATTTTTTTTGGTCATCCTTTCCTCAATTCTTGCTTTGTTTGCTTTGGCTAGCTTAAACTCTAAGCTCTTTGGGACATAAAGAACATTTTGTGATCTATTTTTACAGCAAGATGCTTATATTAAATAAACCATATTGATATATCCTAAACTGAATATACGAGTGTAAAAGACAAGACTGGAAATGAAACAAATACATTAATATAATAACTTTGAATAAATTCCAGTAGACATGATAATGGATGTGACATAAAAGTAATTTTGGGACAGAGAAAAGTGGAGCAGTGCTGCTTTCAGAAGACCACTTAATGTTTGCAAAGTGCTTTGAAGACAAAACCCCTACGTGTGTATTATGGCTATGGATTACCACTGGAATCATGCAGCCTTATTGTGAAATTGAGAATCTGAGGAATTCGAGACAACTTCCAATTCAAAGAAGAAATGCATAGATATAATAAAATATGAAGAGTCCTGGATGATATGGAATTGCTATGAGCCACACACTACCTTAAATTTTCTCCATTTCTATCATGACAGTTAAACCAGCAGATTTCCATAGGTGTATACATGGGTAAAATTTGTAAAAATAACAACCTTCAGGATAAGTGTTGGACTTGAATTGAGTGAGGGGGGAAAAAAAATCATAACGCTACTATCAGAAACGGATGGCATTTGTAACTTCAAAGTATATTCTGAGAACTTCTAAGACTAAAAGGATAAACTTTTTAACACCACTTGACGGAAAAAAAAAACCAAACATATTTTCAGAAAGTAAGTTACCTACCAAGATATTGTCCATTTTACATGGAATAACTCAGAAAATAATCCAATTTGCTAATTCCTAAAATTTCAAAATGTAGGACTTCCATATTGCAAAAAGCAGCAACACAATTATTACTGTTGTACTCCATATAGCCCAAATTTCAGCAGGTCAGTCAAAAGTTTAACAACTAAAATTTCTGTTAGCATAGAAGAGAAGCAAAATTGCAAATAATCTTTTTCTCTAGAGTTACACTTTAACAACCCAATCACTTGATTGAAAAAAAAACAACCAAACAAAACAAAACCAACTATAAAATATCGATTCAATATAAGAATTTCCAAGCATTCAGCCATAAATTCTAAACTGAGAAAATTGTATTATTCTAAAGGGATATAACTCCTCCTTGTTAGGTCTATGCTTCCACGCCTACCAAGAGCGAAGTGGGGAGAACAGAGCCCATAAATTAGTGATTCAATACACAAGGCACAGAAATACATGTTGCAAATCAGTAAGGACTAGAATTCCTTTTAACAAGATACATGCAAATATCTTTGTGAAGCTACAGCTAGGGTTTTCCTTTTGATCCAGTCAAGCACTTGAATCCCATTTCCAAAGCAGTAAAACACTAACTAAAGGCAGTGGAACAGAGTCCAGAACAAGGGGGGGTGGGGGGGGGGGGGGTGCTTTTGTTTTTTATTATAAAATAAAGAGGAGGGGATAGTTGCTTTATCATTTTATATTTCAATTTTATTTCTAGTGCGATTGTTTATTATTGGGAGCATTCAGACAGTACTGAATAGCTCTAGTGTTCATATGATTTCAAAGAAACTATGCAAACTTACCCACCTCATAAGCTGGAAATAATTGGTCTCAACCTGTTAAGAATACGGATTTTTTCAGTGACTTCACACTAGTTTGCAGTCACTATGTGTGACTGAGTCAGAAGTACTTTCAGTAGCAATACTTTTGGTACATATATGCCATAAAGAGCCTAAATCATCAAACTCAGCCAAGGTCCATGGTCACTTAGGTGAAAAAAACATTGAACTAGCAAACTGTAACTTCTTAAATTTGCTGATAAGCAGCATTGCGTAGCATGTAAAGGAAATGTTACACATCCACAGCTTCATCTCTTAATGGATTAAGAGATAGAGCAGAGGTAAGTCCTCTGTCATCTCTGCAGAACGGTTAAAAAGAGTTTGGCTTCGATCTTCCCTTCCAAAAGAAAATAGCACCACGGAAGCAGCATCCCTATATCATAAATATATATGCACTAGAAGATTACTTAATCTACCCCAAATCCTCCAAACTGTTTGTTACATTGTTTCATTACAGTGTTACTGCATGTGAATATACATTCCTTTATTCACCTCTATTTTTCTTAATTGATAAACCAATCTGCAAGGTTACTTTCCATATGTTAAAGCTCTCTTTCCCTCTGTGGGCCCATAAAACTGAATGGAATCAGGCAGCGTCTACTAGAATATTCTCTTTTGCCCAAGTCTTCCATGCAGCTACAAAAACAAATGTAAGAGCGGTAGTGTTTGAGCTTTTTATCATTATTTTCTGCAGCTGGCCGAATCTCACAAGTGTAATTTAAATCATCAAAAACAGTTTCCGCTGGAAAATCTTTGACACATTCAATCAAATTGTCATCTGTATGTTCCAGCTACTGAAAATTATTACATCCCTAAGACAGATTTTAAACTTTTTTCCTTTTTACCTTCAAGATTTAGCCTTAAATTTACTTATTGAGAAGAAAAAAACCTGAGAAGACAGACTGTAAGAGGAAAGGGATAAGTTTAGGTGGTACATGGTACTGTATTTGTCCACGTGAAATACAACAAAAACCAATGGTTTGTATGTTTTATATCAACTAAGGACAGCTAATCACCTCTCAGGTCAATGGCTGCTTGTAATTAAGTTTTTAAAGTATCTTTCTAATGAGTACTAGCAAGCGTTATTTGAAATGTGCATCTTTAGGGTGAAAGTATCAAGTTTGCTACTGGTGCCTTAAATCATATGTACAAGTGAGCAAATCCTCCCACCTACCACTTCAAATGAACCACCTCCCCTGTTCAACTTTTCTCACTTCTGTTTCCAATTCTATTTCTTTTCATGACAGTGAATACATACTTCTGTTGATCTTATGGTCAGCTGGATTCATCTACTGGTACTTACCTCATTAAAAGAAAAGTTTCTTTAAAAAAAAAAACAACACTAAATAAGACTCTGTAAATCAATGCTTAAGGAGAAAAACCTTTGCAGACATGCTGTGTGTGAGAGTTTCTGCAGATCTTTAACCAGTGGGGAAAAAAAAAACCCTGCCTGCCTGAGATGCCAACATTTTATACTTTTGGGGGAGTACAAACTAATAACTATACAGCCAGTTATATAAACTACGAAAGTAGCAGTGAATTTATCACCTAGGTTAAAACGTAAGTTAATGTAATAATTTTATTCTAAACCAGCCTATTAAAATTTAGCAGGAAGTGTAGTTGTTGTATATTAACAAGCAAAAGTTTCCCAAATGAATAATCAGCATCCAGCTAATCAGCATCAAGTCACTCAACAGTTAGAGCTAAAACTGAACTGAAGCGTACACAGCACATCTGTACGTTTACAAGCACAAGCTCCCCAGATGTTATAAATTACTATCTTTACCAGTTGTCTCCTAAAAGTGTTGACTTAAAGAAAGTGCAGTGAACAGTGGAGATGTTCACAGCAGGAATTGTCAACAGAACTAAACTCAACAGTAAAAGATCTGTTGATATGTGCATGATCTAAAGGGTAAATGTCACAGAGCTATTACTGCTTGGGTCCATTACAGGGACATTACTTTCACCCATACTTGATGATACAGTTACAAAAAGTTCTACTGCTTTATTTACAATACACGCTGTATATTCAAGTTTAGCTATGTGCAACAGGCAACAAAACATCATAACCTATTTCCAAGTCACTTGGCAGGGGGCACAGGGGACAAAACACCAAACCGTGAATCATTTTCAGTGACCAGGCAACTCAAAACGATACTGGCGATTGTGTCATTTCAAAATGTTGTACACAAATTCTTGTTAAAAAAAAAAAAAAAAAAAGAGACATCAGATTTCAAACTTTATTTAGAAGAGACGAGAGAGAAGGGGAAAACCGGTTAATTGCACAGACCTCGGGAAGGCAGTTTACCATCATCGGTACCATTCATTTATTGCCGGGACAGTCCGAGCCCACGCCGGGGCCGGCGGAGAGGTGCACCAGCGAGCTCCATCAGTCCTGCTACCACTGACATTTTCCAAACCACCCTGCACAGCAGCATGCAATTTCCAGCAGGCTAAGCCCAGCTTCCCCAGCCCGACCAAAACGCCAGCAAGAGTTTCCAAACTGAGGGGAAAAAAAAAAAAAAAGGAACTACCCCAAACTCTCACATACTTTTTAAAAGCCGGGCCGGGCTTACAATCTGCGCCGAGCGGTTGTGCCCACCCCTGCGGCAGCGGTCGGGGCGGCGGCGGGCGCGGCCGTGCCGAGGGGTCCCCCCAAACACCCCCACACACCCCCCTCTCCTTTGGGGTACCCCCCGGGCGGGGCGGGGGGGGGAGCCCCGGGGCGGCCGCCGCCAGGTGGGCGCTGCCCCGGCGGGGCCGTACTCACAGGGACACGGTGCGGTTGGGCAGCACGGCGGGCTGCAAAGTTTCCACCAAGTCGCCGCCGCTGCAGACCACTTTGATGCGGAGGGAAGGGCGGCCGGGCCCCTTGGCGCGCTCGGCGGCGCAGAGGCAGCGGTCCACGATGAGGTCGGGGCAGTTCCTGCTGCCCCCGCACAGCCCCAGCACGGCGGCCGCCAGGCAGAGGAAGAAGAGGAGGAGGAGGCGGCGGCGGCGGCGGCGGCACAGCCCGCGCATGCTGAGCCAGCCAGCNCCCCCCCCTTTCCTCCTCCTCCTCCTCCTCCTCCTCCTTCTCCTCCTCCTCCTCCCCGAGGAGCCGCCGCTCCTTTCCTGCCGCAGCCCGTGCGCCGGCGGCGCTGGGCGAACCCCGCGGCGCGCAGCGGCCCCCTCCTCCCGCCGCCACCTCCCGCCACCCACCGGGCACAGTCACCCCCCGACACACACCGGGGTCCGGACCCCCTTCCCGCGCCCCGCCGGCAGCCGCAGCCCCGGGGAGCTGCCTGCGCGGCTGCTACCTGCGCTGGACCGCGGTGCTTTCAGCCCGCGTTGGGTGTCCGGTAATTAGGGAGGGTGGGAGCGGGGGGACACACGGATGCGCCAAGGACGAGAGGCACTGCAAAGCGGGTGCGACCAGCCTGGGCACAAGTTGGAAAACCGGGAGGTGGAAAAAATGATACGGGTTGGGAATCTAGTTTTGCAAATAGCCATCTTTCCTACTGCTCTTGAGGAACGTGTGTGCCAAGTGCTGTTCACACCTACGGTGGTGGGAAAGGAGTTTCAGGCCACCGCAAAGGTCAGTGCAGACCAAGAGACAGGACAGTCCTCCAGCCAGCTCTGTACAGAGCGGCCACCGCTGCCGGGGAGGGTGCGGGCAGTTAGCTGCCTTCGGACATCTCAGCTGACACTGTGGACATGACCTAAATCAAAGGTTTGATCTGCAGTCAAAGACTGCTTCATCACCCAGGTCAACAAGCAGAGTTCTTTCTTTTCTACTTGTATTTGTATGTCATTTATGGTACTCTATGGGTTTGGAGTGTTCTCAATAGTATTTTATGTGATATGATTGGTAACTCTTAGGGCAGATTTTCAGCATCAACTGCAAGCTACCCTGTTGGGTTTTTTTCCTGAAAGTGACAAAAAAAAAAAAAAATTTGTAACAAGGACTTACATTTTTAATGGGCTTTTACAAAACGAGCAAGTTCCTTGCCTTCTCTTACTCAATGGAGACTCACAACACACATTTTCATTGCAGGATCTAGGCCAAAGTTAGTAATAGCCTGCCATGGCTGAAAAGCTATTTTAAGAAATTACTATTTTTTTAAAAACAATATTGTATTATAGTCCCTTAGGGAAGATTCGTCTTGCACATTTACAATGCCTGTTATCACTGCGTTCTAATACCTAATTGGAGCCTTGAGGCACTAAGTTTATTAATAAGTGATAGAAGGGTTAGTGCCCTTGTGAAATTCCAGGCTAATAGGAACTTTCTCAGGAACAATCTTTTTCTGTACAGTTGTTGATTTAAAGAATCATAAATATTACAATCCCTGTTCTTTTATTTTTAAAAGCAAAGTTGTGTAAGGCTGACTGGCAGACAGCAAAATGGACTGTGTTACGTGAGACCACTCAATGTTGCGCTGGTTGCATGCTGTCCTTTATCGTAAGAAACCCATTCGTAAAGAAACCCAATGTGGCATTTAAATTTGCAAATGCTTTTTTAGCTTTGAAAAACTGCCTCATCCATACTGGTTTTGAAAGCACAAGTGGAGAATACACATTTATTGAGACGAAGCATGGATTTCATTCAGTGTTAACCTTGCTGAGAAGGAATGGAATTTTTCAAACTCAGCCCTAAACACATGCTAGCAGAATTTCAACATTTTTTCTAACTCACTGATCCTGAAAGTTTTTGAAGAATATTGTTTTGTTAAGGAACAAGAAGGTTTACAGTCACATGGAAGCCATCTATCAAATCCTACAGTAAAGGCAGAAAAGTTGTTATTCCTAACATTAGAGGTGAAGAATAAGGAGAGTTTCCTCTCCAGTTCCCAATGCATTGGATCCTTTTTTTTTCTTGCTTTATTACAAATAAAGAAACAAAAGTCTCAGGCTTCTTCCCTCTCACAGAATCACCCTCCTTCACTGTCATCTTCAAATATGAAGAAAGTACAATTTTTATGATGATTTAAAAGCACAGATGGTGGTTCTTGCCCTGAGATCTCACAGTCTAAACAGGTCCAATTGAAAAAAAGACCTGGGCACCTACAAAGCTCCATACTGCTTCAGTCATGACCAGCCAGCACAGCAAGGCATTTAGTGTTGCTGGTAGCTAACCCAGACTTTGCAAGATGCATCTTCAACCTGCTCAGGATGTGCAAACAACTGAATTTTCCATGTCGTGAGAAGGTGGTATAGTCCCGAATTCCCTTGTAAAATGAGAGGAAAAAAGTTGTGGCACTGCAAATTGAAGAGCAGCCAACATTGCACTATGGGTTCCAAAACTGCCAGTGTTAGACAAACAGTGTGCCTGCAGTGTGGGTGCCTTTGGACACTTACGCAGCAGGTAGCATGTGATAGGGCATGAGCTCCTCAGCTGGGTTTTGGTGTGTGCAAAACGAGAATTATGAGTTTATAATGTATATTAAAGTCAAAGACTCTTGGAGAATTCAGGTGTCTGTGCTGTTAAATAGAACCGAGTGAAGTTTTTTTAATTTATAGTTGACCTTGGACTCTTCCATTTCTCTTAAATCTTTTTAAATCTAGCCCAAGGTTATTGCACATGTGTATTAGAAGGAACACACTTTAGGATAGCTTTCCTTACATTTTTCTCTCTTGATTTGGTCAGCAATAAGAATGTTGTGTGTGCTGGTCTCCTTTTGCTCACAGAGCCAACCTGGAGAACTTAAGAAATGCTTAAGGAGTCCTAGAATGCCGAGTCCTGCTCAGATGAACTTCCTGGCAGACAGAAGCAAGACCAGAGATTCACTTGAAACATGAAATATTTTCTAATTTCAATAATTTCTTTACAGTTAAATTCTTGCTTTGGTTATTTGATTAAATCATAGAAGTGAAGGATAGATTTTCTTTGATCTGGCAAGTAAGAAAATTACTATATGTGGCCATTATCTTTGTATTTTTACTTCTGTGCATCAAAAGTCTTAAGGATTTTTAGTAGGTGTGTTGGTACACCATGAACGTATAACAGTACTTGAGAGGGAAATTTCATCCTCTGCTTGAGTGTGTAAGTGTTAAAAAGGAATGTAAATAAATTTAGGAAGGTAATCCTAAAATGGTATTGGCCAGAATCTCAATCCATTCTCTGCCCGGCCTGCATTTGTGCTTGGGATTGACCCAACCCAGGTGCAGGACTCTGCACTTGGCCTTGTTGAACTTCATGAGGTTTGCATGGGCCCACCTCTCAAGCCTGTCCAGGTCCCTCTGGATGGCATCCCTTCCCTCCAGCGTGTCAACCACTGCACACAGCTTGGTGTCATCAGCAAACTTGCTGAGAGTGCACTCAATCCCACTGTCCATGTCACCAACAAAGATATTAAACAGCACCAGTCCCAGTACCAACCCTGGAGGAGCGCCACTCGTAACTGGTCACCACTTGGACATCGAGCCGTTGACCGCAACCCTTTGAGTACGGCCATCCAGCCAATTCCTTATCCACCAGGTGGTCCATCTATGAAATCCACATCTGTCCAATTTAGACACAAAGATGTCATGCGGGACAGTGTCAAATGCCTTGCACCAGTCCAGGTAGATGACATCTGTTGCTCTCCCCTTATCCACCAATGCTGTAACCTCGTTGCACAAGGCCACCAAATTTGTAAAGGACTATTTGCCCTTAGTGAAACCATGTTGGCTGTCACCAATCACTTCCTTACTTTCCATGTGCCTTAGCAGAGTTTCCAGGAGGATCTTCTCTATGATCTTGCTGGGAACAGAGGCAAGACTGACTGCCCTGTAGTTCCCCAGGTTTTTGGTTTTTCCCTTCTTGAAAATTGGGGTTATGTTTCCCCTTTTCCAATCAGCAGGAACTTCACCGGACTGCAACGACTTCACAAATATGATGGATAGTGGCTTGGCAACTTTATCTGCCAGTTTCTTCAGGTTTCATCAGGTCCAACAGATTCATGCACCTTCATGTTCCTTAGATGGTATCAAAACTGATCATCTCCTACAGTGGGAGGTTCTCCATTCTCCCTGTCCCTGCTTTTGACTTCTGCCACTTGGGTGGTGTGGCAAGAGCACTTGAATGAAAATGGACAATATAAAAAGGAATTAGAGGTTAGAGGTACAGGTGATTCATTAAACTGGAGATTTACATTACATTTATATCATGTTCCCAAGCACAAAACAGCAGCAGCACCTGCTTAACATCACAGGACTTTACACAGCAATTAAGTAACAAGAATGTGTTATACAATAATAGGAAATATGGGGAGGCAGAATGTAAATAAGTCGATTTGAATTTTGTCAGGATTTCAAAATTGTATGTTAGTATTGGAAGAGAGCCATGGAAACTTTAATAACCACAAACCGTCAGGGCTTTTGTTTTATTTCTTATCCAGAAGTTGGCATTCTATCAGCCCTCTAATTCCTTGAGCATTGACCCTTTATTGACAGTAGTTAAACAATGAATCATTCACCCCATTTCCTCCAGTGCCTCAGTATCCCTACACCGTTATCCCATCATGACTGTATCACACGACGTGTTACATCAGCCTAGCACTACATTATGGCTGTAAGCCTTCACCATGAAATGTTTTAAAAAAAAAAAAACAAACCAAAACTGAAAAAAAACACCCAGAAATAAAACCCCAGGCCTGGAAGAGATTTGGCCTAGAAAAGGGATAGGTAAAATAGCTGGGAGAAAAAACAATCCAGAGCAGGTTTCCACTGGGGCACGTGAAATTCTGTGAAAAGACGTTATTTGAAAGGTGATAAGAGGAAAAAAACAGAATGGATATTTTAGCTTCACACATAGTGAACTAATACATTGGTATTAGAGGTAGGATAGTCCTGTTCCATAAAGAGTTCATCTATGGCATTGACGATTTCAAAACAAAAATAATAAAAGCAAAATTGTTCAGAATTGTTAGTAATCACTAGACTTCATTGGATAAAACTGAGTGCAAAAACAGACTCTTGACAACATGGTCCTGAACCTATTTAACAGACTGAGTAATCTTTTAAGGAAATGCGGAAACTGAGTCATTCAGAACTGGGCAATCAGAGCAGGCAATCACGTACCAGGGGAACAATGCTGCGTTAGAAAGAACTGACAAAACAGGATTTCCATTTCTGCTATTCTGCATCAGCGCAATCAATAACACCTCTGGATTGTTTTTATGTTAAGAAAATATAATGTAAGAAACTCTCAAATACCGTTGCATTGTTTTCACTCCACTTATATTTCGCATCATATTTACAGTTATAAATGTAGTATTGTATCTGAAGTCAAAATGGTTTTGATCAATTCTGTCCTTGCAGGCTGACAGGTTTGCAAAAAAGTTGCATTGAACTTTTCATTGAAATAAGGAGGTCCTTGAAGTTAGAGACCTCTTGTTAAAAAAAATATGTGGCTTTATTTGGTCTGTAGCAGAGTGGAGACTAATGCAAAATTCTGTTAGAAACTGAGACTGTAGCTTTGAAGTTATACACAAATAACGATAAACTATCAGTGGGGAGTGGGATAATTATCACAAAACTATCAACAGTGAAATAAATAAATAATATTTGGAAGAAAGAGACTAGAGCGTTAGCTGTGCCTCAAAGTTGAGCCAAGTTTTTTTCCAACGAATACTTCAGAGCTATTGCCAAATAACATAAAAAAACCACCCCCGCCCCCCATCCAACAAAAGTCATCGCTACATGGGAGTATACCTCTCTGTAAATTTCTGATGACCACCAAATGCAACCCCAACTGTTACCAAGTCCCTCAGCTGCCTCAGAGAACAGATTGAAATTGTTCAGAAATGCTATTAATGGCACATATTTTTTAACATTTTAGCCTTTATCTCTTCATGCTGTTTTATTTACTTGCACAGTAGCAGAAGAATGACTCTTTTGCATGGTCAGCCAAAGGAGAACAAGCTTTTTTTTTTTTAAACTTTGTACCTTCTGAGGTCTCACATGGGGAAAGGTTCATACTGCAAAACTGTATTGAAAATTGAAACCCTGTCCTGCAGAAGGCAGAGCAGAAAGTACAGCGGGGACGGCAGCTGCCTGCGGTCCCACAGACCGGGGCATCTATTCCTGCAGGAATGCAGGGCTTTTCGGGTGAGCCACCCTCTTTCTCTCTCACGTGGTTAAGATGCACTGGGAGGATATATTTTTGGATGTTGCTGTACATGCCAGTGCTTCTGAGTGTTGTTCATTCCTAAGACACATGAGAATTCTGACTGACTTACCAGCATGCCTTGTATCGGAGAAAAAGGGAGAAAAACACAGAAAATCCTAGCACCCTGAAAACAGTATTTTTCAGGTAGAGAGCTGTTTCAAGGTTCATTTTCCTGTCATACAAAAATGCTTCTTCTCTCTGCCATCTCCCTGCATAAAGAAGGTCAAATCAGTCTTTTCCACACCTTCCTGAATTGTGAAGATCTCATGATACCCTCCTTTGTACTTCAGAGGTGGCCGGTTAGGGACTCTCTTCATTGCAGAAGAGACATCAAATGGAAAGTGGATATGCTAAGGTCAGGAAGATGACAGGAGTCATAGACATAAATAGCAAAAGCAACACTTATTTGTGCAAGTTCATTAATGGGCTTTAAATACAGTCTGTAGTTGTTGCTAGTGGAGTTTGGGTTTGAAGCACGGTCAGAGAATGCCAGAATGATTTACGTCAGAAGGGAGCTCTGGACATCACCTGGTCCGAGTCCCCAGTTAAAACAGTGCCAGCTTCAAAAGTCCATTTGGTTGCTCAGGGCTTGTCCAGAGACACTTTGACCCACTACACAGATGGGGATTTCACAGCCTCTGGGCCCCGCTCCAATGTTTGGCCATCCTTGCTGCAAAGAAATTTTTTTTTTCCTTAGCTCTTACAGTAATTTCCCTTGCTGCAGATTCTGTCTATTCCCTTTTTTTAATTTTGCTGTGTACCTCTGGGGAAAGAAAAGTCTAGCTGCCATCTACTCTTTAACTACCCATTAGATAATTGAAGACAGCATTAAGATCCTCCCTTTGCCTCTTGTTCTCCAGACAGAGCAAACCCTGCTCTCTCCCTTATGTGCCAGGTGCTCCAGCCCCCCACCAATCTCTCTGACCCTCCGAAGAATTAAAGCCAGTTTATCAATGTCTCTTTTATATGAATGTACCATCCTGTGACAATATATGAATGGTGCAAAATAAAAGTAGTTATTACTCTATTATTTCCCTTCTTAGTCAACTTAACGGCAAGGGTATTCAGCAAATTTCTGGGTTACTTGCTATCATGCATCCCGTGAATTTAGAATTACTTATTGACTTAACCTGTATTTCACCACTTGCTGGTTTATTCACTTGTAGCAGAAAAGGAAAAATAACAATTTATAATCTGAAAGACAATGATTGAAATAAGAATCTCATTATACAATAAATGCTTAAGATAGACAAATGTTGCATCGCCTGTTACGTTTTGTCCTTGTCACTCAGTTACATGGAATCCTATCTGAACGCCGACAGTAGTATTATAGAGATTTCATGCATAGCTCGCACTTCTAATAACTAATTTATTTGCTTTTAAATGGCCAATTGAAAACATAGGGAAAACAAATTACAAAGACTAAATGAGAACGTTTATTTATACATGAAGAGAGTTTTAAAAAATAAACTGCACCATGGCTTGAACTAATTTTGTAGAGGATTTAAGTAGATTCATATTTTGTGGCCAAGTTAGAAAGTCCACTGATAGAAGTCCTAACATAAAAAGGCAACAAATCCAATTACCACTAACAGCTGTGCAACAATTCTGCTAATATTAATAATCCCTCAGTCCAACTAAATTCTAACACGCTTCCATCTTTCTCTAAATTCCTGCTGTCAGAGCAAATTTCTGCCCATTGCCTTACAAGCAGAAAGTCGCATCTATTGTTTTCTGTCTGCGTATTCCCACTTTCATTTCATTTCCCACTTCAAGCCACTTGAAATTGTGTCAGTCACTATTACATACTATTTCTTAAAAGCTCCTTTGGAGAGCTCATGTTTTCCTCAAACAATTCTCTTCCTCAGCTTAAAGGTGGTTTACAACCTGACCTCCTCTTCTGTTAGAGCGGTGCTTTCTTCCCTCTATTTCCAATGTCTTTTAGATTTGTTGGTAACTCTTGGGTTTGCTTTTACACTTTCTATGCATTCTTGGAGAACAGAACTGTTTCCTTGGTCTCCTCATACGAAAACATCAAGAATAACCCATCCCCTCCATAATATTTTACTCCTCATCCTGTTTTTTAAGAAGCATTATGCCCTTTTATATCATTCATCTTGGTACTTTTAGAAAGGAAAACCTTCAGTGTTAAAAGAAATAAAAGGACTGTGTAATTATAGTTCTATGTACAGAAACAGCAGCAAGTATCAACCAAAAAAGAAAACCACTTAAAATAATTAGCATTAGAGGCATGAAAAATAAAAAGCATATGTATTTGAAAATCTTAATTGCTGTTAAGCGTAGCACAGATGATTCAGGAAAGCATTATTGCTTTTAAAGGGCCCCACCTACATCTGAATCTTATGGTATCGGGACCCATAAAAACACTACTTGAATAAGGATAATATTCAGGAAAATAAAATAATTGGCAGAGATCGCTGAAATTACTTCTGCTTCTCATTTGTAAAGCTCTGTGTCGTACAGGTATTGACCAGTGTCAGACACTAAACCAACCACAAAACAAGCTGGTGAGGGCTGCTTTTTAAATGAAGACTTCTAGCTCCTGAGAATCACTATAAAGCTATTATTCGTTATTCTTTTCTTGTAAAATGTACCATTTTCCCACTCTGTTTCCTAACGTCCTCTCTTAATATGCAAGTGCATTTGGAATACTGAATCACGCTCCAGAATGGCAGCAATTGGTATGCATGCGGTGTTAATTGAGTCAGGAAACATTCCTCACCAGATGGATATGGATTTTTGTGAATGCATAATGGCCCTTTAAGAAGCTTAATAGAAAAGTATGAAACCTTTTACAAACAGCATTCCGAAGCAAGATTGCCAAAAGCAAGTGCACATAAATAGCTCAGATAATTGGGGCTGTATTCCTGCGCCCATCCCCAGCAACAGAGAGGGGCTGCTGACCGCGCGCCGTGCTTCATATTAGCTTCCTGCTCTGGGCTGATCATTAAGTTGCCCTCATCTTCTTTCAAACACCAGAAATTTAGGTTTTGTCCTCTGCCAGGGCTTTAGCATTGGTTTGCCACTGAACATAGCTTCCCGCTTCCCACATAGGAACAGATTTTTTTAAATCCTGCGCTTGTTACAGCAGCAGCTACAGGCTGGTACAAAGGTCTGGGTCCACTGTGCTGTACACCTCTTCTCCAGGCACAGCGAGTCCTGTCCCCAAACTGAAGAAAAAAAGGGGAAAAGGAGACAAAATCCAGCAGGACAGCGGTAACGCAAGGAACAGGATGCAGACACCTCCATTTTACATTCTGCACTGGGCCAAGGGACGCAGCTGCTTTCTGATATTATTGGAAATTGTACTGGTAGTTTTGATGAGCCTCCTGTAAAGAGCCATCTACATAATACTATTCATTATCTGTTTGCTTTATCTACATTTTCAAAAACATGTGTACAGCATATGTTTCTCATCGTTGACTATGACCTTTGTTTATTTATAGTTTTAAAAACTCTGACTACTGCCAGACACTATTAAAAATAAACATTTTTAATTGTTTTCATGTTTTATCCTCCCCTCCCCTTTCCACCCAAGTCTGACAGGATGAAACATTGTTTTTGCTTGTGATACAGCTAATTCTGCTGCGAGAAGAAAGAGGACTAGAAGGAAGTTGTATACATACATATAGTTTTATACACATAGTTTTATATTCAGCAGTCTGGAAACAAAGCAAACTACCATCTCTCAGTCCCCTTTAATATAGGTCTCCCCATTCCCAGGATCTGTCTTCAGCTGAGGTGGCAGAAATGAGCACTGACTTCTTCTCCTGCCTTTACCCCAGTCAAACCGAGCTCTTTCTTCCCAGCAGCACAGACTCGACACGAGAGGCCGTCTTCGTTTCCCATATAAACAAATAGCCGGACTGTTCAGTGCAAGGTGGGTTTTTGTTTCCCCAGGCAGAGAAAAAGCCTTCTGCATCAAAAATGAGTTGCTTTAACAACTAGAATAAATGATGAGAATGTCACAACTGTGCCATATCCCTTTCCACCTTCTATTCATCATTTCTGGTTTTGTCTTTGGAAACAGAGACTTTCGCTCTGATTTTTTTTTCATGGATTTAAGAATCTGATTCCAAACCTAAGCAAAATGGGTACAAAATACCAGGGAAAAGTTAAACCACAACTTTTTTTCAGTCTTTCTGATCAGCTGGCTTTTGTGGTTCCTCACTCAGATCAGTCTTTACTGTAAACCTGATTTTGGGGTGCAAAGCCATTTTTAGGGAACTGGGATGCCGCCTTGGCACCATGGATTTTACTGCATGACGCTCACCACTCTAAGAGCATTGCAGAGCCTAAGCCTCTTAGCCAGTACTCTGGTGAACGGGATGGAAATGCGCTAATTAAAGGTACTCCTAAATCTCCAGTAGTTTTACCTACATTTCTTGGTGTACCTACCAGAAGCAGTAAGTACCAGACTTTTTTTGATACCTGTCGTACCTCCTTTTCTGAGGTAGGCTTCTACTTTATTTCTTAGTCAATAATAATGACAATGTTTTAGAGAAGCCCCTAGGCTGAATCAGTTTCCTAATGTGAATGGGAGTAGATCATACCATGTGCCTTAGTTTTCCTTTCTTCCATTATTCTTCCATTTGCCTGTTTTAAATTAAATGTCCCTAGGCAAAGCCATTCCTTAGTAGGTCTTTGTACACTGCCTGGCACAAGGGACCCCAAACAGAGCTGGTGCCCTTCAGCAGGTGCAGTTTTTGCAAAGCAGGATAGGACAGCATCACATAACATGCTCTGAAGCCGAAAACAAAGGACCACAAAGAAGAACTCTCTCATCTTTGGGGGAAAAAAGCAGAAAAAGAAAAAAAAAAAAGAAAAGAAGAGGGACAAAGGGTGTAGGTGACCCTAATTCTTCATCCCTGTGAGGGTTCCCAGATCTTCCTTCTCCTGCCTTGCAACTGCATGGTGAGGTAAAATCTCCCTGGTGGAAGTATCAAGGGAAGGAAAAACAGACATCTGACTGGGATTTTTAGAGACAGCCTGTCAGATGGTGAAGCAGTACAGTCCTGATGGAAAGAAGATCACAGGAATAAGGCTGCTACATGCATTTTCTCTGGAAAGATTACTCCCTTTCTTCTCAAAGAGGGGGGGAAATATTCTCAACCCTTAGTAAAAATTAAAAGAGTGACTGTATGTGTTTGCTTGCAGCAGTGGGGGTGTTCAAAGAAGAGGTGAATGGAAGTTTTTGGATTCCTCCAGGCATGTCTGGGGGGCAGGTAGAAAAGAGGGGGAGAGAACAGTTAAAGGCAAAGTGATTAGATGTTTCTTTGCTCGGTTTTGTTTTGTTTGGATGATTACTGGTCTGCCTGTGAACACAAGTTCCATTCCGTCTGGATATATTAATTTATTTCCTTGCTCCTTTTCTGCTCCCTGTGTTAGATCCCTTCATACAAGAGGCTGCAAGTGGAATTTCTGATCTCTCCTTCTCCAACTGTCTTTAGCTAGATCTTGGCGACAGTAGTAAGCGAAATCAGTCTTCCATACAAGCAGGAAAGTCAGAGTCCATGACCTAAATTTGTGATCCACATTTCAAAGATTTGTTCCTCCATCTTATCTCAGCAGGTGGTGCAACGCCAAAGTACCAGCGTGAGCCGTATTCTCTTCTGGGATAGCAGTTACACAGTGTTGGTGGACCCAGCTTTGTCTATCCTGGCTGGAAAGGTAAAATCACTCCTCAAGAGGAAGAGTGATCGGGAATTTGACTGCAGAGATTTCCAGCCTATGGCGCCCTCGGTACCACTGTGCTTGGGAACTGCTGCTATGTTGTGGTAAAAGACAAGCTCTGAGTTTCCAGCAAAACCGTAAAACTCAGACACTTCCATCTGCTGAAGCTGCCGTTCACAATTCCTGTCTCAAAAGCACCGAGTTGATGTTCTGGATCATGTACAGCTCGTGAACCATGGCCAGCAGCGCGGCTGAATGCCGCCTCCTGCTTCCCTATTTGCAGAGGAGTAAACCCCTGCTTTCACCTCCTGACTATACCATCATTTCAAA
This sequence comes from Anarhynchus alexandrinus, assembly GCA_008711295.1. Lineage (NCBI taxonomy): Eukaryota > Metazoa > Chordata > Aves > Charadriiformes > Charadriidae > Anarhynchus > Anarhynchus alexandrinus. The sequence continues at coordinate 5,765,278 of VUYV01000011.1, read as the reverse complement.
AATAATAATTCATGATCCAGAATTACTACTGGGTATTTAGATCCCCCAGGCAAATAAAATATTGCAAAGTTATGGTATAATTTAAATTACTGACAGTCTTTCCACTTAACTCAACATAGCCAAGCTTTTGCCCACTAAATCTTGCCAAATAGCAGAACACGTAGTAATCAGGGATTCCACTGATGCTCTGACAGCCTGATCTCCTGCATAAGAGAAACTCTCAGTGTTTCCTGAATTATGTCCTAAATAGAAATAAAATAGAAATGACTATTCAGAAAAAAAAAAAAAAAAGATATCCAACTTTGATTTATGGATTTCCGGTAATGGAAAACTTACTGTTGTCTCTACTAAAATCAGCATAAAGGTTAAATACTGCCATTTCTACATAATCTGCACCTTGTCTCTATGAGAATGTGCTTAGCTTCAAACTGCAGACATTGAACTTTGTTCTACTTTTTAATTAATCAATAAGAGAGGTATCTATTTTCAAGACCCTTGAATGGAATGGACAGAATGGAAAAAAATACCTTGAGCCTAGAGATGATAAAGTAAAAGGATTGAACTTCTTGGGGTTTTCTATGAAGTTTTACATCCTCTTCTCATTCTTGTGATTCCTGTCTGACCATTCCAACATTTTCCTGTAAGAACTGGGAACCTGATATTCAGGCAGTTACACACAGGCTGATACTGCTCTTCCTCAAAACCACACATTTCTGCTAACTTCAGTGCAAGCTTGTAGCAAACTGGCTTGAGTGATAGAGCAGATGTTCTAGAAGTAAATCTCTCTAAAAAAACTCTGAAAGCTTAAACCAAAATTAGACTATTGTAAAGGCGCTTCATTGTGCTTTACTGAACAAGGTAGGCAAGCGTTGTTTCAGCTCATCCTACCAATACAAATCTCGGGTTACATTAAGATATGACGTATCCTGGAAAATTTACCAAGTGGAAGAGGAAAGAAAGAGACCCAAAAATTGTTCAACAACCAAATAAGTTTTCCCTTTTTAACCAAAATCTGGTCTTCTGGTGATACTTCCCTTGCAGGTAGAATTATATCTGAAGTAAATAATTAGATGCCCAGTCTCTGTGTGTGTGGTTGCTGGGGGGGAGACTAATACTTGTCAGAAGCCCCACAAAGTAATATTGGGTGTATAATACTTTAATTCTCATTAGTTGCAAACAAATCAAATAGTTACGAACTGCTCTGACTCTTCTTGTAAACAACCTACAAGTTACACATACTGATTTTTAGAGGCAGGGTAAAAGTTCTCCCACTTTATTTATAGAGGTGGAGAGAGACAAGGATATCCTTTGGACTACTGCAGCTCAAAACTCAGAAAGAGTTTCCTGCTTCCAACTGTGTCACTAGGAAACAGGAAAAGAAAAAAAGAATATTTACAAAAAAAAAAAAAATTCCTCTCGTTTGTATATATTATATCAAACTGCTATTACTGCTGGCCATGAGAAAAACAGCTTAACATCTAGTCTTTCTTGACTTTAGGATATTTATTATCATAGATTTACACTTCTGAAATCATAGTTAACAGCAGAGTACCTCTGTGTTCAGAGCACATTTATAGGCTAGGAATAGCTATTGCCAGAGGAAATAAGCAAGAGGGTCAGGGGACAAGCAAATTAAAAACAAACCCAAAATAACCCAAGGATGTACGCCTTTGGTAAATATAAACTTGTTTTAAATGCTCTTCTTGTAAAGAGGATGTCTATAATGGATCAATAAAAATATATTTATTGAAACTTACAGGAATCCATGACTTATTTTCATGTGAAAACACAGCCCTGAAATCTGTGAAGGTGACAAGGAGATTTAATAATGCATTCCCCACCCCCCAATGTGTGTTAATCCTGATTAATCCCAATTTTAATGATATTTTACAGCCTGAATTTTTTAAGTTGTTACCACAACACACAGCAAATCCTTAACATGGCTGCCAAATTGATCTAATCCTTTACTCCACTTCAAGTAAAAGAAAATAGTAGTAGTAGGAGTCAATGTTTTCTTCCATTACAAGAAAGAAACCTTCTAGCTATCTTTTGCTGAAGATGTACAGCTATATTATGGCTCATTAGAAGGATCACCCACTTGTTTCTTTTTCAGCATAAATCATGCAAGTGGTACCAAATGGTTTTCTAACTGTTTCACGATGTTGTTCCAAGAGGTACCACAGTGTAAGTAACCCTGCATGTAGGTGAACTCAGTCCATATGATGATGCCTTATGATGAGTTGTGTGAACTTGTAATGAGTGGTTCTTTAAAATATTAATAAAACCCAAAACAAAAAACCCAAGAGCAAACCAGAAACACTCCCCCAACACCAACCCCCCCCAAATAAAACCACAAACAAAAGCACCACCACACATAACTCAAAAAAAAACCCAAAACCAAACAAACAAACAAAAAAAACCCACAACCCACCACATCCCCCCGAAAAATATCAGAATTATCTTTTGTCAGAAGTCAGGTGCCAGAAAAAAAAAATTTCTTGCTTAGCTGAGGCCTAATCTGGAAACTTCAGATAAAGTTTGAAAAAGACATTATACAGAAACATGACAGTCAGATGACAGCTTTCTTGTATTTTCAATTTTAGAGACAAGTCCACTGCCACTGCAAGAGTGTCAGATAAGCTCATCTCAGTTGGAGCTGCTGGACCGAGATACAGTCACAATTTTACAGCTTTGCTGCAGTCTTCAGTTCCTTCTCTGTGAAGGTGTAACCTTTCACATTTCAAACAGGTATTTGAAGGCATGTTACAGTCGTCAGTATTTGGACCTAACTTCATTCAAAGGGTTGATTCTCCTGGCCACCCTTTCAGTACGGTACAGGAAAGTATGCTCTAAAATAAGCCAAGTGATCCAACCAGCTCTGAATGAAGTAAGTAAACAATATTTTCTTATCGGTCCATGCTAGATAAAGAACAAATTTGTTTGACATTTAAAATTATTGGATACCTATATAAACTAATGGTTGGCTGTGAATACTGATCATGAATAAGTTCAAATATTGTCACAGGTGATAAAACTTTTAGATGGTTGTATGACTGGGCTATTACAATAGCAGTCGACCTTAAAAATAATACTTTTTTTTTAATAATCTCTTCATCTACTCTCCATTTCTCCCTTCAGTCTAAATACTTATATATGCCAGAGAGTGGTTTAAGCATTAGGAATGTGTTTTGAAGCCAATTTTCTTGTCTTTATTTTCATACTGAAAAAAAAAGTCTACACTTTTAAAGGGTACAGCTTCAATGTACTGTTTCTCCTCTTGCACAATGGGCATTCCTACTGAAGAACTAGAAACCTTACCAAAGCACTGTCCCCCAGATTAAAACTTTTGTCTGGGTAGCTCCACCACTAACAGTTTCAGTCACCCCGCCATCGTTTCCTGCCGTACATTTCAATATTTCGTGGTAATGCCAAACTTAAGTTGAACACATCGTTGCAGGAGGAGCATGAAAAAGTCTGATATGTCTTCCCACAGGACATTAGAGTCATCTGGTCACTTTTAAAAGTAGAGGAAAGCTTGCCCTCTTTGCTTCTTTCCTTCCTCCCAACCACTTTTCTTTTTCCCCTCAATGATCAAGACAGTGGTGATTTTGCTGCTATACCAATAACCTGATGTGGGATAAACTCCAGAGCAGGAAAAAGTCTTCAAGGAGCATTAGGTTGAAAGGCAGGGTCTGTGCTGGCAAAGGCAGCACGGCACCGGTGGGGCACCCTGTGCTTCAGCAGAGTCACGCTCCAATGCAGACTGTGCGACAGTACCATGCAGTTGTCCTCTGGGTCCATTTTCAGCCTATTTGGTTCAACATGAACCAAAACATCCACCATATCTAAGAATTTCCTCCAAGAAAATCTTCCCTCAAAGGGAAGATCAAAAATTAATACCCTTTCGCAGAAGGTCATAGGTGTTTTTCCCCACATCAGTTAGGAACAGGTTAGAAAGCAGAGTTTAAAATGAATCCAGTACTCAATTGAGTAGTCAATGAAATAAAATAGGAGGTATATATTTTAAAACTCAAATAACAAAATAAATAGAATAAAACCATCAAGAGTGGCAATTAAGCATTACTTCTCCCTTTTACGTTTTCTGTGATCATTTGGAGGAAATGGGCCATAGCAAAAATAAAGGCTTTTTCCCTTCAGTCTGCATAACAAGAACAACCAGTTTTTACCTATTTCACATGATTTGAATAAAATTTGGTTTTATGTTATTTTAAAATAATGGCCTTGTGTACAACAGGTGTATACCAACGAACACTTGCAACAGTCATCGGTATAGCAGAGGCTTTGCTTTCAACTATCCAAATTCTGCAGGATGGTTATGGAAGCTGGAGGCATTGGATGCTCCTGTTCATAAGAATTTCTTCACAGGACTACCCAGGAACTAACTCAGAGAAGCCCAGACAGCCCTAGCACATTTAAGATTCAGTCAACAATTTTGTGAAGTTCCTCTCTGTCTAAATGTCCTAAGGCAGCCTGGTGTTCTGCTGGTTACCAGAAATTTCTTTTAGAGAACAGAAGAAAAAAAGACTACACCGTGAAAGACGGAGAAGCAAATGGAAGTGAGTGCTCACAAGGCCCTCAATGGGAATTAAAATAAATGCTCCATGTCACTCCTCTTATAACAAGGAATAAGACTCTGGAAATAAATCAGAAAGAAAAGCTTGTCCTTTGCCCATTTTTTTACTTATTTGCTCCTTCTCATCAAAATGAATGATTTCTGAGTATCTAGATTGGTCCGAAGAAAGAAGGTATTTATAATGCATGGGGTGTTTATAATAAAACAGGATTACAGAACACTTAAACATATAAATCATAAATGCACTGTAACTGTGACACACAGGGTCTCCCATACTAAAATCCAGAGACTTCATCAGTACTGTGCCCGGTCAGACGAGGCAGATTCCTGCTGTCCCCGTCCCCTTTGTTTACTAATGCAAACAGTATGAGACTCCTTACCCTCGTTTTACTCTACTGGTAAGTAGCTTCCTAAGTCCACTAGTCACACAAAGATCATCATCTTAGAGAAGCTTACATTAAAAACAGTTATTTTACGGGATCCAATTTTGTATCTTTTGAAGAAACTCAAATCAAGAGTCTTCCAAAGCAGCAGCAAGATCAAAACCTAGCCATTGTAATTGCAGTTCACATTACCCTTCCCTATTACATCTACTGGCATTAGGCTTCCTTGAATTTGTGCAGGACATCAAAAGGGAAAGCTTTGTGGTACCACCTGAAAGCTTTGTGCTACCACCTAATAGTTAAGTCTTAGTGTAAGAAAATAAATTTTATTCCAAAAGAAATGTAGGACTGCTGATCAGCTGCAGCTCATGAAGTTGCAGAATAATTTTGAAATCCAAAATGGTCAGACTAAGCTGTCTTTTCCAGCTTGTCCCCTACTTTCTGTATCACCTACAGGATGTATACGCAATTCTATCACACCACTGTCCATTTTCCAAACCAGACAATTAACACTAACACATAAAATATCATAAAACCGGGAATTATAACACTGTAAATACACTAGCTTCAAAGAGGTGATATTCTGCTCTGGGATATCATAGTGAAAATACTTCACCAATAAATAATGGGCTAATTTAGATGTGTGAACTTCCACACTAAACCCTTCTTGAAGAAGGTTAAGACACTTGTTAAAGAAATGTAGCACAAAAGACAGAATTGCTTTGCTTTGCTAATTCTTTGCAGAAAATTACTTTGAGGGACGCACATTCAGGTATTTTACAGTTGAATGTGTTAAAGCACCACAGCAGGACTTGAAAGAGCTGCAATCTATCCCTGGCTTACTGGGGAATCTTGCCACACAGCCTTCCATATCTATGATTTAGTTCCCCTACAGATCATTGTTTTTATTAAGTGCTTTGCCATTTACTAGCAAAAAGATATCAAAGAGTTATTATTTCTATTACATACTTAGCGATTTTAATGTTAATCCTTCTTCGAGTTTGCATGCCAAAGTTCTCATTGATCTCAGCAGAAGCAGGATCAAGACTTCTGGCAACAATTTTCGAAGCTTAGGATTTTTCTGATGCTGAGCTAAAAGTTTCCAGCAGGGTTGAGGTAGGCCAGATCGATATTTGTCAACGGGTCTTTCTACATGAGTGGTATGATTGAGGCTAATGCATGGGGGTATTTTGTTTGGCTTTGTTTTGTTGTTTGTTAGGGGGTCTCCTATGAGGAGAGGTTGAAAGAGTTGGGGCTGTTCAGCCTGGAGCAGAGAAGGCTCCAGGGAGATCTTATTGCGGCCTTCCAGTCCCTAAAGGGGGCCTACAGGAGAGCTGGGGAAGGACTTTTTACTAGGGCATGTAGTGACAGGACAAGGGGGAATGGCTTCAAACTGGAAGAGGGCAGGTTTAGATTGAACATTAGGAAGAAGTTTTTCACTTTGAGGGTGGTGAGGCACTGGAACAGGTTGCCCAGAGAGGTTGTTGAGGCCCCATCCCTGGAGGTGTTCAAGGCCAGGCTGGATGTGGCCTTGGGCAGCCTGGGCTGGTGGGAGGTGTCCCTGCCTATGGCAGGGGGGTTGGAACTCGATGATCTTCGAGGTCCTTTCCAACCTAAACCATTCTATGATTCTATGTAGTTTTTAACCCATTGCTCTATCTGTAGAAGATGGACAGATTCACCGATTCACCCCTACCACCTGTAGGGGTAGCAACCACTTAAACTACTGCCCTTTAGCTTTCTGAAAACTGCTGTCCTATATGTTGTCTGCCAGCTAACACAAACTTATTTTAAAGTGTATTAAGTGACTTCAGAAGCAGGCAATAGTGCTTTATTTTAGCTGTTCCTTTACTTTCTTGGGCTTTATTCTATCATTCAATAATCGGTTACAAGACCTGTTGTACAATCTACAGCTTGTCCTATACTGCAAAACCAGCATTACATTACTTAATTTTGATCCAGTGTATGCATTATATTCTGATGGAAATCCTAGCTCTTTTGGAAAGCATGTCTGCCTGGGAGCCACCGCTTTCCTTCTGTGGTATAGCACCATTGGTCCTTTTTGATCCTCAGTGACAGAAACTGCAACTTCATGAGAAATAAGGCCTGCTTACAAATAAGTTCAGTTTGCATTAGCCAAGCAGCAAAAGAATAAAACTTAAAGGTGGAGGTGTAAAATATCTGAAAAATTAGTCTAGACTAAAACTAAGCAAACAGATTATTGGAGGTATGTGTCTCCTAGGATATGTGTGGTTGGACCAGATGATCCTTGAGGTCCTTTCCAACCTGGTATTCTATGACCCTATTCTATGCATGTACCTCTCCTGGCATTCATCAGTAGCACTACAGATTAGCTGAAGTTGTTAAAGCACTTTGAAATGTCAACAACAGTTTCATAATTAAGACATAGGTGGGAAATGCAGGGTGGGGAAGAAAAATCATTCAAACATTCAAGCAACTGTCTGCTCATTCCAGCAGCTCTCCCTGCTCATGACCCATAGATCTTTAAAATGCCTTGTTTAAATATCCTCAAATTTATTTTTTTTTTAAGAAGTTGTCAGCTGGCCACAGACCACACATTCCAGAACTGAAGTAGAAAGGAATGTGAATGGGTGGGTGGGGGAGAGGAAGGAAATCAGATTTAGTATTGAAAACAAGACTAAACTGAGAAGCAGCTGATGTGCACTCGAGCAGTTGCAATGTACAAGACTATTTTTGTTCGCAATACCTCATGTTCAGAAAAATAAGTGGTGAATAGCCATTTACTCTTTTACTTTGAAGGTTTTATTTTAGCTTTATCAGTTTAACATCATTTATGAGATACTAAAGACAAGAAGTAAATTCAGATAAGTGGTAGGCCGTCTACAGGTCAAAAAGATGGTTAATATTTCTTTATTCAGAATGAAGTAATATCTCAGGAGATATTGCTAGATGAATTCATTTAACCAAAGGCTAAGCAAGTATAGACTCCCAAAGGCAATGAGAATCTACAAGATTATGAAATAAACCAGTCAGTTTGAAGATGGAGACCAAAGATTTGCGCTACTGCCAATGTAAAACTGTTCCGGGGATTTTTGCATTAGGTGTTAGATTAACAGCACTACGTGTGTCAGAAAAGTGAGGGTGCCTAACTGAGCTACATATAATATTACCTACCTTTACCTTGGGAGAAGAGAAAGAAGAAAGTAGTCAGGATGATAAGAGTGTTATTAGCTTTTTAGTCTGATCAGCATTTAGTCTAGAAATTTCTTCTCTAGAAATTCTGCAGATGACAAGGCCGTAAAAATACTCCTTGCTTTCTACCCCAGCTTCTCAGAGTCTAAGTCAGCCTTTTCTCTATTTCTGAAAGCATCTCAGTGGCAAGACTCCAACTGGTCTGTAGCGGAGTCAGAGAAAGCCCAAGAGAAGAGATCTAGAGAAGGTCTGCAAGAAGCAGCGTAGGCAAAGAAATGGACCCAGGAAATAGATAAATTAGAAGCATGCAGTGCTACTAGCACTGTCAGGGTATTTACTTGGATGACAAAAGAAGGAATTGGGATTATCAGAAGAAACACCATATTTTCTTTTGTGCCGTAGAACTTAAACCCTTTGAGAAGATTTTATGCCTGTCATTTTTTTCAAGACTTCAGAGATTAAATTGCTGCTGTTTGTCCAACATCCGTGTGGGGTTCAGCTGGTTCTGGGCCCTCATACTGGAGTAAGACACATCACTGTATTGGGAGTTATTGCACAGTTCATTGTGGGAATAAAAATGCGACAGAGTGCACCAGATGGTAAGATTTGGTTAAACTACTTTAAGGAGGAGAAGGTGGAAATATTTTTGGTAAAATGAGGTGGCAGGGCAGCCCTGTCCTCAAAGGAGGGAAGCTGTGGTCGAGGTGGGGAATGCTACTGCTGATCACAAAGTCGGCTCTTTCATGGACATACTTCTCCCTGCTATTCAGCTGGCCAAGAAGTTCTTCCAAGAAGCCAGTCCCGCTACTGAAATGGCAGTTCTGGGGAAAGGCTGGTCCTAACTAACTATTCTGCATCTGAGCTTTCTGTATCACCCTTCCTCATCATTGCTTGTAGACCCCTCTTCAGAAGCCTTTATAATAGCAACAGCATTATACTAGTACTCTTAAATGCTTCAGAAATACTACAGTTAATGGAAAGGGAAACTCTTGTTTGTTTTTGCTGGCCCTGTTCCCTTTTGAGAAAAAAAAGTAATCATCAACAAGGTTTGAATTTCGAGCAGGTTTACGTGAGTGTCACCACATTCGTAATTTTAAGTTCCAAAGTATGGCTTTTGCATCTGCCTTCCCTCAAATTTCTAACACAAATATTTCTGGAAAAGGTTTTTAGAGGACTCAATATTTCCCTAATTATGGAAAAAGTAAACAAAACACCCCCCTCCAAAACCAAAAATGCAGAATTAGTTGCCTTATTTAACTCTTCATGGATGGTCATAAAACATTTCACAGACTCTTTTTATCCTCCTGGAATTTCTGTCAAACTTCCATTAACAAAGAATCAAATACAGTGTTTAATTTACCATTATGATATTAAAACCTACATGTAACTAACATCCTGTCAAAAAAAGAAAGAGGCAAATCAAACCTCAGACAAACAGATCTCAGATCTTATTATCTCAGATTGTAGGTACAACACTAAGTGCACTTTCCTACTTCCATATATTTCTTATCGAATTTAGAATAAACATGTTCATATAAGATAACAGGAAGTTAGTAACATCAAGCTAAAACAATAGGAAACAAAACGATGCTGAGACAGCAGAGGAAATGTTTTACTCCAGAAAATATTTTGGTTTGCTACTATTTCCTGTATGTAGTTCTACTGTTTTCCTCAAATATTAATTAATGGAATTAATATAAATATTATCAGATAGTAGAATATATGAAACAGGCTAAAGGGGAAAAAGTAGAAAATAAACTCACAGTTTGAGTTGTATAATTCTCTGTCACCATTATGCAGCATACCTTTCCTACTAAAAGCTCCCTTCCCTGCCCCCAAATCAAACTTCAGCCTAATGCACCTGAGATTAATTTCCTAAAATGAGGAATACCTTACAGTTCTTCTCTATGGCACACAACTGTAGCAAGCTCAGGCAATAATGTAGGAATAAGGACGTCATTTGTAACAACAGAGAAGCATTAGGCTTTGCAGAATATAGGGAGATAATTATTTAAAACCTTTTAAAACCTTATTTTTATTGCAAGGGTGTAGTACTACGGTTGTGTGATAACTTACCATCACGTGTATGGTTTTGTACTTTATAATAGGAGCCTTATGTATGTATGCTCCTTATTCATCTGCAGACTATGTCTATTCTTTTTTAAAGTCATCTTGCCCTTTGTTTAAATAACTTTTAAATGCTCCTGCTTTCTATCATAGCTCTAAGATATGTAATTGTAAAATTATACAGTCTAAAACTACCTCTAATTGATTGTAATACTAGATTTTAGTTAGCTTAAGAGAAAACAGAATTGAAACTACTTAGACTTGATATGTTTTGATGATTAAATGTTTCTAACTGGATCAATAAATCCAGGAAGGAAGCTAACATAAAGACAGAACATTCTCTGTAATCTATTGTAAGAGCTAATAAAAAAAAACCACATTAAAAAAAGAGTTTCCTAAGCAAAAGCCTTAAGGAAGCAACACAATATGACTAAGAAATCCTGTGACAGATTTTTCATTGAAAGAAGGATCAAACATTACATATCCAGCTATGTCTTCACTTTCTAATTGTCCAACTTAGTCATATGGTCCATGGGTCCAGTAGCTCTTATCTCATTAGTATCATTAATGATTATTTGGTGTCTGCAGTCTTCCTTTCACCTGCATTGCTTTGTGCGTGAGCCCTCTTGTAATTGAAACCAGTCAGCCTCCCATGTGGGCTGAAGGAATTCGAGGCTGAGAGTTTTCAAAGTAGTCTAAGGGATTTAATTTCAATAACCAATATGCATCTAAATCCCCTGGAGTGTTTTGAATAGTCTCAGCTCAAAATCCAAGCATGCTGAATCTCAGGTGAATCTACTAATTATGTTGGTCTGTTTGCTTGAGAAAGGAGTATTCGGTTTATTACAAATAAATACCTTCTCAAGCTTTCCCCCCTGGGATTCTTCTTCATTTTAATTTTGGTAGTGGGTCGTTGTGTGAATCAGATATTCAAAAGTTTCTAGAACATTAAACTTGAAATAATTTTAGATGGCAATTGTGATTCCCTACGATGGTTACTAAAGCTGTATGGAACTACTTCTAGTTTTAATATCATCCATTTCCTTTAGTTCTCTGCAATTCAAGCTAAAGACAAGGTTGAAAGATGGCGTTGTAGGTTCAGCTGTTATCTTAGCTGTGATCATTTCTTCTGCTCAAGAAATGTAAGCAAATGTCACTGTTTTCTCTCCAAAGTGAATGTAACTGCTGAGGGGATTACTGTTCAGTACGCTGCATATCTCTTCTGTAATCTGTACATTAAAGCAAAATCTAGAAAGCGTTACATAAAAAATTTCCAGTAGTGGCTGAATGCATATTAGATGCTGTTAAATGTCAGTTGGCAATATAATGTGCATTCTACTGCATGAGCAATCACCAGAGGCAATGCCTTTCACCATCAATCTAAAAATGGTTATGGTGATAAGATAAAGCTAATACTTACACGTGTAGGTCTGGAGACAGAGTTCCCTGTTATTTACATGGGGAAACAAATGATCTCAGAGCATGTGTATATTTCAGAAAAGCAAAGAGAAGAAACTCTTTTCTAGTCCTTGCAACGAGACTGGGTTTGTTCATATTAAGAAATGACCCTACAACACATGCCAGTGAAATCACATTTATCTTTAATTGCTAAAAAAAGGGGCTGCGTGTCTTTCAGAATGCAGATATTTTTTGCAGTGTGTTCTGATTGCAGATGGGACTGGAATGGATTCGTTATCTAGGGTCCATGGAAAATGAAATGTCCTTTAAAGTGTGAGTTAAGTACCAGGGGGGTTAGGAGAGCATGTAATTGTAATGACTCACGGCTATTGCTTGTGATAACTCCACAGTGCCATTAGATGGAGAAAAAAAAAGTTGACACTATTACGGCTTATCTTGTGAGGACGAAAATGCATATGTTCGGGTTGCTGTTATTATTGCCATAGCCATCACCATAGGGCTGAGTAAGCATAACCATTTCGTGCTAATCATTGTACAAAACACACACACACACAAAAACTTTAACCAAAGCACAACAGTCTTAAACAGAAGAAAAGAGACAAGCAAAAAAGTTAAAGGCAGCGAAGCAGAAAGACATAAAGCACAAGGATTACAAGACAACTCAGCACTATAAGGTGGTTGTTTCAGGACACCAACAGCGTAATTATTTTCAAGTGCCTATTTTTTTTAAGACAAGCAGCAAATGACTTGTCAGCTATGGTACTTTATGGTAGAAACAGAGGTGCATAAGCCTCTTGTGAGACCTCATCGAGAACCTGCGAAAGTTTCTTGTCACCAGTGTTTAAGATTATCCTGAGGACAATCAAGGGAAAAAGATCCCATTTCATGAGAATAGATTAAAAGATTTAGATCTTTGTTTTTTTTGCCTAATAAAACATGGGGGGTAGTATTGCTGTCTGTAAATACGTTGTGGGTAAACGCTAGAAGAGAGGGGAGAGTTTTACAATATTAGACACTATTAGTATAGGAATAAATAGTTGCAGTGTTGGTGGGCAGTCTGTAGCCATGAGTGAAGAAAAATTCTGGAATAGCTTCTCAAAAGAAGGTTAGTTGGAGCCTGAACTAATTATTTTTAAGATTGTGTTCAACCCATTTTATATAAAATGACTTCTGTAGCAGTTTGGTTGCCTATATTTAATAACCCAAAGGAAAATGCCTTCCCTGAGCTTTTTGTGGTTTGATTATTGGCCCAGATTTTAGTTGGCTGAAATTGGGTGAAATGAAGTCCCTACTCCCTTCCTTATATATACACAGTTTTATCATCATATCAGCAGTAGGAAAACTATACTGTGATTAGGCATGAGCAGGCATCAGCCACCGAAATCAGTGGGGCTCCACGGGATGTAAATATCTGCTTACATGGATTAAAGTGTCACGCAGGATTACAGATTACAGCCTCTGACATGTTTAAAGTGGGGAAAAACGCTTACAATATATCCTGTACTGCCATGGAATTAGTGAGGTTAATGTTAGGCTTCCACAGACACTAATTCATCATTTTCCCTCGTGAATGAATGGGGTATATATGATTAATGAAGCCCACAGATGACCCGCAATGCATGTTACATAACACAAGGTCTGGCACATTCCCCTTGATTGGCAAAATCAATCATTTTACTTCATTATGCTTCATTACCGCTAATAGTTTTATAGCCGCCTTGAAAAAATTATGTAGTAGTAAGGGATAACTTCTCAGCTTGACAGAATGGCTTAATAATTTAAGAATAAATATTTAGCCATGCCCTCCAAGCTATAATGTTTATCCTTTATTCCATTTATTTGTGTGTTTTTTCTGGCATATAATTTGTATACCCCAGGTTTTACACTTTCTCCTAACTTTCTAGGAGCCTATAAACCATGAATAAGAATGGCATTTCAGGAACCATGCTGCATACCTTTACCATGAAAAAGTTTATTTTAAACAAATTCTAGAAAAAAAAAATCAATCTAGTTACCTAAATTGATTTTTTTAGCTTTTTGTTCTGCTTAGGTACTTTCTGATTGTATGAATAACATTAGGCATCTAATGAACAAAGCAGAAGTGTAACAATGTAGTAGATGAATTCTTCACAAGTTTCCAGCAGTATAGAAGTATTCCTGTACGTTCTAATCACTTGAAATGTGGTTTTCACTAAAATCCATGATTATTCCATCAAAATATTCATGATTGAGATTAAAAAACTCATATTTTTTTAGAGATGAGAGATTATGTAGATCAAAATAAATTAGTTGCATCCAGGAGATTGTTGTATTTTGTTCTTTTTGTTTGTTTGTTTTAAGTTTGTATTCTATTCATGCCCAGATAGAGACAGTAAATTACTGGTTTAGATGCTTCACTTACGAAGAACCCTTGCTCATTTATACTGAAGCAACTAGGAGTTTTTCTTATGACTGTAAGAAAAAAAACCAAAGTAGCTACAGGGGAAAAAAATAAGAAAAAAAAATACATGGAGTGGAAGAGGATATTTTGAAGAAAACACCAGATGATTCATTGGTGGTGTTCACTGGTTAATGTTCGTTTCTGCAATGGAGGCTGGCTCCCTTCATCACTCACTGACTTAAATGGTTTCATTAGTTTGACATTTATGACACCACAGCGTTCAAAAGGCATGTTTTGATGCTGAACTCTCAACTCCACATAATCACAATGACCCAAATGGCATCAGAGTTGACAGCTTATCCCCCTCGTCTCCTGTGTTACAAGGCCTCTGTGAGTGGATTTTCGAGTTGATAAACCTAGCTGTCTTTTATGATTACTTATTTTTCCTTATTTTACTGTTGATTCATGTCTGAAATTTCTCCATGTGTTTCTCTGCCAGACTGATTTAAGTAATGAAAAAAAAAAGTGACTTAGCTATCATCTGGGATGTCCACAAAAATGCTGTGAGTTTTTGTTTAGTACCGTTTTCCCCTTATTAACCTCAGTTTATGAGATATTTTCAAGGTCAAATCTGTTGCGGATTATGACTGAGAACATTCGTTAAGTCCAGAAGCTGACCTTTCAATTAAACATTGAGTAATATATCTTTGGATACCTCTCTGCAGGTGCCCTCTGCTGAAAGAGGTATTTTATTTTTGCACGTATTTTTGTTAATCACTTTTGCATTTGGATACATACTTTTCAGATTGATACTCAGAAGAGGGAAGCTTGTTTGAGAGAGGATTCACCCGGAGTAACAAATGGCATAGAAACTGAACACAAAATGGAAGCTTCCTACCTCTGAATTTTGGATTTGAAAGACACGGCATACGATTGATGGAATTATTGACTAAGTGCAATAAGCCACAAACGATGGCTCAAAAAAACAACACAAAACTTTGCCTTTAAAGCTTATGTTACCTCAGTGTTTTTTGAGAGGATGTCAAGTTTTCTTCTATACTTTACTTACGTCTCTCTTTGTCCGATGCCCATTACCTGATCGATGTGTCTGTGGCATCTGCTATGATGCTAGATCCGTCAGAGACAGTATCTCCTCACCAGTTCTCCAGCTGAATGTAATGCAGTTGAACATAGTTGAATGTAATGGAGAGAAAGAAAAAGAAGAAAGAAGTTAAATAATGTATGAAGAACCACTTCTTGGAAGATTTCTGAAATGATATTACAGCAATATTCTCAAGGAATATGCGGCATAACGGGTAGGTAATGGTTTCTTACACCTCTCTGACCTACACAGTTTATTATTTTAATGCTGTGCTTTGCTGTCATTTTTTTAAAAACTCAATGAGAAACTTCCACAAAAAGTCTCACCGTTAGCAAGTGAGAGGCTGGAGGGGTGTCAATAGCAAACAGGCTTCCAGAGGCCACTTGTGTCTCCTGATCTCTGACAAACAGCCTGCAGCCAGCTCCTGCAGCCACTTCCAACAGTGTTTGCAGCAATGTCTACGTGAAACACGTTGCAACAGAGATCAGAAATTTTGAGGGCTAACAGCATCTTGCTGAGCAAAAAAACATTGGTCTTCAAGAAAGCAGTAGCTAGGGCACTTGTCAGAGTGAAGAATTTACTGATTAGTCTTATAATTTACTGTTTATCCACAATCCTTTTCACGTTACCACGAAAGTGGCAGCTGGAAAGTGAACTTAGGTGTTACTTGCTGTCGGGAAGCCAAAGGACAACACAGAGCGTGAAAACAAAGCTTTTCTTGAACACAGCACAGCCCTGGTACCTGGAGGATCCTATTACATACAGCTGAGTTTTCCCTACATACACAAATATCCTGGGTACAATTTATGTTTGGAACCTGTGCCAATTTTTAAGAGAAAAATCAATCCCTATATATCAACGATACAATTAAATGCAGCAATGGGTAATATTCATTCTAGGTAAATGGAAACTGAATGACACCATAACCACTGATTTGCAAAACATCATGGCTCTTACAATCCCATATAAAGTGCCGTTATGAATGGCTACGTGCCACAAAGGGCAAAACAGTCATTTTGCATTTACTGAGGAAACCGGCTTCCAAGTGGCAGAGGATGTGGATGTCCTTCTGTACATGAAAATAAATCTAAAGAGTGGATGTCATATAGGAGAAAGCCAAGATAGCCATACAGCAAAGAATTTTATTGCAACAGTTGCAAGTTGTGGTTTAACTGTGGTGTAATCATATGTAATTTTGTTTGAGAACTTGGTCTCTGGTGTCCTGTGAATACGTGAGAGTCTCAACTCTCATTTTAACAGTAGTGCCTTGTCCTGATCTGAGCAGAGTGAGGTTTGAAATTGTGGACTCTGAAAGTGCTGAGATAAGACTGAGTTAGGTCCTGAGATCATAAGACAAAATGGTGAAACACATGTTAAAATATCATTACCTTAGACTACTTTAATTATTTTTGTATCAACTCATAATCACAAGTTTCATTAGATCTGGTTACTTCATGACTTAATAGATTGAGCAAATCAAGAACATAGGAGCCGATGCTGAGCTGTAGGAAATGGTCTTCTGTCTATTTTAATCTTCGATATTGTTGAAAAAATAAACAAAATATGTATTTTTTACCATGCATCAACACAGATTAGACTTCTTTTCCTGAGATAAAATGTGATAAATCTCAGAGGATACCTTCTCTGCTTGTTCTGGAGGGCTCGCATGGTAATCCAAGAAACTTGCTTATACATTTTAAACATCCCCCTTTTTATTTTTATGGGAACTACAACACAGCTATGGTAATGCAAAAATGCCACTTCCTCAGAGATAGGAAGAACTGAGAAAAAGTAAATTGTCAGGCAAGGTTCTGTCTCTAGCACTTATCCCTCACTGGGGAACACTGCAGTTCCTTTTTTCACCTAACCAGAAGTTACAAGGCTAATTTGGTTGTTAGGATAGAAATGCAGCTTTCTGCCTGGGTATCCAAGATGCCACCATTTCCCTAATGAGACTTCAGTTGATGTCTCCTTTTCTCAGATATTTTTCTTTTGAAATCAATGTCTTAGCAGCAAAAGATGCGCATTCATAGGAAATTACAGTATTTTATGAATCATTAAATGAGAACGGCGGAGATTGACATTCATTAACTGAGACAGCAGATGCCTTTGACAGTAAATATTTATGACTGCATTGAGTTACAACAAGCTGAAGGAAAAAGGGTTCAAATAATCTTCCGTCCATTTCTTGTAAGCAGTGACACCAGCCTAGCCTTAGTCTATGTGTCCTTCCTGAACACACACGAGGAGATAAATAGTCCTTCATCACAAGTACGTTAGAGGTGTCACAGGTCACAAGAGTAACTGGACAAAGTCAGAGTCATGGCTTTCTTTCACATCCATATTGATTTGCAGAGTCAGAGCAGAGCTAAGGAGAAAAGCTTTCACCCTCCTACAGCTTTCTCCAGACACTCTTGAAGACACTATAAAGGTTTATTGCATGAACATTTCATTTCTAAATGCTCATTTGACTGGTCATTGTAAATTAAGACCACAGAACCCCTTTCAAAGAGTAATATATTTGAGTTTTCATGAACAGATTTTAAATCTCCATTTAGAAATAGTCTTTATTATTCAGGTTATCCGTTCTTGCTCAGGAGAGAAACCCTCATTGTGGATGCAATGTAAGTACAGCCAAACTTAATTTTATGGTCAGATCTATTTAAAAAACATGTTGTTAAAGGACACCGTAGTTTTTATATGATGATACAAATAAAAACTTTCAACAGTCAAACACAGCCAAAAATTGCTATAGAATTTGTAAGTCTGTATAACAAGACAATTTTCAATAATATGAAAAAATAATTTTATTTTATTCTTGCAGCCTCATCCATGAACTAAAATAAAAACAAAAAAAAAAGCTGAAATTTATGTGCATGGTTTCCCATTGGGGGTTTTTTGCACTTGCTATTTGGTTTTAGTTATTCTTGAGTCAGAAGAGATGATTTAATTCTTTTCTCATGATAGTCCCTTTAATGGTCACCTCTGTGAGAAAGCCAGATGGGTCATTTGAATCAGAGCAATGACAAAGAGGACAAAATGAATGGAGAAATTGCTACAGATGCAAAGAAAAGTAGATTTTTGCATGCAAAGTGGTAATACAGGAGATTCTGTAGCAGATCCAGTGTCTATAAAAATGGGCCACAAAAAAGGGATCATGTTAACATCTTTTCCAAGTGTTAAAAACAGGCCACATACAAATCATTGTATATGGAATCTTGTTACCAGATGTCAGAGGGGAGGAGGCGGTAAAACGTGAAGTTTAATCTCCTTCTTCAGCTTTGCTTTATGTGGGATTTGACAATAAATACAGATCTTTTGAAAACGCCTGCAAAGGCTGATCACTGCACCTTTATGTCTGAAACTTCCAAACAGCTCCTTAAATAATATATTTCTCGATTAACTTTTAAAGTTGATTGATGACATGCGAGTCTGAACTTACCTTCTGATTAAGCACCAGAACAGACGATAAACCAGGTGATTTGTTTAGCTTTTTATTAATTCAAACCCACCCAGATTGCAAATGGAGAAGAGGGTAAGGATTCAAAACCTTCTGGCTAATATAAAATTTTGAAAGCCAAAGACAGACTTTAGGTATGCAGAATTTTAATGAACTTTTTTCTACCGGAAACAAAAATTTTGGATATTTCTTTTGTGCCATATAAGTTAAAGTGTCCAAACTACCCGTCGTTACCTGAATTATATTGCCTAAGTGATTTAAGCACTTTTGGAAGTTAGCCAGTAGGACTAGAGACTGTTTGGTCTCTATAACTTGCAAATACCTGAATACAGTCCAGAAGTTCAGACAACGAACAGGGATGAGATTAAGGAGCACGTACATTCACACAAGTATCTTGAATTTACCAAGGTTTTTGTAAGCAGTGGACATAGTGAAGCCCATCCTCTTTAGGACTTTCTGCCCTTTAGTCTTACACTTCCTGACCTTCCCAATGATGCCAGCTTGCCTTATCATTTCTGCTATGGCATCACCCTCTGCAATATCCACCATCTCTCTGGAAGCAGCCCAGCTCTCAGCTCCTTCCTTGACTCCTAGCTCCACAAGAAGCAATTTATGCCACAGCAGTTTCTGAGCGATCAGCCAGTTTTTTTGCCTCACTGGTACACGCCAAACGGAACAGAACACTGTTGAGCATCTCACTATGTGCTTTACCTATGTGGAGGTACTAACCCGAGCATCCTTCCAATGCAATGTCTACCCAGTTTTCACAAAACTTACAGAAACTTTATATGTCTGAAATTTTTCTCCTTACCTTAAATTTGTTTGAAATCGGCCAACACATTGCAAAGTTGTTTAGGGAAACAGACAGGAGGAAGACATAAGGCATCATTCCATCCAGAAACAAAACTAAAATAGAAAGAGAAGGTCCAGATTTTTCCTCCCAAAACCTAAGGTTCTATTTTTAAATTAGAAAAGTTTAAAAAGTTTAAAAAGTTCTTCTTTTTAAAGTTCTAAAGTTCTATTTTTCCCAAGGAAGCAAAAAGTACTGTCTTGTTTTAATTTTTTTTTTATTTTTATTCTTTCATGGGCAAAACTGCAATCTCTCCATACAATCTGTTATTGCTGTTCTACCATGTTGTTTATTATGCTACAAAGGGAGGAGGTTTCAGACCACACACAAAGATGTTACAGCCATGCTGGGGTGAGTTGGATGCAGTCAAAAACAGAGATCTTTGCAGACTCATCGTTCCATCCATCATTAGGTCAGAGCTTCATTCTGGACCTGAAGGAGAGAGAGAACAGTAAGGTAGGAGTGCTGTCACCTCCCACAAACATCTTCAAATTGAGAGAGCTCAGCTCATCGGGATTAGGGTGATAAATAAGCATATATGGTTTGGAAGTTCTGTCAGTGAGATGAATAAGCGATTCAATGAGAATAATAAAACTTTCGTATTGTCGTTTAGAGCTAAGTATGACAGATATCAACGGGGCTGATGCTAGTTTTCAGTCTATATTATGATTAATTAGGTAGACAACCTACTGGTGTAGTAGGGCTAACATATTCATAGTAAATGGTTACTTTTCAGGACTGTCTCCTAAGCTTTTGGCTTAGAAAAACTTCCAATAACTTTAACAGCAGTGTAAAGGAAGAATCAAATAAAACACCAAGAGATGTAAGTTTCCCTTCTCCTACTCATTGAGAGTGTCTAAATCTTTAGAGGAGGGTTAGTCAAGAAGTCCAGCATGTTCTTGTTTCTCCTGAATCTATGAAAACCCTTCTCTAATACGTCTGCACATTGTGAAGAGGAAGAACAAGAACGGGGAAGAAGCGGATAGGTTTGCTACAAATCCTAGAGAAGAAAAACAATGTTAATAATGTATAAAGCCTTGTTGGTTCCCCAGTGGTTTGGATTTCTGAATACAGGTTTCTCTGGAGCCTTCTTGTATGGTGCCTGTCTCAGGTAACCTTAACATTATAGTCCCATCCACCTAGATTACCCAGCAGCTCTGGCAGGCATGAGGAGTTGAGAAGGGAGCTTTTCTAGGTGAGTGAACTGTGAACCTTCATGCGTCCTCAGGCTCCAGCAGACATCAGATGACAGAATTATGAAGGTTAGACTTTTTCCCCTGCTTTGTTCTCTTATCTAGAGATACAACACTTTTTTCTCTATATATAATGTAGGTTATTCCCACATAGGAGAGGCCAGAACTATTTTTCTGTCTGTTACTATATTAACTATGTGCAGAATTTTTTGTTAAATTATAATTAAGCAGAATAAAAAGTTTTGGAAGTGCTTATTTCAGCATAAGTGTTGGATCTCCCCTCTGATAGAATGGCACCATTTAATACCTCTACATGCTCAGCAGGAGTCAATGTTTAATCATGTACTAAACCAGTAAATACTGTTAATTTCCCTTACATTTACTATTTTATATACTCTTGATTGAAATGTCCCACGTTCTAAAATAGAAATCATTAGTGAACCTGTTAGTTCCTCTGACCTTAATAATGTGTAACCAGAATTAATTATCACATTGAAGCATTTGCTGTAACTTGTCATTAAGTGATTATTGCAGAGCAAGAATGCAGAATCTCAGTGAATTAATCAGTGACCTATATTTTCTGGTGCTTCTGCTTAAATTTAGCCTTGGTCAGAATGACGGAAGATCTGTCCAATTGCATTCTTGTTAAATGTTCTCAACTGAATAAGTCCAGTTACTGTCATTCAGTGAATAAAGGAGTGCTTTCTTCACAATGCTGTCACACATGGATTGGTATATTGATGGGAACTTTTAATTCATTCAGCTATGTCCGCACCAGCGTCTCCCCACACCCCACGTAGGAAGCAGGACCCTGCTCTCCCTAAAGCAGTGAGAGCTTTGCCACTGAGGATGCTAGGAGCAAGTTTGAAACGTAAATTATTAATCTACTTTTACTTCGGAGTGCTCAGCAATGGAAAAAATATTTCTCTGGGAGTAAACCCATATGAATACTGTGATAGACACCAGTAATTCAGCAGTTTAGAATCAATGTGCTGCAGCAATTTACTTGTACCATAATGTATGCCCAGGAGGATGGAAAAAGCGATAACCTCCTGGTAAATGACAGTTTCTGACAATAAACAAAAAGGTTATGGTTATTTTGAGAGAGAACTTTTTCCTCACCCATATTTAAATATAGAACCTATCATGAAAATAAATTACATCAGAAACAACAGGAAGGCAATTTTTAAACAAAACCCATTGCACTAGTACATTGTTAGTACTATACAGTTATATCTCCCCCCAGCAGAAAATATAAGGACCATCATCAAAAATAAGGTACATTTAAAACAGTGAAGTATAACATTTTAAGACAAAATAACCATTTATTTGGATCCAGATTGCATGTGAAAAGGAGAAAAGATGTGGGAAGAATAAAACAGGTTGAGGCAGGCTATGGAAAGTGGAGACTACATAGCTAGGAAAGCAAATCTAAAAGATAAACCAAAAAATATAGTGCTGGCTTTTTGACCAATAGAGCTGCAGAGTTGCAGAAAAAGAGAGGGCAAACACAGAACTGTTTTGCATCCTGATGTCATTTTGTTAATTGTATTTTTTTTTTAACAAAGAGCCTAGCTGCAAGGATCAAGAATGAAACAGACAGATTGAGGTTTAAACGGTCGAAGGTCAAGATTAGAAAAATGATTTATCTGCATCCTTTATTTATCAGCCTTGAAGCTAGAAAATATGTCAGGTGGGACCTGTCTGACAAAATGGGGCAAAACCATTGTTTCCAATAGGCTTACTCTCCTAATGAGCATGGCTTTAAACCAGTCTTTTGGGGATGGAGATCTAAGTCTGAAGAGAAATGGAGAAACAGGGGACAAGAAAGGGTGACCAGGGGGACCAGCCAGTGGGAGAGGCTGTCACACATCCCTTGAGAAAGAACCGTGAGCAGGGATTGTTTTCAAGTGCCAGTATACACATCCCCACAGTGTGAGAAACAAAGAGGAGTTAGAAGCCTGTGCACAGTCGCGTAGCTCAGTATTTCTGGAATCAGAGGGATACAGCACTGTGATGGAAAGACACAGGCTCTTTAGGTCGGACCTAAAGTTAGGTTAGTTTAGGATTTGGTCAGGGAAATGGTAGACAAGATCCCTCAGGAGGCTACCTGAAGGGCAAAGGGCCCAGGACATCTGGTTGATCTTTAAGGACAACCTCTTCAGAGCAGAACAGAGCGTCCCGATAGGCAGGAAGCTGAGAACACCTGGCAGGAGAGACAAAGGAACTCCTGATAGAGCTCCAACACAAAACGAAGCATATAGGGAGTAAACATGGGGACATATACCCAGGAGGAGTACAGAAACATATGCTGGGCATGCAGAGCCAGAACCAGGCATGCCAAACATCCACTGGGGAGGGACAAAATTGGTGAGGACCATGAAGGACAGCAAGGAAAACTCCTACAGTGTCATCAGACCAAGATGAAGGCTAAGGAAAATCAGGCTGCTGTATCCTAGTGACAAAGGATGCAAAAAAGGCTGAGTTGCTCAGTACCTTCTCTATCTCAGTCTTTACTGACAAGGTTTTGTCTCAGACCTTCCAGCTCTAACTGGCTTGTGGCAGAGTCCAGAGGATTAGTTACTATTCACAGCAAACAAAAATTGAGTTGTAGAGCCCCTTAAGCAAAATGAACATAACACAAGTCTACGGGACTGGGTAGGACACATCCAAGGTGCTGAGGGAGCTGGCTGCCATCATCACAGAGTGACTTTCTGTCATCTTTGACAGGTTGTGGCAGTTAGGAAGATCCCTAGTGACTGGGTAAAGAGAGATGTCACTCACGTTCAACAAGGGCAAGAAGGAGAATCCCAGAAACTATAGGTTTGCTGTCCTATTACTTGTTCATTGTTGCTGAGCAAAAAGTCAATTTAAAATTTAATCAAACTAGCATTGCTTTTTAGGAGTTAAAATTAAATCAGTGTTTTCTTTAATAGACTACAGGTGAAAAACCCCTGTCACCAATTCGATTCTGCCTTCACAGTCTTAGCAGAAACATTTCAATGTTTTGCACATTAATGCAGAATTCACAAATGTCTCCTATAGTCATGTACACAAGCCCAATATTTGTGCATCTTGCACACTGGAAAACATACTAATTGCACAAAAAAAAGAGTCATCCTTTGACTACAGATACTGAAAAAAAAAACTTATAAAATGAAACAGAGTGGAGAAAGAAGAAAGAAGTTTTCTCCTCAGAGCATACAGTTTACATAATATAGATTTTTACTTTTTTCCCAGCAAGTCTGTTTCCTATTTCACTACATACTTATCTGCTTTGTTGAAACAGCTGTATCATTCCAGCACAGTATGAGCGAGGATCACAAATAATATTTGTACAGCAATTTTTAACTACTGTGCAAACAGAAATAATCACTCTCTTAATTGTCTTTTTCTTTCTATACGTACAGTACATTCTTTATCCTTAAAAGAGGTGATGACAATATGAAAGCCCACCAGAGTGAAAAAGTACATCTATTATTAATTATGTGAAGATTCTTACTTGCAACGGTTTGTCTTGCAGTTAAAAATACAAAAAGCCTTTCTTGCTTTATAATAAAGAGCCTATGACCGTATTTACAAAAAAAAGACTCTACCATTTTCTGGAGTACCTGGAACACAAGAGCAGCTGAGATGGATTAGACCAAAGATCTACCTAACATGCAATTTTGTCTTTAGTAGTGGTCACTACAGAGGCTTAGAAAATGGTGCAACTGTAGTGTGACGATTCTTGCAGTACGTACTCCTGACTTTCATATATCTATGGTTTAAAGACTTCTTGAGTTTGAGGTTGCATCAGTATAACTCTGCTTAATAGCCTTTAATGGTGTCCTGGTTTCAGCTGGGAAAGAGTTAACTTTCTTTCTAGTGATTGCTGTGACAGGAATGGCAATAATGCATATTGTTTTCATTGTTGCTAAGCAATGTTTATACTTTTCAAATACTCTTTTCAGCTTCCCATAGAAGATGAGAAGGAGCACAGACAGAACAACGGAATGCCCAATGGAATATTCCATACCATAGAAGTCATACTCAGTATATAAGTGCGGGTTGGCTGGAGGAAAGGGGGGAGTATCCATGATCTCTGCTTGGGTGGGGCTGGACGACCTATTCACCAGGCGGTGAGAATGACTTGTGTCTTGCATATTCTTTTACCATTATTATTATTTTCCTTTTCCATTATTGTTGTATTAAGCTGCCTTTATCTCAGCCCATGAGTTTCGTGGGTGTTTTTTTCCCCCCTTTCCCCTCCTTTTCTCCCTCTTCTCCCCAACCTTCTGGGGGGAAGGGAGAGTAAGCGAGCAGCTGCATGGTCCTAGTTGCTGGCTGGGGTTAAACCATGACACATGGGTCTTTTTTCATCACTGTATTAATTACATTATGAACCATTAATACATTTGTATTTACTAAGTGGGGTGACAGGGAGTTCCAAAGCTAAATTACATGTTGTGATAAACAGTGTTTCTTTTGTCTATTTTGGGTCTGCTGACAGACAACTTTATTAGGTCTCCCTGATTGTCAGGATTTATTACTATTCCTCTTGTTATTTTCTTCTCAAAACAGTTCTATGGACACTGCAATCTGACAACTCCTCAGACATATCCCCCTGTGGTCAGAACTTCCTCAAGCTCCTTTTCTCATAACCACCGGTGCAAAAGGATTAATTTTGCTCTTTTGCTGTCACTTTTATTTTTTTTTTGTCTTCTTGAGATGTCTTTACATTCATTAATCCTTGCCATCCTTCTCACATCTCCAGTAGGTGTGCTACCTTGTCATTCTAGCTGCCTGGTCACCATCCCCTCCCGGGTCACATAATGCTGTTACTATACTTTTTCTACGTTGGTATGGAACTTCAGTCCATGGGGATGGTGCATAACTGATGCACAAAGTTTAGAGCTGTGCTAATTTTGTTACTTTGCATAGCATGTATACGTCATTGATGTTATCTGTTGCTATTACGGTAATACACGATCAACTTCCAGTGCATACAGTATATCACAGAGATGACAGAAGCCTACTAATCAAAATAAAATATCTATTCTAAAGATGAAACCCAACTGTAAATCTATTTGCACATTTCCTGTTAACATCAGTAAATTATGCATGGGAGTAATTATTTTATGACCTTTGATAAAGAAACAGAGATAATTGCTTTCTTACGGTAATTTAAAGCTTCTCTCTACTACTAAAGCAATACAGGGTCCCACTTGGCAGAGTGGGACAGTAGTTAGCTCTCTGCAGCCTCTGATGTAGAAGGAAATATTTTATATGGGTTGAAAGGGACTGGACAAGTTAATGAAAGGGAAAACAAAACAAAAAAAGAAGTCCGTTGAGGATTACTAAACAGATAGAAATGATGTCTGGTTCAGAAAGACCTTGAATTGCAAGTGGCTAGAGGCTCTCAGAGGGAAGTATCCTATGTGCTCGCCCTGTCTGATGTTATTTTCCAGACATTTGCTTTCTCTAGGCAGTGTGAAACAGATATGGAACTTTGATCTGACCTAATGCAGCTGCTCTCGTGTTCCTGCATTTAGTGATAACCTGAATATTAACACAACCAGTCCCTAAAACACATACAGTTGTACAAAATATGACCACAGATCCTACTAGCAGGTATAACCTAAAATGTGTTGTTGTGGGACTTTACATAGTAGGTATATTTGCTTCCAGTTTGCAAATATATGTGATTTACTTACACATCTGGTTGGTTTTGCATCTTTCCATCTCAGGCTTCGTTCCACAGACTTCCATTGTCCTCTAACTTCTTCCAGGAACATGATGATTTCACAGTCGTAGAAAAAGAATTTACTGTTGGGCTAATGCCACATGGGGCTTGGAAAGTCCCGATTCTTAAACATCTGCTCTTTTAAAGTAAAATTGGGCACATTTTCAGCTTAATGAGTGTGATACATTTGTAACATCAGCTGAAAGCAGAGAGTGTATCCTGCAGACAGGTGCTGGAACCATAACCTTTTAGATTTCAAATACTCATCAGAATAGAAGGAAAGTATCTTAATAAGATGGAAGGATACCCATGAGAGAAGATGAAGCAATTAAAACTTGTTACCTTACTCCCAATTTATAACTAGGTATATCAAAGAGTTATATAAATATAAATTAAATCTCACAAAACCTAATGAGCGTGATTGTATCTGTTCTACAGATGGGTGGAAGACTGGCACTGTGAGTAGGACATACGTTAAAACTCCCAGCTGTCGCTTCTGTATTTCAGATGGGACTATAAAAGCTTTTAAAAAACCTAAGTCTGTTTTAGTTTCAGTGTGTATGTGTATTTACTTTTCCTAACCGAAGGGTTATGTGACAGTTCGGTGCTCATTTTGTGGAAACCTGTGTCTGTAGCCAGAGGAGTATTCAAAAATCATTTTCACAGAGGAAAGTAACATACTACAGTTTAATTAAGTTTGTTCCCCAGCCTATGGGTAAAGAAATGGATTGGACTCTAGAAGGGACATGTAATATCTGTTAATGATATCTGTGATGTGACACTTGTGTACACATCTATTTATTTGTGTAAACATTCATTCGTTTGATTCAGCACTCCTTTAGACAAACATATGGTTCATCACGCATACTTACAGTCCTGCGTTTGACTTAATGAATTCACACAGATTTGATTCTCTCTTTGAGCAAATAACTTGTGATGTTTCTAAGGAATGGCACATCTGCACTCGAGATTTGGAAATCACATAACAGGATGCAATTTTTCACCAGGAGTGCAGCTGAGGGACTCAGTCCAAAACCTGATTAAAGCGTTTGCCACAGAAAGACATCTTTATAAGCTTCATTTCTTGACTTTTTTTCCCCCCTAAATTCACTTGACATTTCTGTTACCTGATGGAGAAAGGTAGTCTTCCCCAAATACTTTAAGCAATTGCTGTGCAAACTTACTGTTCTTTGTAGCTGCTTGTTTGCAGCACACAACTGCCAGCTACAAAATAACTTTAATTTAGCTGACAAGAATCCACTCCAGAGCACTGCAACATATTTAAACAAAGCTGTTTTAAAACACACAGAGAACAAAACATACCTCTGTTAAGTGCCCCATACACACATTTTGAATTATTTTTATATATAGGAAGAAATTTCTCAGTTGCACTGGAAAATGTTATTACAAATAAACACCAAAAAATCGTGCTGCCCCAGAAATGCTTCACTTGATATTTTTTTGATGTGTATAAGGAAATTCAGGAGTACGAATCTTTTTCATGTTATGCCATACAAAATGTTACTGTTCTGTTTGTGTTATGTTTGTGACTGATCCACGGAAGATATAACTGTCACACAGTTCTTAGAGGCACTAATATCCACAGATGTCAGGGCATTAGATGCTACTGAATAACAGAATAAGAAAGCGTCTGCACCTTTAGAAGTCTTTAAAAAATAACATCAGCTTTTTGCTAAATTAATATTAGGTAATGGGTTGAAAAATGAGACAATTATAGATTCATTTAATAAATTATCCTTTTATGGGAATCTGAAGAGTTCTATCATTTCTTATAAAATATATAATACTGGTCACAGGTCTCCTGTGATGCTCAAAAAAACTCAACATAAGAAGCTACAGTAAAAATGGTGCAGATTCTGAGATAATTCACATTCTGAATTTTATTCACAATAGGCATATAAACTAAATTTTAAAATGAACGTACCTTAGTGATTACGGTACCTAACTTGAGCTGTAGAGGCCATTCAATCTGGTCTAAGCAACCAAGGAGAAATTCTCCCTGAACATCTATATTACAGGCCTATTCTCCTCAGTGATCAGGAGCCAGGACACCTATTTGAGTTTAGTTTGAGGAATTTGCTGGAAAATTTGTCTTTCTTTTCTCTTGTGAAGGAAAAATAAACAAGGGCCTCTATAGATGTGTGTAACCTGTACGATCTCAGAGTACTTTCTACCTCTGGATGCTGGCTTGCCTCCTGCTTTTGTGTTGCGATACCCCCAGTATGTGCTTTGCTCTCTGCCTGCCCTGCTTTCCCTGCACCGGTGAGGAAGGGAGTGGAGATGCAGTTGTATGTCCCTGTTAACAGATAATCAAGACAAAGACAGCAGGACACATGGAGCACCTCTGTTCCACATGTTAGATGCTGCCTACGGACATGATAATGCTCACAGGGGTAGCCTGGCACATTTCACAGACTTTGGTCCTTCATGGTCTATACTCAGAATATCATAGAATGGTTTGGGTTGGAAGGGACTTTTAAAGGTCATCTAGTCCAACCCCCCTGCAATGAGCAGGGACATCTTCAACTAGATCAGGTTGCTCAGAGCCCCGTCCAACCTGACCTGGAATGTTTCCAGAGATGGGGCATCTCCCACCTCTCTGGGCAACCTGTGCCAGGGTTTCACCGCCCTCATTGTAAAAAACGTCTTCCTTGTATGTAGTCTGAATCTACCCTCTTTTAGTTTAAAACCCCTTGTTTTATCACTACAGACCCTACTGAAAAAAAAGCCCCTTTAAGTATTGAAAGGCCACAATAAGGTCTCCTCAGAGCCTTCTCTTCTCCAGGCCGAACAACCCCAACTGTCTACAAGTTTGCCCTGAAAAATCTAGGAGGAAAGATCTAATGGATAGCTTTACTCCTCATCTCCATGCAACTCAGTGTGCTCAGAAGCTCAGAGAAGCCAGAAAAAGAGCTACTGTGGGCTGCAGGATAACTGCTCCCAGGAAAGGAGGATGGCTCCAGGCACAGAAGACAGGTTGGAACCTGTCTGGAGGTTCCTCTCTGGAGGAAACCTCTTTTGCGTCTGCTTCTGTAGTATAAATAAACATAAACATAAACAGAGAAAATAACAACAAGAGGAAGTAAAACCAAAATGAAACACTCTTACAAACTTTTCTTCCCCTGGGGAGGCACTGGGTGTACAAAAAACATAAGACAGATGTGGGGACGACGGATTATTTTTCCCCTCGGTGTGGTTCTGAAAGGAGCTTCTAAAGTTATGATCCCAAGCATTATATAGGAAACCATATAGAAAATAGCAGCGGATAAACAGTTTCCTGCCTGTATAACTGCAGTGCACTGCCAGTTTTGTACTGGATGGTTATACACAGATGCTGCAAGAATTTGGCCCTGAAACTGGTTGTTTGCCAGCTGTAACAACTGAAGAATTAAATCAGCTTCTGTACAGTGCCATAATATGAACAATGGCTGTTGTAATACCATATCTTACAGATTCTTCCATGGGTTCATTTTTTTTGAACGATGAATGTAAATATTAAAATGCCGCGATATTTTTAAACTTGGCTTTAGAATACTGGAGTGGCTCTGTGGGAAAATCATTTGTCCCTGGCTGTGTAACAATCAGTTTCCACCAGTCAAAACTCTGGCTACAGTCTGTTTCTAATTAATCAGGAAGACAAGACAGGGCGAGTCTTGTACTGAGACATTGTCATATATAGTGGACTCACTGTAAAGCACGCCAGACAAAGATGTGTTTAGTGCACTAAAAGGAACGTTCCAATTATCAGCTTAATGCTCAAGTTTTACATTCTTTTGAAAAAACAACACACACTAAAGCACAGCATATAATCTGGATACAGTGAAAACACGTAATGTAAAATTGTAACGCCTAGGAATATTTGGAATTTTACCATAAAATTTTCTATTCTTCCAGAAGCCCTGCAGAATACAGAAAATTCAGAAATGTTGAAAATCTAGCTCCTTGTTCAAAGCTGGGTCTTCAACTATTCACCTTCAATAATTTTTAGAGCCAATAGAGCCAAAATAGTTTATACAGCCTAGAGTAAAAGATGTGACGCTCCAAAAAATAATGAAAATAGAGAAATCTAAAAAAAAAAAAAAGTTTGTGAAAGCCGCTTGTATTTTCTGGCCAGCACTACTTCTGATTTGCTGAATAGAGCTCTCTCTTGCAAACCTTACAAACACAGATGGTTCAGCTAAAGTAAGGGGAAGCGTTCATCTATCAGCTATGTGCAGGGGCAGATCACGAGAGAGAAAAATGATTTACTTTAGAAAATGGGAGTAATGGAAATTCTGTCCATGTTCACTTTTATTTTGCTCTTGTTCCTTTTATTCCTGATGTGAGGAGCACTGTAGTGAGTGCTGTGTGTCATTGCTCTTTGGGATGCTGGAAATAGAATAGGAATTGGTCCAGCAACAGAGCTTAGAAATGATAGTCAGGGAGTGTGATTGTGAAAGAGGAGTTCTGTCTGTTTATTATTCTGTCATCTTTTGAAGAAGACCAGTGCTGTCCTATAATCTCTTAAAATTAAACTTTTCAAGCTCTTTCCAGAAAAGTATTTCTAATTTTATTGCAAATATGGCTAGAAGTCCAGGGTACTGTTTATGTACTTAAAACAAAATAATGGTCTGTTATTTCTAGATAGATAAAGTAGTGAAAAAACCTGCAGACTTGTTTAACTTCTGTTCATGCTATAGCACAGCAGTGTAAGATAAAGCGATACCGAGTGCATGAATTTAGCTGAAGGGTGGATGTAATGTTGCCGATTAAAATCGGAGATGATAGGAAGACCTACAGGTTGCTTTGTGTACCAGCAACAGTTAGAGATTTTGGTTGACTTTTACATTTGAAGCAGTTCTTGCAAGTGGGTGGGCTTTGTGGGCAGAAACTCTCCCAGGACCGAGATCTCACTTGATAATCTGGCTCCGGATGTAAAAACGTTAGCCATCGGAAACTTCATCCAGCAAGGGCCTTCTTTTTCTCTCTAACCTTCCATCTATGCAGCACATACCCTTTTCCTTCCACCCCTCAAGGTCTGCTTCCTTATCAGCAAAATACACAAAAAAGGATTTGTTACAGATTTGTGTTGCAAGATTTCTCATAATTTACAAGCGCACATGAACAATAAATATCCTAATTAGACCACTCTGATAACTTTTAACTTTTGGTCGGCAGTAAATTTCCTTGCTGCTGCACTCTGCCCAGAATTAGACTGTATGTTCTTTGGGGATAGGAATTTGTGTGAAAATCCTAGTTACTTTGAACACAAAGTTAGTTTTGCGCTCTAGGATTTTAGTGCTTGCCCTTCTACCTCTAATGCAAGGCACCTGCTCTGCCTTTGGGCTATAAAAGTGTGAATAATAATAGTAATTCCCAGGGGAAAAGTAATTGTGACTGAGAGGGGTGAGTAAAAACATAATAAAGTCTGCTGAGGCTAAACTAAATAGCATGAGTCATTTCTCAACAGAGACCACCTCTGTGATGTGCGCTGAGCACGGGATGCCAGGGCCGGGAAAGCTCATTGTGAATACCTGGGCACAGCATTGTTGCAAGTTTTACTACAGATATCATGAGTTTGGGGGGGGGAGGGGGAAAAGGCAACTAAAAAAACCCCAAAACACTACCATCAGGCCACAAAAAAACAATTCAAAAGGATGATGACTGCCAGGTACCTTTCCTCAGGCATTCTTAGCGATGGCTGTGAATCACCAGTGGCCTCAAAGTCCTTTCTGGAGGTTATTGAAAATGTTTTGGTCATCTGGGGTTGGGTTTTTGGTTTTCAGCTTCTAAGCTCAATTAAAATAGAATAAAAATAGGAGGGAGTATGACCCTGGTGCTGTGATTCTGGCTGCCCTGCTCAACGGAGGCATGAGGCGGCTCTGGCTTTGGTCTGTAAGATTTTGGGGGCAGGGACTTAGCTGCATGTGTTTGCTACCTCTGAATAACACACCTGTTTCAAACAATTAATGGTATTAAGTGAAAAGACCCTTTTCCAAGCCAAAACATTAACGTCACTTATTATGTTTTATACAAAATTCCTAGAAAGATTTTTATATGGCTTTTGTAATTAAATACAAATATAACAAATATTTTTCTTAAAGTTAAGAGGATTATGGTTTTATCAGAATTACATGAGCTTTTGATATATGTGCAATTATATTAATTGACATTGGCTATGAAATCCATATTGAAGGTAAAGTTTTCAAACACAAAACCACAATCTATACAATTTGTCAATTAAGGAATAATAGGAAATTAGGGTTTCATTGTAAATACACTAATTTTTGCTATCCTAAGCATGATATAAGCTTAATTTAAAAAAAAAAAAAATGCTTGTACTAAATTGTTTCCCTTACAATATCTCCACCTGGTGATTAAAAACATTGCAAACAAGCTAGACATTTTCCAACCATAATGGACTGATTTGGATACTCTTGTTTCCATTTCTAGAATACGCAGACATCATGGAAAGGAGTTTACCCAAACACAAGAGACTGGAACCATTCTTCCTCTTACTGGCAGCTCTGTTGCCCCTTTCTCTTCTAAGGACCTTCTGACCCCCTGGCAACTATTATCTCCTCTCCCATGCTTAATAAGCAGATTTCAGATTAGATAAAGATACGCCAACTCAGTTGCTTTGCTGTTTGTAACCTGTCCACAATTCACAGTAGTTGAAGCACATACTCTGTATTTGACAACTCTGACTTGTTTTAATGTTGGGTTTTTGCTTTTTTTTAAAAAAAACCCCAAAACAAAACAAAACTCGTTGAGGACATTTTATGTTTTTCTATTTGAAAGAGGGATAGCACAATGAAACAGGCGGCTATCTGAATAGTTAACAAGAATGTGAAAATACAATATACCAAGGAAACAACCACGCCATAGAGCTAATCCTGCCAAATAGAAATAGCATGAAACTCTAATGTTATACAAGAAGTTCACTGTCAAAAAAAAAATAAAAATGCTGTGGTTTCTCCAGGAATTGACCTGAGCATCTGTGGCTTGAACTTTAGGTACATACACAGCCAGTCCTCAAACAGCATTAACAGAGAGTGCGGGGGGTGGGTGGGGGTGTGGGGGTGGTAAGTTGTTTTGGGTTTGGGGGTGTCTTTTCAGAGATTTATCACATTTATTACTTTGTCTCTTTTGCTAAGAGAATGGAATTGAGGAAGAAAAACAACATAGGAGGATGGACTGAATGTGGAGAAATGATGTTTTATTCTTAGCTTTATTGTGCATTTTCTGTGGTCCTCAGGGCACAGCTAAACTTCAGCAGCTCTGTTGTGACTGCCCAGGTATACGTCCTTACACAGTAACAAATAGAAGGTGATTTGAGAGAGTATGAAACCTGTTAAGGAGAGATAACCTGTGAGAGGTCTTCTTTCCACCTTCATTAACTACACTCCTGTGTAAGCTATCTTGTTGATAATTATGGTTGCCAAGTGCTGAGTAAGTTTGTTCCAGATCTTATGGATTTGCAGTCACATATCAGCATTAAAACAGGTTTATACAAGTCCTTGACATTAACACTATCTTTAAAATTTCTCAGTTGTATGCTTAAAACCAAAGTGTTTTTGCAAATTCATTAGCCTATACTGGTGAGAGTACTCCTATGGCTGATAGTCTATTGCCTATGTAAACAGAAAACAGATTTCATTGATTATTTTTACTCTGCCCTTTAAAGCAGGAATAAAAGTAATCATTTTAGGCATGCTGAATTTACTCACTGAAGCCTGAAGACATCCTGTGATATGCTATCACAGACTTTCTTGAAAGTGGGGAAACCTATAGGAGATTCTGGTATCTTCTCAATAAAGTTTCTGAGCAAACACGCTATGGATTCATTAATGCAAAAAGAGTAAAACATGTCTGCAATTATTCTGAAATTAAGTAGTCATAAGCATTATAAGCTGAAGTCACACTTTTCAGCGGAACCAATTGTACCTGTTCTTAAGCTCTGGACGTGCCTGGCTAACCCATATTCAAGCAGATTGCCAATAATATTTTCAGTATGCAGCTTGGTTTCATCTGCACCAGTTCAGCTAA
Organism: Anarhynchus alexandrinus; assembly: GCA_008711295.1. Classification (NCBI taxonomy): domain Eukaryota; kingdom Metazoa; phylum Chordata; class Aves; order Charadriiformes; family Charadriidae; genus Anarhynchus; species Anarhynchus alexandrinus. The sequence goes on along the minus strand of VUYV01000011.1, from coordinate 5,730,882 downwards.
AGGAGAAAAGATGTGACATAACCCCTCAAGTCCTTCTTACATGCACAGACCAATGAGCTGCTTTAGGACTGATCTTTGAGCTAGATTCCCTCAAGCGCTTTGTAACTAAACAGCGATCTTGTATTGTTCACAATACAACCGCCTGTTGTGGACGACTCCTCATGAAAGGTGTATAGTGATGCCATGTGAAAAACCCACAGACTAATGGGATAATTTCCTGTTAAATGAAGTGACATCACAAATGTGATTAATATCCAAACAACCTAAAGCCATCAAAATACCGGTCATGTAGGAAAATGAGAGATTAGGCAATTCTGCTGAACTTTTGTGAATTCTTATTCCTGATCATGACAAGACACTAAAAGGGAAAATTTGAGAGTCTCTAAATTATTTCATGAAGATCATGCATCTATGAAACATGCTGTCATTAGATAGTCACACCTAATTACAGAAAAGAAAATGTGTTAAATCTACAGATGTGCGGACCCTGGGAGGAATATCTTTAACTCATATCCCTTCACCTCTTGATGCAGGTTACCTGGATTTCCCAATCCATCAGCAAATTTTACTGCATTATTGCTCATCCTTTGGAATTTCCAAAGGCTAAATCCAAGGAATTAATGTGAAATATTGCCTTAATGATATTTCTGCCAGCCCGAGCTGATCCAAGAAAATGAATTATTTCATATCTTTCAGGATGAAGTAGGCAGGCACATGTGTCTCCTCTAGATGCTCAATTATAAAGCTTTTGCTTTATATTCAGTTATACATGAATGGTTACCCACATGCTATTTCTCGGTGTCTGTCAAGGTTTAAAAGATGCCTTGCAGCCTTAATTTCCTCAGTGAGTTCACTAGTGGGTTAATTAGCATTCAGAGATTAACAGAGACATTTAGCAGTGGAACATTCTATGGGGCATTAAGGGTAAAAAACAGTTATTCACTTTAGCACAGAGGCAAAGAATGACAGAGAACTTGAGTCCATAAGCATATTAAGTAGTATTTCTACCGCTACTAATAAAATTGGGTAAAAGATAGACACAAGAGAAGAGTTTCAGAACCAGTGGGATGTGTGGCACTAACTCTCAATGTCAATGCATTTGTGCGCACGGTAATTAAAAAGTGATAAACCAAAGTCTGTGAAGCTTTCCAGTGAGAACATTTCACATTAAGTGGTGCATTTTGGAAATAAATTCAGAGTAAGCCATGCATGGAAGTCTTCAGGGCATGCAGAATGCTTTAGAGTATGGCTCTCCTCCTGTCAGTCTCTGCACATGGGCAAAAGAGTACTAAGTCCATCTATGGAAGAAAAATCTTCCACAGGCTTCCTCACTTGTCTTTAGATGCAATTAGTAAGTGTTCTTCATTTGCCTAGTCTAGTCGTACAAGCTTAGTTACTATGAAAATCTTTTTTAGTACACAACGAAAATGTTCTGCAACTCTCACTCCTGGTTGCCGTCATTTGTAACCTGATAAGCAAATCACAGGAAGTGATATTATACTAAGGGTCGTTCAAATTTACCTTCTCAAATCACTAGTAGCCATTTGGAAATCAAGTAAATTCTGATCAATTCTGTCTATCAGAAATATTTAGTAAAATCTGTTTGTTGCAGACTTGTTTCGGACCTTAAACTTAAGAAGTTTAAGCAAGAACTTACTCACTCACATTAACATACTCCTTCCACATAGGTTAATTTGCTTGGAGGCTTGAGACTCTGATGAAACCCTAATTGAAGTCAAACAAAGATTTTCATTACTTCCATTGGAAATTCACTCAGGCACTTCGTCTGCAAATAACATGAATCTAGACATAATCAGTCGTATTTTTCTTTACATTACTATTTGCCATGTGTCCCGTGACTAACTTTTAAATGACTTGTATGAGAAACAATATTTGAAAAGGTTGTGATATAATAAGCAAGACTATTGACATTTTTCTGGAATGTTATTGAACTCAGTGATTTTCAATAAAGAGGATGATCTATATTGGCTCAGTAAATACACCGAGTTACGTATAATAGAAGATTATTTAAGTAGAATACAGTGAACACCCTATAGGAATGATCTTAGCATTAACAGCAAGATGGGTTGCAAACATTTAAGTGCTTATCTTGGTATACACCAAACACATACACACAAGCAAATATGAACAGTGATGTATATCAGTAGTCCAAACTCTTCCTTAAACAGACTTTGCTGCAAATTCACCTCTTCTTTCTCAGCTCCTCAGTTCCCTATGTAACCTGCTGGGTACCTTACCATTTCTCCTCAAAAAAAAAAAAAAAAAGGTGATTCCTGCACCCAGTGACAGAACAAAAAAAAAAGAATTAATTTCTTACTTTTAGTAGCTCATTGATATTCAGAAACTTCATTCATGAAGTGTTGGAGGAAGCATGTCCTGTGCCTCATAGGGCACGGGAGGGATGGAGGGAAGGGGAGTGCATATCTGAGATTTTGTACACCAAATCTCTGCTACACAGGTCCTTCATTGACAGAAAGGCACCGAGGAGCTGCATCAGTCCAAACAGTCCTTACCCACTCTGCAGCACCAACCCAACCTCAGGTGCAAGGGACAACTGAGCATATGATGCCATCTTCAGAAATAAGAAATACCAAAAGAAGGAAGATAAGAAAGTAGTTTATGGGTATAATTGCAAAACAGCACTACTTTCTTTCCTGAGAAAAGGAAATTCTAATTTATGCTTGTCAGTGTGAGAAAGCCATAAATTAAATTCTCATCCACCTCTGCATAGCAAAGAATAACACACCACTCCCTGTCCCTATCAGGACTGTTTGCAACCTGGACACCAGCACAGAGAGAGGCAGAAGCAGCATTCCTGGGAAACATCTGTCCCAGCTGACTGGGCTAGTTGAGTAGTGCAGCACTTTTCCTGACTACCAAGCCAGCTGCAGCGTAGCATGCGTTTCTCTCCAAACTGGCACCTCCTAAAGGGGATCAATCATGTACAACCCCTGGTTGTTTTGTTGTTGGTAGGGTTGGGGTTTTTTTGTGATTTAACACTGTCAATTAAATCATTAACAACAACAAAATACTAAACCATCATGCATTCCAAATCAATATTGAAATTCAGAGAAAAATATTACCTGCTTCTGCAGCTTGTCATTTGGAAGAAATAATACATGATCCACTAACCAAGCAGCATAACCAAGACTGTAAATCACTAAGACCGAAATCCCCACAGCATCATCTTTCTGTCAGCCTTTCCCCAAGACTCACAGAGCTGCAGGATGTCTGCCAGAGAAGTAGCATAAAATGCTGCAACACAGGTAAATAAAATAGTTATCCCACCTAAAAGTTCAAATATTTTTCCCCTTTCTAAATTATTGTTCATGCTTTTATACATATATGTATATATTTTGGCTCAACATTTCTTAATATCTTCATTCTGTGTTATCCCCCTGCTTCTTTGCTTTATCCAGCTCGGCAAAGTTTCAAGGTGAGAAAGGGAACGAGCAACTCATTCACACACTGCAGGTATCCCTTCAATATCTTTCCACAAACCTTTTCTTAGATGTTAGCTGGATGGTTTCAGGTCCTGCTTCATACCCAATTACAACCAATTACAGTATTTCCATTGTTGGGGGGCGGGGTGTGATCCTTCATTCTAGTGTTTCATTTTCAGAAGCATCCAACTCATACGCAACTTGTATATCAGGGTAGAGGAAAGGAAGAGGAAAGAACTGTAGAGTGTTAGCCAATATGCAGATGCTCAAGGAAAAGCCTTTTGGCCGTTTGTGCAAAGGCTAGGTATGGCTCAGTCACTACATCTTAATTTTGTAGGTCTTCAACAGTGATAACAGCTGAGTCCCTTATTTTTAGCCCCTTTAAACCCTGAGTTTCTACTTCTAGAGGCACTCTCAGTATCAGATACTGGTTTTACTAGTAAACTAAAACAAGTTCAGGTTTTACTTCTTTCACCTGGCAATAGACTCAGATTCAGTTCTCTCACTGACAAGATTTCAGGAGAAATACTTGCATATGCACAGCAATTACATTTTAAACTCATATTACTGTTCATCTTCAAGCAAAGCATCTAAGCACAGCAATCAACCTTCAACCCTCTACTTAGAGAAAATTCCAAAAGTGCATCACATAGAGGATTTTAAGTCTTTGGAAAGTCAGTGTTAAAGACATAGACCTTAAACAGATCTCAAAAGTGAGAAAAGAAGGACACATGTATTGTTAAAAACAGGAGTGTTGCAACGTCTTTACAGATCAAATATCTTACTTGGTGAAGAGACTCTCAAAACAATCCCATGAATAGCTGAAATAGCTGTGTCAGTATAGGGCAGGATTTTGCAAACCTTCATTCAGTCATTTATTCCCTATCCGCCAGCTGTGATAATTCTGAAAAGGATTGAATTCACATGGTACTGAATAGTTCTCTGTCCTATAGAGAAGTCTGTGGGTTATCTGAAGCAATGCAATTATAGTCATTGCAATGAGGAAATAACTTTGTGGTTCTTTATACATAAATGAATTTTAACTATAAAATATTCATTTTTGTTGTTGTTTTTGAAGAAAAGAAAATCAACTTGTACAAATGCCTGTTTTAAATCAAAACCCAACTGCTGTTGGTTTTAAAGTTTCATTTTCTTCTATTTAAAAACCTGAGAAGGATCCCCACAGACTTTACCAACAAGGGGCAAAGGGGGCAGGATCAGTCTTATATTCTTTGCTTTAGTTTCGTTGCAGAAATCCGTGCTGATGTTTTAAATACATATTATATTCTGAAGTCCTTTAGAGGATATCTACAGTTTTCTTGCTTGTATTTTCCTCAGAGGTCCAAAATCCTCCTGGTAAGCACTCATGATGGCTGTTCAAAGCAGTGGGATACTTCCCAGCTATTCTGCTGATACCACACCTGGAGTAAAGTGGTAGTCACTCAAAAGTGGGCAATTAAGAATTGATCCAAAAGTTGAATCCATTAAATAAATCCAGTGGTGTTCATTTTTTATGTAAAATCATTGCCAATCACTTTAGGTAAGTTGGCTTTGTAACAGCTTTCCAACCATGGATCTTTATGAACGGTAAAATATTTAGTAGTGAGCAATAAAAGCTACACAAAACTTATGTGAGGTTAAATCATTAGCTGAATAGCAATAGGCAATAAATAGAGATCTACACTTGTACATATAATCAGGTCAGGTTTTCAGGGGCAGTGAAAAGAAGAATACTAGCAACAAATATGAATGTTTACGAATATGCACAGCCATGGCAATTTACAGCTTTCTGCTTCCTCAGATATTGGGGCCAGAGGAGCAGCTATTCACAGCTCATTTGCTGGCTCTGAAAGTGCTGGTGGAGGTAGAGACAAAACAAGGCAGAAATACGGAATATAAATTCTTTGTTGTGACCTATAAAAAATAGCCCATTGTCCTTAGATATTTTCAGTAGCGGAATAATTCAGCTCGTTCTTTACAGGCTGAGGCATCAAACAGAGAAAATGCTGATGACTTCTTGTGAAAAGCAATTATCTTTTTCCACTGAACTAGAAAAACTACACAGAGTTATTTGAGATGTTTTATTTAAATTTGCCTCAAATACAAGGTAGCTTTTTGTTGCAAAATATTTTGCAGCTAATTGTTTTACATAATATACTCACGGTTTTTGGCCTTCCACATCCAAAAAGCAGTGATTCAAAGCTTATAATGATCAACTGAGTCTGTCTGCTTTTTATTAACACTGTTTCTATTGAGAAATATTTCAAATGCAAACATATATCTTCACCGTATGACTTTTGACATGTCTTTGTGCCTTCACTTGCCCTGATAATAAAGGTCAGCACAGAGTCAAAGAAATGAGGACTGAAAGATACCCCCAGGGTCCAGTGCTCCATCCTTTTCCCCAGTCCAGAAGACTAGGGTGCCCGAAGTCCTACTAGAAAATCTGTTTTCTTATATTAAGAGTACCACAGAGCTCCTGAGAGCAGTTTGCATTATTAGACTAAGGACTTCTATGTGAAAGGTTTGGAACTTCCATGCCTAAGTGGGGAGGTTGCCGCTGAACGGACACCAACAGAGCTGGGATTAGCATTAAAGTCTCAGAAAGCCTCAATCCAGTGCTCTGTGAGGGTGCAGTACTCCTTATGAGTACCCTCTACCGGGAAGTAAAACCTACTGAAAATCAAACCTTCGGACTCTTCTTTTGTTCAGCCTACATCTCATCAAATGCAAAGGTAATTAGACAGGGAAATTGTACTGTTCTGGGAGGGGATTGTCTATCCCCTCTTTTGCTACAGTAGCCCCATTTTGGGTGGAAACTTATCTTGGAAATAGGTGAAATAGATTGATACTTACCAAGGCGTCATCTTATGGGGCTCTCACTACACCTCTGCTAGTTTTCTCCCAGGCATTTAGAAACTGAGTGATTGTTGCTAACATCATTACAATCCCTTAGCTGAATCTGACTGAATTTGCCAGGCAGCAACAGAAGCAGTGCGTTACCAGCTCTCAGGTCATGCTACGCGCACATTTGTATTTGTAATATTTCTTAGATCTTAGGGGCAAAACTCAGTTCTCCTGTCTGCAATGCAGTGTTTTAGCTGCAGTGCAGATCACTAATATCTGTTCTCCCAGTCCAAGTCTCGGGGAGGTCAGCTATGATTTTGTGAACATCGCTCTGCAATTGCTTTCCACATTCCAGTGTCTCTTTCACAATCAGTGTGATTAGAGGGGATGTATTGCTTTTCTGTCTGTGATAGCTTATTGCTGACCTGATGGCTCCCTTCCTTCTTTTTCCTATGACTTTTTAATGCACCCTCATTGCTGACCCTCCAGACACTCTCCCAGCCTGAGTAGCTACAAGAGTGACCTATGGTCTCTGACCTCCCTTCTTCAATATGTAGTGGACATCCAATAACTCATATTGTTTTATTGTCTGATATACTTTTGAGTCCCACTTTACGCTAACACATGTGAGACCAGAAATGAGCTTCTCTCCTGACAGTCAGGTCAGCGCTGCCTACCTACACGGTTCCTTCAGTTTTAACCTGTCATGTTGAGGAGTGCAGAAACAGCAAGAACTTGGATGGAAATCGTGAGAATAGCAGTGACAGGTTACCTCCTTGTAATATGGTGCCTTCAGAGAAACATTTCATAAGAAAACTGGTCTTGTTTTTGTGTTTTCTCATTTTCATTTCTTCCCTTTCTTCTGAAAAACAATGAAAGCATAAACTTACATCTAAAACAGTGGAAGTCAGGTTTTCCTTAATCAGTGTCCTGGCAAACATCAGCCATTTTCCCACAAATGGGAACAGACTCAGTGAGGCGGGGACTCTATTTTTCCTTCTGCTTCCTTTCTTAATTCTTTCCCAAAAGGCCACTCTGATGAGTAGCTCCTCTCTGCACGTGGACCTGCAGGAGCTCTCTTTATTACTTGGTTTGATTTTTGACCTGACTGTTGACGCACATAATTGAAAAGCAGTCTCTTAAGTGCAGAATGAACCAACCCATAAAATCATGCTTTTTCAAGAAACATTTGTACGTATGTATGTATAGATGTATACAGATATATATACACATGCACAGAGAGTGAGAATCCTTTTACAATCCATTTCAATCACTGCTGTCGTATACAAGAAGCATGAGCCTCCCCCTCCAGGCAGTTTTCGTATGTGTCTGCAAAAGATGGATACACAGTACTTTGTAGAAGTGTAAGTATTGCTAGAAAAAGTGAAATAGCGGGGAATCAGTCAGGCAGGTCTCATCCAGGAGCAGGCTGGGCCAGAGCTAAATGCTGCATTGCACCAACTAAAAAAGGGTGCCTTCCTTCTACCTGAATTTACCCTCTGCTACAGCACTTCAGACAAGAGAACTGAGTCTGCAAATGTCTGGGATTATAACCATGACTTATTCCTGTGTTCTAGTGCTGTGTGCACAGCAAAATTTCATCACCTTAAAAGACTGACCCTCCAAAAAATGAAGAAACTGCATACATATATCAACTAACTTTTAAAAGGCTTATTTTTATCCATGACATCAAAGCTGCTTTAATAAAACTTACCAATGTCAGGTGTTTTCTGATGTACTGCACTCCCTGAAGTGAACTCTTTGAACTCTGCCCAAATGCTTTGCTAAAAAACTCATTATTGACAGCACTAAATTTTCATTATATTCTTCTCCAAAGATCAATTAATCAATTGTTTGTGAGTACTTAGATATGTGGGATATTGCAATAACTGGAAATTTATCACTGAAATTATATGTTATTCTTTCTTTTTCACGCCTGGATAAAAATGCAAGTGTTATTGGAATGAATTGCCACTCTTGCAATTTTTAAAGTTTTCCATAGCACTCAGTCATGGGTGCTAGGGATTCAGTTCCTGTAAACATTAATGTCACCAGAGTGTGACTGCATGAGAACAGAAATATAACATAGAAAATGGTGTGAGCCCAAACAGAGCAAGTTCATCGTGGAATGACTTATATTAATATTGCAGAAACCCTGCTAAAACATATAGAAAAGCCTAGAATCAAAGACTTGAGCCTATATGTTACACATGGTGCAGTACAAAGGTGCGACCTATTTTGAGGAAAAACCAAACCAAAACAAAAAAAAACAGAAAATATTTTACAAAAAGCCATTTCATTAATCCCAACAAAGAGAGAAGAAGATTCTGCAGACTCCCACCAAAATGTTCAAAAGGAAGCCTAAGCAGCATGAGCTGAGAGCACCCTCTTCTGATCATTGTTTTGTTTTTCAGGTTCTAGATAAAATATCTTCTGCATATGTTGTAAAATTCCAGTGACCTGCTCTTTAATCAGGATTACAAACACAAAATCTGTTCAGGAGATGAATACAATAAATTTGTTTCAGCTACAAGCCAGCATTTTTACTTTAATTGTTGGGGTTTTTTTTACAAAGGTGAAGACACTTCTTCAGGTAAGTCTTTCCCCTTGTATGTTCCAGTTTGATTTCCCTGAGGCCATCCAGGGACAGAGTTGAAGGAGGCAGGCTGATTTTTTTTATTTAACTCATGTCACCAAGAGAGACATTTAAATTCAGCTGAAAAAAATGCTAGTTTAATACTAAAATATTGTATTTACAAAGATGAAAGAAAGAGGAAAGGCAGGGGGGGAGAATGAGAGCAAAAGGAAGATTAGGGACATAAATATTTTTTCTATAGCTATAGCAGCATCATTTGTACAGCGTTCTCACACAGGCCAAGCTGAAAACATAAATTTTAATTCCCGCTCTAATTCAGCCAAAAAGCAGAGAGCCGTGTCTCTGCCCTTCTACCTCTCTTTCAGTCTCTGAGGACCAGAGAAGAGAAGTAGCTCATGAATATTAGAGCTAATGAAGCCCGATTTTCTCCAGATTTGTGTTTCGGTGTTGATTGACTCTCATGTCTGGAAGATGTAAATTGTGACTGAAGCTTGTTCTGCATTTGAGGCACTTAGATGTGCTTTCTTCAGTGTGTATCCTTACTTACACTTAAAGGGATTTAAAAAGACTCAAGCTCACGCTGTAGAGTTGTTCTCAGAGGGCAGCAGTCAGATGTCTCTCTGACCTGGACATCTATTTTCATAGATTGTAGGAACATCCTATTTCTGAGATTTCTATTCCTTTATCGTATTTTGGTAAAATACAACCACGTGTTCAAAAAACTCGGTAGTGTGGACTAATGGGCAGATATATTGATACATCTAACCTACTGCGTGCTTCACCCCATCTATTTAAGTCTCTGAAGCCTTTTTTTAGAGAGCCCTTGACAGGCAGAGGTGTGGGTAGAGCTTCCCCTTGGTGTAGGTAGTGATTCAAATCAGAAGCAAAACCCAAAGAGACAAGAGGAGCCCGCAGCCATGCAAATGAGGCAGTACATTTTGGGGTGAGTGATCCCACCTCTCAGCGAGAGACACTAACATACCAGCATGCATCCTCAGCATCGCGCACATTGAAAGCCAATAGAAATAAAATTGGAAGATATAGGCACAATCCTATTATGTGATAAGGAAACTGGGGTGGATAGAGACAGCACAGAGATAAGAGGGTCATGAAAACTAACAGAGCAATTTGGATCTGAGAAAGTGGATGCACTATTCACCAGATGTACTCATCCACACTGGATTGCCAGACGAGGCTTGTCCTTGTCAAAATATAATAAATTAGCCTCTTCAGCCCTCTCTGCATTTAAGGTTTTGGCACGGACCATTTTAGACAAACACAGATTGATGGTTGCAGTGTACACAGGAATGACACAGGACCAGGACGATGCTGAAATATCATTAAAATTGATGATTTTGGCTTGTCCCTCTGTCATCTTTAGTACAGCATGGCAGTGCATCTGGAGACCTGACATTATCAAAGAACAATGTAGAGCCTTCTGGGAAGGGAAATGCAAGAGACAGAATACAGACATATGCAGAGATGTAAAAGATACAGAAACAGTTTTTGATTCTGCTAGTAAAGAGCTGCATGATAATTCAAGTTATCCGACAGGAGAGAAATCCAGCTCAGGCTCTTACGTGCACTTGCTTACAGAAAAGGTAAACTACAGTTGGGTAACTGAAACGAAGGTGTAGATACTGTCCAAAGACTTTTAAGGTAATGCGTGGCAACCCAAGGCAAATGCAGCTTTGAAATTATTGGCCCAGAAGTGCTAAATTAGAAATTAGGATTTTAGGATATTGTGGTACAAATACAGGAATTGGGTCTTCTTTTGGGCTCTTATTTTTGGTTGGAGGCACATAATGGGACCGACCAACTTCAATAAATCTTTACCATTACAGCCGCTGTATCACCTCATTTTCCAAAACTCTAGCAAGGCTTTACCCAGCAGCTGGAATGTGCTGGAAAGGACAGTCACAGAACAAAGAGTTTGAGGTTTTGAGTCTGGTCATTTGTTCCATCTGAAATAAGACTGTAGCATCTGTGAGCATACGTGGTTCAAAATGGTGCGGGGTCTGCCATGTGGTTGGCATCCATATGGGATGCTCTATGGTAATGTATGGAAATCTCCAGTTATCAGTTCTTATTATCAGGCTTCACAAAATGTGGACCAGCAGTGCATGAAAAGGTTGTTCAGTAGAATTAAAATTATCCTGGGTCTTAGGAAGCCTGATACTTCAAAATCTTTAGATATTTGCACATCCTACTTTATTTTTTTCTTTTAAAGAAAAAAAAATGACAAGGATCTCTGAATCTTTCATTATGAACAAACCTCAGAAAGTACTAGGAATGGTACTTGAGCACAACACTTCTAGAAAAATGATAAAGAATGATGGACAAAGATGATAAAATGATTCTCAATCTCTTATTCATCTTTCTGGGAAAGAAGCTGAGAACAAGGTTCAATTCATATTTAGCTACTTACAAAATTTCCTCAGACCTTAATCTGCTATATTATTATTTTGAAGATTGTGCCATTTTGAGAGGTCAAGACTGTCAGTTCTTGTGTTCTCGGAAATGCACCGAGGGGTTGTCAAGGTAAACCTTATAGAACTACAGCAAGGATTGGACTGGATCCCTGTAAGCAATTCATAGACTGATAGTGTAGGGTGGAAGCTGTTCCTAAAGGTCATCTTTTTTTCACAGGGATGGAAAATACCATAGAAAAAGACAGCTGTATTCATTAGATATCATCGAAAATGTATTGCTGTGAATGGAAAGCACTTTGATTAGGACTGAATTAGCTACATGCACAACATAGCTCGGCATATGAGTCTAATGGACTAGCATTTAAATGCATATAATTCTGCTGATGGTTCCCTCAGAAGAGATTAATGCAGTGTTATGTGATTCTTGTTCACCTTGTCATGGCGCTCATCCAAAGCAGATGCTCGATAAACCAAAACTGGAAGTGGACTGAAATGAACTGGCTCCTAAAGAAACTGGGACATAGAAAAGGAGGAGACAATCCCTTCTTCTGCATCTTTCAAGGATGTACCAGTGAGTGCAATGCTACCTTTCCCCATGCTGGCAAATCTCACAAGTTTGTTACTGTTTCTGAGATGCAGTGGATGTTGTTTGTAACAACATCAGCAGCACCAGCATAAGGGCCAGGGCCATACAAGCTAAGAATGTCAATATGTAATTCAGGTTTAAATCCATTTTATACTCTCATGTTATTTTTTTTTTCTAACTTTGCAAGCTTGTTCTGCTTCCAAAGCAGCCGAGCCCCAGCCAGAGCCAGAGCTGTGAGAGCTGCTGTTCCAGATCCATGCCTGACCTGCCTTTAAAGTAGAAAAATGACATTCCTCTCCTTTCTGAGAAATCAAATAACCCTGGTATCGAATCTTTTTACTGTCTAGGTTCCGAAAATTACCTGCTATACCAAAGGAAGCAACAGTGGTGCAGCTGTTTCTGCATTAATGCAGATGAAGTTATCCAGTGGTTAAATCTGGATTAGATTTAAATTCAAAGCAGAGTTTGAAAATGAATCAGGTTATAGCCTGTGTGCACATGTGATGGTGCTAAAATCTGATGGGGTTTTTTTTTGTTTTCTGACATTTTGGCTGTGTTTGATCTGGAATGGGAAAATAGGGTCCACTCCAGTTTGGAAAGAAACCCAGAACCCAAATTATATGAGTAAATTCACATCAAGAAACTGAAATGCCCCCAAATGCCCCCTTAACCTTCTCTTTCTGAGGATGGAAAGTTTGACTGTCAGATGGGACTGGGGAAGAATGATGTCTCCAGATGGAAACTGATGAAAAGCTGAATTTGGCAATATTATTAAAGTGGACCCTGGCTTTAATTATGAAGTTATATAACAAGTAATGGCAAATCCATTACATGTCAAATCATGTCAAGCTTATCTGCTTTAAGCGCTCTCCAGCACCCATTTGTCTACAGTGTGCAGAGTCCACTCCAGTCTTCAGCTATCAAGTTGAGATACCCTGTTCTCGCAGCGACCAGTTTAATCAGCTCAGAAGACTTCCAGCCCCAGTTTCCCACCATTTCAACAAACCCTATCTCCTCAGGAAACTTTTCCAAAAGATTTGAACTGGCTTTTAAAATCAAATTGATCATAGAATCACAGAATCATAGAATGGTTTAGGTTGGAAAGGACCTTGAAGATCATCAAGTTCCAACCCCCCTGCCGTAGGCAGGGACACCTCCCACTAGACCAGGTTGCCCAAGGCCACATCCAGCCTGGCCTTGAACACCTCCAGGGATAGGGCCTCAACAACCTCTCTGGGCAACCTGCTCCAGTGCCTCACCACCCTTAAAGTGAAGAATTTCTTCCTAATGTTTAATCTAAACCTGCCCTCTTCCAGTTTGAAGCCATTCCCCCTCGTCCTATCGCTATTGATCTTTGTGTCAACGGTTAGCAGTGTACCAGTGAATTACCCAGGAACATTTATTTAGGATTCATAAATATTTATAAGAAAACTGTTGTCACAGTCACTCTTCTGCCTGCCTTGAAATACTGAGATACCGTACTCCTTTGATTTGAAACATTATAACCTGCAGGAGAAAACCTGGACATCAGGATAGAAAAATTCAGGTTTAAAGCACAAGGTATTGTGATCATGATGTTACTTTGCAGACTGGAAGAACACATTAACAATTTAGGTGGTTAAAATGATGGAAGCTGCAGTCTGGGTTTGAGAAGCCTGAACTTTAGCGTGAAAAACAGAAGTCCTCAACAGTCCACCTGACAATGCTGTTTTTTGTCTGATCTTAATTAATCTGTCACTACAAACATGACCTAGTTACCATAGTACAAATGTCAGCTTGTAATAGCTTTTCCCTAGAGCCCTCCTTAACTAGCATTTGCCATTTACATTTGCTCATTCGGTCATGAAGAGTAGTTAATTAGCTCCATCTACTGCTGCACGGAGTGAATTGTACCAGCAGCGTCAGTTCTCCAGTAACCTCTCCACATTGCACTGGTAGAGGTGTTTTAGGCACTCTGCGGCACCACGCCACTGGCAAGAGCTGCCAGCAGAAAGCAGGAGGTTTACATCGTCCTGTTTCTTCTTCTGTCATCAGCTTTACTGTTATGTAGGTTTTCTTTGATCTCTAATCTTTTTTTGTAATTCCTTTTTGAATTACAGAGTGAAAATATGGGGCATCATTTTTTTAATACATGCCAAAAGACATAACAGTTCTCTTAAAACAATTAGCAGAAACAATGAAGAGACATGCAAGGAAGGAAACAGAGCTATTTAGGTTACTGCTGCACTGATAATAAAGAAGGCCACTATGCAGAAAATGATTACTCAGATCAACAGATGGATGCCCTTATCTTATGCTTGCCATATGTGTTGACTGGAGTATTCAGATGGGGTATTTAGTCATTTATGGTTTAAAATAAATGTTCTGATATTCACTTAAAATGCCTTCTTAGTTTATGCCTGTTCTAAAATGTCAACTTTCTTAGTATTTCCCTTTTGATTTAGGCGCAATATTTCAAATACTCTCAAAACATCCCAACTAGCATCCCAGTGAGCAGGCTGCATGAGATACTTACATACAACATAGCTGAATCAGAGAAACACACCAGATAATTGCCAAAGTGGAAAGGCAGCAAGGATTAATGCCTTCAAATGTCTAAAATCTCAAAAATTTTTCATTATCATATTTAAAGAAATAGCTCAGCAAAGATTTTCTTTTCATAACAGATTTACTTTTCCATTAAGAAAGAAAAGAATACCAAATAGCTTATTAAAGCCAGAAATGTTTTTCTAGTCTGCATAACGCTTAGGTACCTGGGAGATAGCTGCTAAACCCGAAGACCATGCTTGCGGGTATTCCCCAGAGGAAGAAAATCTATTCCTTGGGCTGTCTGCTGCCTTCAGATACGTCTAAAGTAGTGCACCTCCTGCTAACAGCAAAGTAAATTACATGAAGGTGCATCATCAGTTCGTGCCATCACCCCCTCCGCCTGCCTCGCGTCCCCAGTTGCACACCTGCCTCAAGTGGCCTCAAAATATGATGGGACATTTCTGAATTATGAGTTTGAGAAGGTCTCTGATTAGAAAACAATCAAATCAAAGTAAGCAAAAGAAAGACAACTAACAACCAGAAAATGATTGCAGAAAGTCCAAGGTCTTCCCCCTTTCCTTTTCCCTGGGTAGGAAAACAAAGCCATTTTCCCTGCCGAGCCCAGCTTTGACTGTCTCGGCTGCAGCTTTGGCCCCTGTTCTTAGCTCTAAAAGAGGCTTCTCCATCTCTAATTTGCCGCTGAGTTTTAGCCTTCAATGCGTGTTCATGAATGCCACTTACTTAGAAGAGCCTTTCCAGGAAACCCAAGGAAGTCGATAGTTTCTGGGGACAGTTTTGTATGTTTCAATGGGATAATTTAAATGATGTTCTTCATTCTTCATACACCGCACTGCAAATCTGTTCCCCTGTCCCCTGGAGGGAACATCTTTTACTTACACAAATTCATGTCAAACCAAGTTTTGTTTTTCAAATTAGTAATTAATGCAGAATTATGCGAGGCAGAATAATAAATAATCTAGCTGTGCAGTCTATTCTTTCATGAAAACATGGGGGACTTCAGTGTCGAACTCTGCTTACAATTAGCATGTCAGTGGGAAAACAGACCCTGTTATCAGTTAATGCACTGTAAATAAAGTTGTCCAGACCTTCAACAGCTTTCTAAAAGAATATTTAGGGTGAGTTATCTCCAAGTTAATTGGAAGCTACAAACCTCTAAATGCTTACTTTATGCTTACAGTCAACGTAAATCCCAAATTTAGTGTTAACACAATAGGTAACTTGCAATGTGTGGATACCTTTTTGAAAAGATTCAGGATTAATATAAACTTCAAAATTAAGAAACTAAGTACAGAGCTTTACCATATGCCTTCTGTGAATTTTATGGGAGTAAGAACTGGAAAGAGATCTCAGAGTCCAGTTCCACACCTTGTTTCCAGGAAAAAATCTCATAGAATCTGTTCCTGAATAAAGGCTCTAAGGTCATATCTGCAACAGCAGAATGTTAAATAAAAAATATAAATTGGTTTTTTTGGCTTGTCCTTAACACAGGCAGTCTTGGTCTGATTTCTTGAATGCATTTGCTTTTATATGAATGTCAGAAGATCCAAAAGGTACCAAAAGCCACTAGACTGTTCTTGAAGTCGCATTGCCTCAATAAGCCTTGCAAAAGGCGTTAGGGATCACAGTAGAGCTTTCAGTACACAACCCATTTAGAAATAAAAATACTGAGGGGATTTTATTGACCTCATACTTGTTTACCAGTGTGCAATGATTTTTATGGATTCGGTTGGGAGCAGGGGCAAATCTAACCCACACTGGTATTTTGCACTTTCCTCCTTCGCATGTAATAGCATCCTTCACAGGCAGCACACTGGTAGAAAGGTGTGTCGACACTATGGGGGCTTTTTGATGCATTTCTATGTGTGCAGTGTGTCAGATCATCATAAATGTCAAGGTACACAGTCTATAAAAGCACATATACACATTTATACATATATATGCAATCCACACATGCATTATGGCCAGGAAAAAGGCATAGTAAGTGCTTCTAAACTTCCAGACTACAGTATAAGAAACAGGTTGCCATATCAATAACTTTTGTAATAACTGTCAGTGAAGTACCATTCAGAAAGACTGTTATGGTTTTTCATCAACTGTAACAATTCTCTCACGAGGGTCATAATTTCATCTCAGTAAAACTTTCCTTTTTTTCATCACGAGTTATTGCCTACCCAGGGTTTTCTTTTCAAGAAGTAAGCTTTTTCATCTTTATATGAAATTTTTAATGGCAAGTGACTCAAGGAATTTGCTAAGCTGAAAATTAAGCATATCAAATTTTTACTCTGCATAATCATTACCCAGGCAGTTGTGACTGAGCAGAGTACAGAGTATAAACATCAGGATAAATGTCCATATTCCATTAAGGACTGGCCAACACCTAACTATGTCCTCACTTGGGAAAATCACCTCTCTGAATCTAAACCTTTTGCCTCCAGTCCATTTCTGTATTTTGCCCCGCACTTATTCAGAAAAGCCATTGATGCCTATGGGACTTCTGTCTAAAGATGTAGGGAAGAGTCTCAATACGTATTTGTGACCTTACAAAGACGAATATCTTGTTTAGTTTGTGTTGGTAGCCCATGCCTTCAAAGATGTTTCTCGCTACGAAGCAAAATCACTTTGATCTGCAATTATACATTTTCTTACATAATCTGGAAAATTTATGCATTATTGACAAAGCTAGAAGGAACCGAATACTGAAAGCATAGCAGGAAAACAACACTTAACTGTTTTTATTTTTAAATGTATTCAATACAGTTCAGAAACAAGTGTAATATAACTCTTATTTTACAAAGTTGACCATTAAAATATTTTAAAAGGACTTATTGGCCTTTGATAAATAGTTTAATATGGGACATGCATGCTAATAGGAAAGTCAGTTTTGGATGACAGTCATTTAACAGTGGAAAAGTGAGTTAACAAGAAACTTTGTAGAAATGCTTGAAAAGATGGCATGTCCTTTCATATTCCTTTATCCAAATGCAACCTCTTTATTCTCCTGCCACTTCCCCTCCCATATCCACTTTCTAAAATTTAAACCAACTTTACACATTCAAACATTTAGAAATACAAATAATATACCCAATAAAATACATTAATTATGATGAATGATAACGGGAAAGAAAACCTGGCATAGTTGTCTATGTGGTAAGGATTTTTAACATGGAAGCAATCAAAGATACAGAAAAGTCTTTTCATTACTGACATTGGCGAACTACACCCACTGTGTTTACATCTCTCCCTTTTTCCGTCGATGCTGGTTTTGCTGCTCTTGTTTGAATCCATCTCGTTCGTATTGTCAGGGGCACTGCAGCTATTAGCGACGGCTGCCAGGACTCCATTCCTCTCTTCTTCAGCCTCTTCGTCCTCATCCTGATAGGAAACAAAACAGCGGGTACTTAAGTGCATGTTTCATCGCCTATTTACTTTAGAGCTGCAGCAAATAATAGGATTTTTCTTACAACTCCTCCTGTAGCTCCCTTCTTGAATTCAAGGGCGAGCACCTACACGCACCAGACAGCTCCTTTCGGCTTCCAAAGCCTCCATTTACAGGAAAATCACTGACTTAAACAACATCTTACTGCAAAAGCTTTCATAGGACTGTCGAGCAAAGCTGGATTTGTTCAAATATGGCCCACTAAGCTTTACTTAAGACAGCAGCAAATCCATGAAATGCACAACAATAAGATGTCTTCTGCTCAGGGAAAATACTGGCAAAGGTCAGTGTCTAGAAAGCGGGTAAAGCAAAGCCCCAGTCTGGAGATGGAGAAGGTGGGGGAGCAGCTAGTCAGGCTGGTCGCACCCCGAACCACGCACTCCAGCATAAAAGACACTTTCCTTCCGTGCAGTTGGCTACTCTATTCCCAGTGCTTTGTGATGAAAACCAAAATACTTAAAAGCAAACAACAAACAAACAAGCAAAAAAAAAAGCACCCAAAAAAGAGGAACACAAAGAAGGACAAGCCCCACAGGTAATTCATTACTACAGAGCTCATACTACTTTCTTTCAAGTCCTGAAACCCCTGCTTTAAGTTCAAAGTTATGCTAAGGTTAAACGCATTTTTATGTGCTTCACTGCATCAAGACAGCTCTTTGGAGAATGTTGTATAAGCCTTCTGGTGGGTTTTGTTTCTTTGATTAGAAATGGCTCGGAGCCACGAAGT
Source organism: Anarhynchus alexandrinus (assembly GCA_008711295.1). Lineage (NCBI taxonomy): Eukaryota > Metazoa > Chordata > Aves > Charadriiformes > Charadriidae > Anarhynchus > Anarhynchus alexandrinus. Next base: position 5,712,244 of record VUYV01000011.1, on the reverse strand, counting down.
TCATGTATGAAATCTTCACCCTTTGAAGTCAGCGGGTTTTCTGTTCCTGACTCAGAGGACACAGGATTAGACATCAGCTGCAGCTTCAGCTCTAAACACAAACTTTCTTGAAAGTTCTGGGGTATTTAGTTTGGTTTGGGGTATTGCAGAGATACCAGCAGATCCAAGCTACAAAGATTGGCTCCAGCTTTTTATCTAAACTAAATCAAAATTTGTATAGTTGGAGGAGGGGTCATTCTAATTCAGGCAGGTGTACACATAATTTTAATTTTCTCCTGATGATTCTATTACCTTCCAAATCAGTGAGTGGCATATAAGCAAGAAAAGGCAAAAAATTTATTTGTGAAATACAGAATCTCTTTCTGCTGACAAATTTGCTTTTTCCATTTGCATCACGAGAAGAAATAGATTAGACAAGGAAAAACTTTAGAAAAGTTAAGATGTGCAGCTCTATGTGTAGCCTCACAAAAAAACTCATTTAGAAATATCCCAGCTATTAAAGTCATAGAAAGCTCTTTAAGCCACCTGAGTGATCTCCATGCCAGTGCAGAATTGCTCTTCTGCCCAGGGTACTCGTAGACGGCACGGTTCTTGAGCCTTTCTTCCTCTAAAATTAGTAACGTCCTTGAAAATTAAAGTAGAGTCTGGACAATGTCCTCAGACTGCTGTGAATCAGTGAAGTAGAACAGATGGAGCTAGAAAAAGGGATTATTACTGCTTTTCATTTTCAATTTGCCAAAGAAATCCAGTATATTTTATTTGAGAGAGATAAACGCAGCTCAACACAACGTGTCATCCTAAAAATACACAGACTACAAAACCTTGCTCATCCTCCACCAAGCCTCCCGCAGCTACCGGAGAATTTTGAAACTAAAGGCCGGGATAAAAATGTGCCGACAAAGCATTAAGAGGATCAATCCATAAAATTCCAGTCTGAACCTTAGACAATCCCCAGGGTAGCGCTAAAACTCAAACCTGGAGTTTTACTTGGGGCCTAACTCTGTTATAAATACCCGGCTCTTCTGCTTCAAAAAGTCCGGGCAGCCGAGGGGAGCGCAGGGGACGGCAGAGGAGCCTTTGTCAGCAGCGCCTGGCACCCGAAACAAGGCAGCGGCGCGGCAGCCTAACGAATGCACTCGGCGCTTCCAAAGTTAATAAAATAACGAAACCTGTCAGAAGAGTCCTGACTTTTTTTCCACTGCTCATTTTTTAGAAAGGGGAAAAAAAAGAGCAAAACAACATCTATACTTCAAAACTGGCAGGATTTGGGGCATTATTCAGTGTAAGAGTCTATTTGTCTCTCAGGTAGGGCCGGCTAAAAGTTGTACAGAATTAGTTTTACTGCAGAGCATGAAAGGACATTGCGTACGTGCCATTTTTCCTTTTTCACGCAACCGCATGTGAACAATTCGCAGGAGGCTGATGCTTTATTAGGCTGTTCTTAACTCCTTTCTACTTCCCAAGAGGCAGTTATTACTTAAGCAGAAAATACCGTACATGGTGCACATGTACTCGGTTCCGTTTGCAGCGTTACAAGGCGGGGCTCTCGCAGAACAGAGGCGAGTTCACAGCAGAAGCGCTGTATCACATTGCTTGAAAAGGAGAAAGCTACTCTGGAGAGAACCAGAAAGCTACTCTGTGGAGAACCACAATGGCGAGTTTATGAAGAACTACAGGCTTATAAACGGGGACTGCCAAGGGGCTTTCCCAACTCGCTATGGAGAACTGAACGTGATGAAAGATTAAGCTGGTTTACATTATATAAAAAAAATCATGTTGCAAGTGTTCAACTGTGGCTTTAATTTTAAATGTCACACTATGTTTTCTCTGGCTTCCAGCTGTCAGTGAGAAAATGGCAGCTGGCACCAAGGGCTCTGGTTGGATACAAAATCGATAGCACCCAGGAAAGGTACTGTACGTCACCTGAAAAGCACTGTATACGGCACCTGCTACTGCGGCTGCTGTTTATACTAAGTGTTTGCTGACATCTAACAGCCAACAGAATTGAGGGAAGTTGTCACTTCCATTGAATAATAAAGATGCTCAAGATTAAAAATATTTCAACCTAGAGTGTGGCACACCTGGAGCTTATGCGGTGTTCAGAAAGAGTGCATGATGCCTGCACAGAAATGCCACGCAGACTGAACACTCCCCGTGCAACCTTATTTTCAGTTTTCAAACCTTCCTCCTTTCTGATGAAAAGGGAGCGGTTTAGGTGAAAGACAGATGAAGGCCAAGGAGAATGTCTCTGTTGTATAGGAGAGCACAATTCACACCTTTGTATAAAAGAGAAGAAACTCAGGAGGATTTTGGAGAGGAAACCTCTCCGTTTAGGCAGTCTCTTATGCAGTCAATGTGAACGGCACGTTTTGCCTGACCTTCCTTGCAGCAGGTGGTTCCTCTGCTTTTACCGTTAGCTTTGAAGCTGTCTCTGTGGGTCCTGGTTCACGTGATGTGAGACACCGCAAGCGTGTGAATATGACGAGCTCTTTCACCAGTTTATATTCTAAACTGGAGACCCCAAAGGCTTCAAAAGAACATGATATGCCAGTGCCCAACTGCTTTAAAGAGCAAACCGGAAAGCAAACCAGTACAACTAATTCCTATACAAGGCAGAGGGTTACATTTTCAATTCACCTCCTACATTTATTTACATAATTCCGAGTGCAAATTTTGTATCAGCTCTCATATGGGAATAACAAACTGGGAAGTGAGATTTCTAATTAACCTGTGTCCACAAGAGAATACGATAATGAGGAGAACACATTTATGGTGACGATACTCACACAGAAATTTGTTAAGTACCTGCTAGACAATGACATGCGATTTTTAGCTAGTTTAGCTGCTACTTCTGTCCTTGCGATGTTTTATTTTTTACAGTGAGAAATGAGAAATAAAAGTCAGGTGTGCTCTCCATGGCACCCTGCTCAGTAAGCGGCGCTTGTCCTCGGCTACAGCAGAAAAAGGACATGACGGGCATTTTCCTTGTTCTACGGAGTCTTGAGTTGATCTAGGACCAACCAACTGCCCCTTCCCTTATACGTCCGTGTGGGCAAGAAGTGAGTTAGACTGGCTTGCTCACTCCTGATGCACAGCAAAAGGCAGGAACACGCCTGAAGTGACAGACCATCCCTTAACTGTAACTTAAGTCTTTCTTCCTTCCTCATTTTAGGGCTGTTCCTCCCCTTACTCAACGTCTTTCAAGTCCTTGAGTTCCCATGTCCGCCCCACCTGTGAGCACCAGTACACGTGCCCCGGATGAAAGGCAGTCTGACACAGGTAGGCGAAGGCAAGGGCAGACGTAAGTGCTCTTCACAGATCCAAAGATGCTGAATCATCCCCGCACTGAAACACTTTATTTTCTTACCCAAACCTCCAATAACCTTTTTTTTTTTCCTGCTCTATGAGCAAAATGACAACCACTTACTTCACAAGATGGATATGCTCAGAGGGAATTGTCACTGATGCTACCTTGCCAAGAAAAATTACTTTCAGGCTTCCTACTCAAACCCTCACTCGAAACAAGTTTTTGCCCATTTGCAGACATTCCTGTTAGATGTTGCCTTTTAAAACTCACTGGGTGGCTCAGCTTTGTGTCCATTTTTCAGTCTTTCTCCACATACCCACATCTAATGACAGCTTTGAACACATTCCTGTGCATGTACAGAACCTCTCTCTCACACAAACAGCCAAAATCCCATGTTAATTGTTGTACTATCTAGGCATAAAACCCCCACATCTTCATTGCTTTTAAGCTTCTCCACTTGAACCCAATACTCTGTTTCTTGAGCCTACCGAGGACCTTTCCTTAAGCATTTGTGATGCTCTGTTATAGTTTAGCTTAAATATTTAATAAACTTTCTTCTTCTGGCAGTTTATCCCTACAGCACTCAACCAAACTTCTTTCTGCTTTTTTTTCTTGTTATTCTCCCTTTCCATGTTTTACTTTTCTGTTCATCCAGAAATTTCATAAGCTGCTTAAAATTTTCTTTTCTATCATGCATATTAGATTCAGTTCCATAATTAAAAGCTGCAAGACAATCAGCTTCTAACTTCCTTGTGATTTCTTTCTCACTGCTTATGAAAGCAGTGCTAAACACTGGAGATGGAAGATGTGACAAAACTTCTTCATGAACCTGTCCTGATTATTTCAGCAAGATGACAACCACAGACTCAAAAATGCCTATGTTGAAGTGATCCCTTTTTATTTTAAGTCTATTTCACAGTATTTCAGAGTTCCGAGAAGCTCATTAGAGCAGCAAAAAGCACTGCTACAATAATGATGCAGAACAGAAAGTGAATCCCCGTCTGAGCTGCAGCTGTTGAAAGAAGGTATAAGTGGAAGGCTATAGGGATCTGATACACCTAATGCGTGAAGCTGTCTGCTGGTAAACTGACCCGTGTACCATGCACGTGCAGAAGATTTCACAAACAGAATGTGATAAAAATCTTTTTTTGTTTTGTTTTTGCTGTATTGCAATAAGACCAAGTCCCCAAGCTCAGTCACATTTTTGAACTGCAAGTAAGCATATGCCATTGCTGGGGAGACAAGCGCCTATGATTTTTGTGATACGTCTAGCACATTGTTTAATAAATGGCCATAAAGTCCACACCAAAAGAGAGACTCATTATGGAAGGGTGTTCAGTTTGTTTCCAAAAAGTTCCAGGTGTATAAATAATTTTTCTTTTTCTCAAGGTTATTCTGTTTTCACTGTCCTTACTCTAAATTAGAAACCTCCTTAAATACATTTACCATTAGTGCTAAGATAATTCATTCTCTTTAGCAGGTATAATTGAAGTCTGGTTTGTAGGACAAGAATCAAAGAATTAAAATACCTTTGGAAGTTCCTTTGAACTGAGCCGATGCAGAGTGCAGAAATGAGCCACAGCATACTCTAACAGTGCTCCAAAGATGAAACTGAAGCAGATACCGAGGTATACATCAATTGCCTTAATAAAGCAATTAGCATTTGGGAGTGAAGTCCTGGCTCCCATCATCAGTGTTGTCATAGTAAGGACTGTGGTAACACCTGTGGAATGCAAAAATCCATGTTCTGATAAAACACAGATAGCAATGAGGGCCTCTCCCGTGAGGGCCCTGCTTCCAGACAGTTTTTCCTGGCTCTGTGAACTCCTAATATGCCACAGCATTTAACGTGTCATGTTTTGGAAAGAAGACTTTCAAATGAACTTGTGATTCTGAAGTTAAATGCTTAAAAACACTCATGAAAAATGTTTGTAAAGCTGAGAAAACTGGAAGTTAAAATGTGAGAGATTTTGGTGTCATAGAATGTATATTCATGATTAGCACATTATTATTGCAATGCTATGCAAATGCTCCCTTTAAAACAGTCAGATACCGTTCTGCTCAGTGCAGTTGCCCCCGGCCTCATTTGATGTGAAGTATTTCTTTCTTCTCTATTCTGTAGGATTGGTTTTCCCATCCCACCTGCAGTCTGATCAGAACTGATTTGCATTCTTTCCCTTTCAGAATATCCTTTATTTGAAATTAATTATATTTAATCTCTTATAATTCTCTTATTATTCATGTGTTAATTAGTATGTATCATTAGACCTCACAAAAGCCTCACAGTTCTGTCTGTGCATGCCATGTGTTTGAATATGTTGAAATTATTTCCGAAATGACTGAGCTTTTTCCTTTGCTTTCAGCAGCCTCCCCTGCCTCCGAGTCTCCTGTAGCTCCCAAAGACGTTTTCTTTGTTAAAGACTAGCAAGGCTTTCAGGAGAATCTGCATGATGTACTGCAGATGGCAAAACAGAAAAGTAAGTCCATAAAACTCAGAAGTGTTTGCAACTTTTGGAAATGGATGCCATGTACGTGCAATAAAGAAGGTGCCTTAATGATCCAACTCTTGGGGTTTTTTTGTTCTATCAGCTTCTCACCTATGCAGATTCTGGCTGGAACTGATGACTGGCTTATCCAAAACGATACCCAGGAGAGGACAACCAGTAGGATCGATGGTACATACGTCTCTAGTATGAAATACAAGATGTTTCTCTTGAGTTCGAAGTGAAACACTAGTTTTGGGTAACGTCCTGAGAAAAGAGCAGGAAAAAAATGTTGTGAAGTTGCAATTCATAAAAATTTCTTTAAATTATCAACTTGTATTACTTTCGGGCATTACAACGCAGCGAAAGCTCAACAAACAAGCCTGAAAAAAATTAAACACTGCACTGAACAATTCTATCATGAAGACTCTAAATTGAACTGAAGGAAAAAATCAAAATACGTAACACCCTGTCACCTTATCCAGAGTTTCACTAAAGATGTCTTGAACTGGAAATTCATTGAGGATTAGTGAAGGAAAAAAAAAAAATCCATGAACGCGTGGAAAGGATGTTTCATTATATAACACAATGCAAGGAAATCTGAAATCACATATGTATTTAGCTGTGGCTATTCATAAGGATTACCACAATGAGCTGCTATATAAACTAGCACAGTAACAGCTGTAATTTTATGAAGTTAGCATGGGTCCTTATCTTTAGCTGCCTCAGATATCTGGTTTATTTTGCTCTTCTTTTCATTTACTGTCGCTCAAGATGTGGATCAAAGGTACTTCCTCTGATACTGCTGACCTACCTCTTATATTCCACTTAAAACCAAGCAGTGCCTTTGTATCTTCCCTATCTGTTTTTTCTTTCTTTAGTGCATTACAGTGTTTATGCCGCTGTGAGCAGTGTCACTGCTGTGGCACAAATGGTTTGCTTCTACATGAGCGATTTCCACAAGATGAAAGTTTGGACCCACAGTCAAAGACAGAATTGGGTTTCATTGGGAGCAGCACAGTGGTCAGCAGAGCCTGAACTGGACATCCAGCTCAAAACTGAGCAAAATTTGGCTACGTTTGGGCAACACAAGTGCAGGATCTGAAATTGTTACCAGTCCAGTGGATCAGAGTAAGGCAAAAGCTTGCTTCTTACTAACTTAAGTGTGCAGAACAGACTTTTTATTCTGACTAAATGTTCAAAGTTCAAAATTGAGTGCTAAAGTATTTAAGTTTTTTAAAACATTTTTGTAACACAACTCCTGATCCAGAATATCAGTGACAGAGTAATGCCTGAATATACTGTGGTCAGATAGCTTTGGCTTCATCTATTTTAATCCAACAAATGATGATCTCCAGGACCTGTGATTCTTCCCAATGCTGAGAGCTGTGGGTCAGGACAGAACTACAGAACAGTGAATGCACTTTAGCAACAACAACGTATGCATAGACAGGCTATTTGTGCATCCCTCAGGTGTGCTGTGAGACACGGAGCCCGCAAAGAGTACTTTTAAAAGCTTGAAGTGCAAGTAATGGATGCCAAGAAATGTCTTCTTGCTCCTAGGCTAGAAAATGGATGGTTACATTTCCATTTTCAAAAGTGTTGTATAATTTGCATCTAGAGAACAATAAGGTTTCATAGAACTCTTAAAATCAGAAATAACCTCTAGATTATGTAGTCTGACCCTAATCACAAGTCATTACACTTCCCCAGTTATCCCTTGCTTTAGACTCAATCACTTTGATCGGAATAGAGTCCACCTTTCACACAGACACGTAGAGGATCAATACTGAGAGACATGTGAGGATATCTAGACATGCAGCACCTGCCATTTCTCTCAGTAATCTGTTACAACAATTAAAATAATAACATTATCTGTTAAAAAGAATGCCTAATTTCTAGTCTTAATCTGACTTCAGCTTTCTGCCATGTTGACTCTGCCTTTTCACTAGTAGATTAAATGGTCCTTTGGTAGTCAGCTCTTTCTCCTCTTGAAGGTACAAATACACTGTGCACTTTGTAAGCTCAACATCTTCAGTTCCTCAAGTTTGTGACTGATACAAAAAAGGATACAAAGACAGGCAGTAGACTAACTCTCTCCACAAGGCAGGAGATACAAAGATGACTTATGCCTTTATCATCTCTTTTATGTGAAAAGAGGAACATTACATTAGTGTACCTCTACTGTGGTTTTTACCAATGCAGTTGTTTCAGTAAAAGTCATTTTGCCCACCAAAACTGATTTTAAGTGTAAGCAGACCAAAGTAAAGCACTCAAAAGTTAGGAAGTGCAAAACTTACAGTTGACTGTGCAACATTACTTCTGCTTCTGTCTGCACTCATCCTTGCACTAAATCAAGCACTACGGAAAAACACTCAGTCTGTACAATAAAAGCCTACAGCATATTTAGGGAAAGAGAATTAGGGTTGTACAGGCAATTGTAAATCTGTGGCTTTCTAGTGTGCAAGAGCAAGCATTTAAAACCTTAATAAAAACTGTTAAGGATTTTATTAATTTTGCTTGCGATCTTCTAGGCTGTTAGTTAATTAGAACTCAAAACAGGTAATTTTAAATAGAAAGACAAGATTTTCTCTGTAGTGTTTGTAGCCCAAACTGTCATTACGGTGCCACGGCTGCAGCTAGCACACAAAGGACGATGGCACAGCCACCGTGAGTGAGGGAAGGGTGTCAACCCAGAGCTCGTATGAGAGGGCAGAGGGTGCAAACCATCAGCAGGAAACTGAATCCGCCGCAGAAGTCATTTGTCTTGCGTTTCTGTGCTGACCAAAGGGAAGGATGTGGTGCCATTTACCCAGGAAAGAGCAGTGACGAGACTGGACTATGCTTCCTGCAGGGTACCACAGCCACTTGGGAGTTCAGCCTTAGAGCTTGTCTTTAAGAAGGAAAACTCTGAAATAGCCAATAGATAACAGCCATAGAGCAATACCCTCTCCTCGTTAGCGCCCGGCAACTGTTTCTCCATTCACCTTAGCATAAAAGCCAAGTGTGTACATAGGAAGTTTGTTCAAAATATCAAACTTGAAAGTCACACTTTGGCACTTTGCTGCAACTTCCAAGTGTAGGCAAGCCCTTTGAATGTTCCTGTGTTCTTTCTTGTTATTTTTCCTGATGCCAGAAATTTCTGAAGCAATGTGAACAACAAAGAGAAATAGAGATGTAACAGCTTATAGCCAAGTGGCTTTTTGGGGAACAAAGAAAAGGCATTTCTCTAACCTTAAGGCTTTCTGCTTGCCAGAATCCAAAGACACATCATGGACGTGATAATAATAGTGTCAGCATTTTTCTAAAGAATTCAGAAGAGCTTTTATAATGGAAATTTTGAAGCAACCTATATATAGAATTCATATGAGCTTCTCCTGTAATAAACTGAAAGAAGAAGTAGTAGTCAAGAAGAAGTATGCAATGCACACTTACCATGCTAAAGCAATGAGGAACGGGATGAAATGAAGATAGGGAAATATTACAGTCCTTTTTTTATCTACACTCCACATGTACCAAAAGTTATCATCTTTAAAAAGAAACAGATTTGCTACTCCTATTATGCGAGTTGCACATGAGATTGCAATGCTGTATCTCATTGCCTTTGACTTGCACTTCTGAGGCAACGGTGCCCTCAGTCAGATCAGAAGTGAAACAGGCTCGTGTAATCCTAGTCCCGGCTTTACTAGAGTTAACTCCAGTACAGCTCAAGTTAACTCCTCAAAACTGTCAGGTTTGCCCCTTGCTTGAGTCTTATTAGCAACCAAATATTTGCATTAAAATGAGAAGATGCTTTTTCTTCAAGTTTCTGGCCCATGATGGATATCACCTCAGTATGTGACTGCTCTGATTTAAATTTGATAATGTGATGGAAATAATCTGTGCAGACAGCTAACTCTGCAGCAAAGGCATAGTGTTAGCACTTACCAAAGTATCGAATTACCGTGTTTAACAGTTTCTCAAACAGATCTGAACCTAAATGACTGCCAGTATACATACTCCAAACCCACCAGAAGGTGAGGTATTCTACTTAGGTCACCCCACAGCAAAAGTAGGTTAAGATGAATTACTTGGGCTTTATAGAACTTACTAGAGGGCAGAAGTACAAAACTAGACAGCAGCTCTAGCTTGTATACAAAGAACAAATCTAGATAGCAGAATATAGTCTCCATACCTACTCTACTACTCTCTACTGCTTTTTTTTAAAAAAAAAAAAAAGATAAAAAAATGTACCCTAGAAAGTAGAAAAAGGCGAAAGATAGCAAATTTCAGTTGGCTCCAGCTGAATACTTTTGTTTCAGTATCATAAAAATTATACCAGCATAGACTTTTTCCCAGCAGTTGAGCAGCTGTAGGTCTAGGTCTAAGGTAGATCTTTCTGAAGGCAAAAAAAGCTAGTTTATTCCTCTTTATAACTTACCTTTGAAGTTTGGCTTTTGGCTTCTAAAAACAATATTCTAATTTACAGTGCTGCCTATCTGACACTTCATACAGGTGTTGCCATAATAGCGATGATTTTATCAACACTGACTATTGCTGCACTGCCTGAGAAATAGATATAAACCTAAACAAACAGGCTTCCTTATCACCCTAGGTCATTCATTTTTTGATTATCCCTTTTTTTTGCGGCACCTGTTCCTGGCTGATGGCAGAACGCTGTATCTCTGCTCTTCCCTGCTGCCCTCTGACCAGTGGATGGTCACAGCAGAGGCGCCTGAAGGAAGGACGGATGCTCTACAAACACTGTCAGCAGTTCCTACCTTCCACTCCAGTGTTATGGGATGGGAGCACCTTCCCCACAGTTACCTCCTGTGGACTTTTTGATGAACTCTACTCCAGTAAAAGACTGCTCCACATCACTTTATGTAAGAGGCACTTTCGTATCCTGCACAGGGGTGTGCAGTCAGGCACAAAGAGCACATTCTTCTCTATCATGAAATATGTATGCTAACCCCTTGGGTGCCAGCTAAAACCTGTGATGTACATCTCACACAAGCGCGTCAGTCTAACTCTACCAATGCATCATTTTTATCTCTTCTTGCACCTTTTAAGGGCACAGTACAGGAAAGCTTTAAATAGAATTTTACAGCCTTAACTATGTGCTGAAAATGTAGTTTTCAGTATGGAATTTTTTATTGCTTGTTTACAATGAACGTGTGCATTAAGGAACAGGTAGTGTCCCCACCTTTACCCAGCAAATAAGTTGTGCAACTGAAATGCAATTCTCCGACTGATGTGCGATGCTAAGGGTCTCAATATATATGGTTAATATATTATTGCAGCTCCTTTGTCCCTCCCTCAGAGGACAATCAGTCTTCTGTTCTTCACACTCAAGATCTTATAAACTACCTCTTTTCCTATTTGTTCTTCAGAAGTGAACTAAAGGAAATGAAAGCTCAGGCCAGGCTTGTCGACATGTGTTTCATGTTCACAAAAATGCTTTACAAAATATGGGTTTGAAATTCAAATTTCCTAAGAATGAAACAAACCTTTTCATGTAGTATTTGTGGGGAGATACATTTATCCATTCAGCTTACCTGCAAAAAAAAACCTTACAAAAAAAATTATGCCACAGAAAATTTTCCATGTGTTTATATGTATTTCTGTCTATACTACAAAGAATGTCCCAGAAGTTAACAAAAAAATGCCTCTTCTTAATATCCTCGATATTCATTCCATTCATTGCATTTCCATACGTTTTTATGTTACTGTAACTTTTTCCATGCATTTTCCAAAACTGTTTTCTTTTTAAACTGTTGTACATTGCAAAAGCATTACAAAACCAACTCATGATAGAAAACTTTTCAACATCAACTCAAGTAGGAAACCTTGCCTACAAAGAGTGAATATATGAGCTCAGATGATAGGTAAGTTGAACATAACACAGTAACAGACACATACACATATGTAACTGCCTGAATCTTAGGCGAGGCTGACCAAATACTCACCAGATAAAATAATACTTTACAGGCTTCTGAGCTTGTTTGCAAGCCCTGTATGGCAAAGATGATGTTCACAGAAATAACAATTGGAGAGCAATTACAGATTATAAAAGAACAGATAAAGGGAATGAGAGAAGTTACTCAGAGTACCATACCTCAAAAAAGAAGAAATGAAAATCCTAGAAAAGTTTGATTGTTAACTAAGAAAGCTCCTGAGCCTGGGGAAACTGCAGACAGGCCTGCAGGACAAGGCAATGCCTCTGTTTCAAGAGAGAGAGAGTGGCTGATGAACACACACTCTGCGTAGGAGTCTGTTATATTTATACACCCTTTACAGTTTATATACTTCTTGATTTTCAGATCACTAATTATAAACGAGAGCTGCTCATTACTGGCTCAGTTGTGACCTCCCACCTGAGAAGCTGACAACATGGAGTGGCCGGAGGTCAGTGGGGTTTCAGCACTTCATAGCCAAACGAGTCTGACGAGGCCTCTAGCCCAAGGAGGCTAAAGCAGGATTTGTGATAGACATCAAAATCCTGGCAGCGACTGCAGACAAGGAACAGCAGCCAGCTCCCTTTGCAGTCTTTTTCAAGAGGGCAAACATCTTGTCTTTGTGCATCAAGGAGAGGAGACTGACTTTATGCTTTATGTCTCTTCTTTCCCTCTGTTCTGCCAAAATAGTACCATTTGAATATGCCATTTTGCTGACTTCATGGTTTTCTAAGCAGGGAAAGTGCCTGACATAACTCTCCCTGCCTTCTGGGCTCAGGCTGATGACTCGGTGTTAGACTAGACCTGAGCGAGCTGAACCTCTTCATTCCTCCTGCTGCTGCCGAGGACTTGGCTGGAGTGCTGCAGGAGTGAGAGAAAGACTTAAGGCAAGTTGCCGGCTGGAAGAAAGGCTATCAACAGCCAATTAGTCTCAAATATTAAATGACGGTTTTGCTTCTTTCTCCAATTAAAAATGTTAATTGAGATTAATTAGCTACTGCTTGCTGTGAAAATAGAAGCATTTCTCAAGTGGGAACACATGGGGTCTGTCCTGTGCCCAGTACTGCTCAGTAATAAACGTGATGAAATACCAAGTGTCTTTTAAAAGAGGAGCGTTAGCACATTGGAGAACAGGATTAGAGTTCAAAATTCTCAACAACTATCAAAAACAGCCTGAGTGAAACAAGACACAATTCAACAAAAGCAAGTAAAGTCCTACACTCAGGTGGGAATTGCTAACACCCCAAACAGAGCACAGGGAATATGCAGCTACAGTGCAATAAAGGAGGAGGAGTACCAGAAGGAATTGCAAGCTAAACAAGGTCAAAAATGCACAATAATTTTCTGCAAGAAAGGCAAATATCAACCCAGAATGGATAAAGAGAAACAGAGTTCATGAAATGCACTAAGTAAACCCTTCCCTCTGTGGAGGATATCTGATGGGAACAGGGTACCCCGTTTTGGGTGCTGCACATAAGCAAAAATATGAGAATTTCTATGGGAGAACAATAGCAAAGACAGGAGATCTAGAAAACTGTTTATATGAATTAAAAAGAGGGAAAGTGTCGGTCTGAGAGAAGATATATCTGTCATGAAACAGCGAAAGGGCTGCTGAGAAATAGCAGGAAATTTATCTTCCATTTCCACATAACGGGTTTGAAATGCAGTAAGGGAGGTCAAGACTAGACATGAGGAAAATATGCTTGTAATAATCACCAGGAAAAAAAATCATCTAGGGAGGCTGTGAAGCAGACACTTTGGAGGTTTGTCTAACTCACTCCTAGAAACATCTGTCAGGAAGTAGGCTGTAGATATGGATGACCTTGCCTTGCAACATGAGAATAGATTAAATGCATTCTTAAAGTGTATTCCAGCCTTATTTCTATGATTATTTACACAAAAAGCTAGACTGTAGCAGTCCTTTGTTGCTTTTATATTTTTCCAATAAGAAACACAAGCTTTTTATATCACTATTCATTACTCTGAGAATGCAGGTGGTGTTGGCTAGAGAGCTAAAATAAAACCCCAACAGCCACTGATGCACATACATTGTTTTGGGGTCCAAAAGTGTATCAGTGTATGCAGAATAAGGACTATAGTTAAAAGACACATAGGAAGTGCTTCTAGCAATTTATTTACCGATGTCCAAAATGAAATCGGTCTGTACCAAAACAAAATCAACACCAAACCCTAGCCAGCAGTCTAGCTAACATTATTTGAAGTGACTTACTATTATGTGATTACAATAATGTGAGTACTATTATGCAATACATGCTGTTCTATAAACAAGATTAATCCACAATGTCCTCTTCTTAAATATACTGAAGTTACTTAGGCGGGAATTTTGCTGACCATGTTTTAAATTTGGCTCTGTCAGTGGCTGTATGTGAACTTGGGCTTTGCACTGTTGTACAATATTTCACTCGCACAGCAGCTGTACTCTCTGTTCAAGTTCACAGAGTATCAAATCCTGATTGCTTTTTTTGCCGTGGTAAGAAATACTACACACGGCTCTTCTCTCATATCTTTAGCTTTAGCCTTGTGAATCATAACTGTTATAAATAGCTGTTATTTATAATGTAACTGTTGTTTATAAAATACTCTCAGTTATCTATTAATGGTGTTAAGGAAATGCAAAGCATCATTTTCCATTTCTAAATTGATTATATAGTGCCATAATCTGGTTGCTTTTTTTCTTTTAATATGGGCTACAGCAGACACTGTGTTCCTAAGAAAATCTGTAGAAAACAGCACCTAACTCATAATGACTCAATAGAAAATTAAGAGGATTATGAGATTTCATTTTAAAAGTACTGCATAGCACTTGATAACGTGGCTTTCTTGAACAAGAGAATTGAGACAAGCAGGTGTGGGAAATTTTAATTGAGTTAAGTTGCATGTGTAAAAATGTATAATTAAAAGTATCTTTTGACTTTATACATATGATTACTGCCAACATAAAGGGAGGAAGATAGAATCATTTACTGAAAAGAAGAGCACAGTTCATCTGATCATGCCTGTTCAGCTATTGCTGGAAATTGGTTTTATTCTATTTGGTAAAAAAATAATAGACCTTTTTTGGCTTTAGAGTCAGGGCTCTATGATAGAAGGTGGTAAGAATTAAGCAGGTTTCCTCTTCCCTGTATAGTGAACAGGCCCTAATACCCTTCTGGGCAGAACAGCAGTAAAGGATTATTCCCCTTTGATTGAACCTGATGTTGCTTACCCAGAAGCTGTCAAGAGGAGGAAGGCAAGTAGATGTCATCTATATAAGTAGCAAGATATTTTGTGATCCTGGAGCCTACTACTATGCGCTTAATTTCTGCTTTTATATCCATGTAGATAACTTTGACTTTTAACCTCAATAATACCTGAGATTAGATCATAAAGTTTCTGTGTCGAATTATTAAAGCAGAAATCCCAACAATGGAACAGAGAAACTATATCTCTGTGATTCAGAATTAGTAGCATACCCTCTGGTGAAACTACGGCTCTGAAGCATGTGTGTGTCTTCATTTAAAGATCACCCTTTCGGTTGGCATGTTGACTTGAGCAGAAGAGAAACTGCAGTGAAGAACAGCAATGAAGAACCTAAGAGTAACTCAAAGAGCATAAAGCAGGTTTGGTGGGCCTTGAACTCTTTGAAAGCCCTTTTGAAATCCCTGGAAAATAAACAGGAGCAGACTCTTCCATGAGGTTAAGTACTGCAGTTAGAAGAAACTTTCTACAGCAGTTTCCTAAGATCAGCAGAAGAGCAGGTCTGTGGAAATGCTCCTGACCCTTCACTGGGCAGAGGAACCTCAGGTTGGGCAATGTGTGCTCTGCTGCCCACCAGGCTGGAGAGAGGCTGCCGCAGATAAAGAGCAGCTCCGACAAGCACCAGCCATGAAACCCAACTTCTTGCAGTCGTAAAAGCACCCAACATAATCTCAGAAATTGCCAAGGCTGAATAGAGGCTTTTGACTTGCCTAATAAAGCCGGAGTGGCTGTTTCCAGGAAAGCTGGGAGTGTTCTGAGCTGGGTACCCAGCATCCCTGGTCTCTTCAATTTAAATGCCCAACTTAGAGGCTCTTCTTCCTTCACAAGAGCTCTCCCTGACATTATGTGGAAGAAGTAGTACATCTCTTATTTATCATTCTTTAGATAATGCGTAGCCTCCCAGAAAATGCTCAAAACCTCTCAACCTTTACATTAGCTGTGACTCTGCTGGTAACATCTGGGAAAGTATGTATGGTTTCAAGAATGTAATCTAGCAGAAAATGAAAACTGTCATCCTAAGAGAAAGCAACGTGCAGAGAAAGCAGTTCCTTAATGCTGCTCTGTTTCCAGAGCCTTATTCCGAACTGTACCTAGAAAGTGTTAGAAGGGTATTTTTACCTGTCTCATATACTGCTTCAGATACTGAGGTAAAGTGGTCCTCTACTGTATACTGTGCCAGTCGGAGTGTGTCCAAACCTCGAACTGAATCATTTCCTCTCGTCCAGTAAAACATGACATCATTGATGTTGTAACCCCCTGTAGTGATACACAAGCCAACAACAGTGTTTATTTTACACAATAATTAATTGGTGTTGAGCCCACTTATGGTTCAGCTGTTTCTTATTTGTCTGTCTGACAGTACAATTAGACATAAACAATGACTTTTTTTGGCAGAATGTAATGCCTGTTCGCAACAAAACTCCCAATAACATGCAAAGTCTTATAATTTAAAAGCTGACTTTTTTTGGAGGTGGCCTTTTTTCAATCTTTTATTCTACTATAGACGAAAAACTAGTAAAAGAAATTAGCACCACATGGTATTCTAAAGGCAAAAGCTATTAAGCTTTAAATAGAATCATAGAATGGTTTAGGTTGGGAGGAACCTTTAAGATCATCGAGTTCCAACCCCCCTGCCGTGGGCAGGGGCACCTCCCACTAGACCAGGTTGCTCAAAGCCCCATCCAACCTAGCCTTCAACACTTTCAGGGATGGGGCCTCCACAACTTTTTTGGGCAACCTGTGCCAGTGCCTCACTACCCTCATGGTGAAAAATTTCTTCCTGATTTCTAATCTAAATCTCCCCTCTTCCAGATTGAAGCCATTACCCCTCCTCCTATCACCTTCGTGCCCTTGTAAAAAGTCCTTCTCCAGCCTTCTTGTAGGCACCCTTGTAGGTCAGCACAGACGTTTAAGACAAGGTTTGTTTCATACTGTCCTTAGAGGTGACATTACAGCTACGGTTTTCTCCCGAGAAGTGACATTGAAGAACGGTTGCAGCATTTCTGCATTTGTTTCCCCAGGTTTGGGAGGACTGTCCTCCTCAGAGACCACTTTCAACATAAGCCAATATCATTAAAACAGATACTGCAAAATAACCCCGACCCAACCCTTTTTCTCCTACATAATAAATAAATACAGTTCTTATGAGTTACAGCACCGCCAGCAATCAGACTAAACACCAAGCGTGCCCTGTGCTGCATCTCAGGCGGCTGTTTCTGGATGCAGTGCATTTGGTCCTCATTCCCGTAGAAACGAAGGGGTGAGGAGAGCAGCAGAGCTGTTGCGTGTGGGCGCTGTGCTCCAAGCCGGCCTTGGGTCATGGCTCGGGATGACA
The DNA here is from genome assembly GCA_008711295.1 of Anarhynchus alexandrinus. Classification (NCBI taxonomy): domain Eukaryota; kingdom Metazoa; phylum Chordata; class Aves; order Charadriiformes; family Charadriidae; genus Anarhynchus; species Anarhynchus alexandrinus. The sequence continues at coordinate 5,694,925 of VUYV01000011.1, read as the reverse complement.
TTTTGGCTTAGGAGCTTGGATGCTTCCCAAGGACACCAGCTTAGATGCTGATGTTTCTACAGGCTTAACAGCGTGGCACGCTTCAGGGGCCCCAGGAGATTTCCTCTTAACCTTCAAGTAATAATTAGGAGCTGAGATGGGACATGAGTCATCTATCAGAAGGTAACTGTATTTTGCACACACTTGTCAATATGCGGCACAATCATAGCTAAAATACCTCTGTAGCTTTTTCCCCCATTATATTAAAAGGCAGGCAATTTTCAGACTAGTGTATATGATTAATTCAAGATTATGTTAATGTAATTTACATGTTAACGGGGAGCATTTGAACATCTTTTCCTTTAGCATACTTAGATCAATCATTCTTGTATTTGACAGACTTACATTGTGCAAGTTAATAGCTAAGCTTAGGGGACAGAAACATGAGCAGATGATTATTTTTAGACTTCAGTCAATTGTAAGTAAATTACAGTATGATACAATAATGTAATACATTGCACAAGGGTATATGGTGCAAAAATAACAAAGATCTAGAATCAAAGAAAAAGACATGCATTAAAATCAAAAAGAGCATTTTAATATTTTTAAGTTAATGGCTTTGGTTCTTGCAATGACAAAAAAGAACCGATTTCCTACAGCTGTTTAATGTAGGAAAAACAAGAATTCAGAAATTTCATTTCAAGGAAACACTGCGCTGGTTACCAATTAAAATTACAATTTTACCTGGAAATTCTTTCCCTGACCATTCTTTAAATGTAAATCGTGTTTTCACTGTCACTGGCAGTTTTCTGAAAATGTATCATGACCAGGAATCTCTGCTCACATTATCAGATTTATATCAATTAAAGCCAAAGTCAAAAGACTAAGCCAAAAGTATGTGCGTCCAAGCTAAGTTCTCAATTCCCTAAAACCACACGCTGGGAAATTTCCCAGATTTGGGAGATGAAAAATAAAAGTAACATTTCCTATAAACAAATGATTGCATTGTCCTCAGTCAAAACAAAGTGGTTCGTCAAAGAATTTTTTTGTGCATGACTCCAGGTATGGATTCAGTGTACTTTCCTTCAGTATAAATGAACTGCAGATATTTTTTAAAAGTCCAAAGCAATAGTGTACCACAGTAAATTCTTATTTATTTTTTACAAGATACTGAGTCCTCCAAGTTTTGTGAGATGGGAGAGATTCCCGATGGCCGGATGGGGGAAAACAAGCATACCTCCAAATGGAGGTTGTTTTGCTTTAATAGAACCGATTTTGCTGCAAAGTATTTTCATTAGCTGAACAATTAGTAAGTTTTGGTGATCCCTCCTATGAAAATTCTTTGAAAATACTAATTCAAAAACTGTTATTTGTGAAGAATTTTCATGCGGAGAGTCTTCCCAATAGTCAGTAAGGTTAAATAGCACAGTGCTCCCCCTCTGTGAAGAGTTATTCTTTATTTAGGGATTTAATATTTTACTAATTATAAAATGTTTCAAGAGTTTATAGACAAAATCCTTAAGCCGTGTTATTTGGCTTCTACAAATAATCTCTATTCTCTTTACATGACACCGAGTTTTCATCGTAATTCCTCAAGCCCAAAATATCTCATTCCTGTACTTCGTTGATACAGTACGAGCAGCTAATGTCAACAGGGTTAACTACAGGAACAGTAAACCTGGGATTAAACATTCGTAATGCCTAATACAAATGAGTTTCTTTACCTTTCTGTTGCTAAATTTAATTTCCCCTGATTGTCAAGCACAAGTTAAGTGCCTTCACGTGGCTCTTCACTGAATAAACGCTAAAGGACAAGTTCAAAAAGGAAATAAAATTTCAGAGATGGGCCCAAAACATGAATATGTATTTGGACTGGAGGCCTGGGGGATGGGGGGACAGAAAAGAGGAAAAAAAGCCCTCAGCCCAGTGTGAGTGAATGGTGGTTCCCTACCACATGGCAGAGAGCATGACCCCCCTCCGGCAGCACCAACCGAGACAGGAGCCCTCCAAGTTCCCAAATGTCACATCTGCCATACCAACAGAGACTCAGAGTGGCATCTCTGTCTCCTAACATATGCCTGTACCGCCTTCTAAAGTGTTGCAATAGCGTGGGGGGCAGGGAGGAACCAACAGACATTTCGGCTGAAATGTGTTTTGCTGTGTAGAAAGTATAAGTCAATTAACGTTATTAACTACTAGTAGCAGAGTAGCACATTGTAAAGGCCACCAGGGATGCTTTATTGTGTAAAGCCATTGCTTGATAATATCATGTTATGCTTTTCTTTATGTTAGTAATCACTTAATAAAAGGCTTAACACTGTTTCAGCTCAAATATTTGCTACATATTTTACATTTTATTTATAGACGTCAGTATGTGTACGTATGCTTGCATTCACAATTCTTGATTCCAGCTAAGGGTATTTGCAAGCAGTATCCTGGGATAATGTCATTATTCATCTATAAATTCACATTCACATGAGGGGGCAGACACCATTTCCAGCACACCCAGAAGAAAGTATTACAGCGCGCCAAAGAAAAAGGGCCACAGCTAAAGGCTCACGCTTTCCTTTTGCATTGAATGTTTCTAGCTGTTTTCCTCAAAACTAAACATCAATGTCATGGGAACATTTGTGTGGACTTTACTATGTTTTCCCCTTGGACAGGAGACATTTGTGTGTTGTTGAAAAAGCAGATGGAATCATTTTGAAAAATGCTTATTTTTAATTATATAGGGAATTCTCTTTTTTTTAATCTTGTCAAATAGATTTAAGTTCCCGTGGGACATATATTTCATTCTGGAACTAGAGAAAATATTAAATGACTCATTAGGCAATACTGCTGATGTAAATCCATATGCGTTGACTTACCAATATGCTCTTCCAAAGCAATATAAATTAGAGATAAATCCAAATTCTAATTTAAATCACTATTTGTTAAACAAATCTTATAAAACTGCTGATTCTAGATGGAGTACTGTGTGAGGAAGGTTTTGGGATTGATTCCCTTTATGGTTCTGTCTAAAACGAAACTTTGCAGCAATATTCTAATTGGTCATTACCACCAGGAGATAAAGAACACGCACATCTGAAATGGTAAAGACTAAAACTTGACAAGTACTGAAAAACCTGTATTGACATATATTTGAACATATATTTTCACCTGACAAGACTAGGTATCCTTTTGCCCATGCAAAAATATTTTAATAGAGTCTTATTATATGAATAATAGCAAAAAGTTAACTATAAACATACACATTTGGGTATTTGCTAAGGAACCATGTCTACAAAGTAGTAGAGAGCATACTTTAATGAAAATTATGAGGACATTTATCGATAAAATGAGAACCTATAAAGGTATATTTAGTCTTAGTCCATCAACTGATGACATTTTTTCCCAGGGCACTGCCACAGAGACAATTAAATAAGTCATAGAAGGATCTGCACATATCCATCTCAGAACAGAACTATCTATCTAAACAATTACCTTTTCTTTGGTATGAAGACAGTAAATTAATTAAATATTAATTCTATGTCTTAAAAATAAGCCTTATTCTAATTTCTTTTTTTCCTAAAGGAATTGTGCCTCGGGGGGGATGAGGGGGTGAGGGAAGTATACACTATCTGAAAGAGGAAAAAAAAATATTTTCTCAGCTGTGCTGGAAAATGTCTGCTCACAGAACTCCCCCTGAAGACCAAGAGAATAACTGCAGGATATGCTGCAAAACCAGGCCTGTGAGAATCTCCTCACATTTTGTCTCATCATTAATAGCACGGCAGCATTTCAGTACTGCCATGCTATTTTCAGTGAAGCCTCATGCATTTATCTTTGCAATTCCACAGGGACTGGTCACATACTGTCCCTTGGCTGCTTTGAATATTCTGGTCCAGTAATATCCAGTAGCCCTCGGAAAAGATCACCGATATTTTTCTCATTGTATAACAATAATAAGGATTAAGTCTCTTACAGCTTTCCAGTTGCAAAGTACATGTCTGCTTATCCATGGGATATTTGGTGAGATCCATGCTGCACGCAACAGTTGTGGTGATCCTCGAAGGAAAAAAAAAATTGCTGATTATTAATGGAATAAAATTGTTCATCGGTAAAAATAAGCCACGTCGCTTTCTTGAACTAATATTTGCAGGCAAATATTTATTGCAAGGAAAAGTATTTGCTGTTATCTAACATGGAAAAGTAATAGCATCCCAAACAGGAAACCACTCCAGAATAGCCAAGTTTAGTGGCAGCCTAAAAAGGCCACCCCTTGCTTCTCACTTACAGCCTGCATTCTCCTGGGTTGATATTTTGCAATACATTTTACAGTTTTGTTATATTTATCAAAATCTGTTATAAAGGATAATCTGCAATAAATAATGCAAATCAATCATCACAGATTGAAGTGATGACTTCATTGCAAAACAACTGGAATGGCAAAATGCAATTCCTGTACTTGATCTGCATGAAAGCAAAAGGGTCTATTTAGGGAAGGAAAAGGGGCGTATTATTAAAGTTAAGAATTTAATCATATTGGTCAATAATATTACATATTTGTAAAACTACAAGACCATGCATATTCTGCTTTTACAAACAGATCAGTTTCTTAAGCATAAAATTATGCTAATCTGGAAAGATTAAAATGTAAGTAGAAGCAAAATACTAAGGCCTATATGTGGTATATACGTACCGTAGAGCATACAAGACTGTTCCATTAGGGTATATTCTTATAAGACGATTCTCAACAGTGATATCATGAAGAAAAGACTTCTTTGAATCAACTATGAAGGTATCCGGTACCCAAAGCATTTCCACAAGCCGACCATCTAAGCTTAAACTCTTATTACCATCGAAACAAAGTCTCTCATCAGTCCATCGCTGCCTTAGAAATATGGTAGCCGTGTAGTCCTGAAAGAAAAAACAAAATTATCATACAAGGCAAGCCTGTATTATATTCTGTTTTACAGAAGTATATGGAAACAGCTGTTGGGCACAAATAGCCGGTAGGTCCACGTCCCATTCTTAAACGCTGACACTCCGAAAGCAGTTGTACTGGCTCTTCTACTGCCAAATTTTCCAGGACTTGATGTGAGGTTGACATCATTAAGAAATATTATCTTGAGTAGATTTTGTTCTTACGGTCACTGGAATTTTACAGTAAAAGCTGATGGCCTAAGTCTGGGGCTATAAATCAGCTGAAGTCATCAGAGTTTTGTAAGCAGATCATCTGGCTCCGTAAATCTTTACATTTTAGAACAATTTATGTAAGTGGTTGCAAACACCATTTTTTTCACATAAACTACTAAATAATTCATTTTTTAAGAAAACTTTGGAAAAACTATAAATTGACGTAGACAAAAGAAGTTTGTAAATAGGAAGGGAATCACCACCTTTGAGCACAATTTATCCTTTCAGCATCACAAGGGAAACAGTGGTGCCAAATTTATCAAGACCTTGAATATAGCTCTCAGCCAGTTCACTTTCAAATCGAATATGCCTTGTAGTCTTACATTAAAGTCACACTATTTCTTAGGACCTTTTTAATCAACTTTTGATTTTATGGTGCGTTTTTTTCAGGATAAGTTCATCTTAAGTTCTGACCCTACTCCCCCCTTTCTAAATACTGACTAATACTTACAAAGTACAGAGGGATTCTACTCTTCAACTTCTGCGGAAGCCTGAGCAATGAAATGGTAAGGTACTTTTATATACATACACTTTTATTTTTTATATATATTTGTGTACAGACTTTTACATATATACACACACAAAAAATATTTTCTAATATTGAATATCTGATTAATGAAATTTGCCTTTTATTTCTATGTACTAACATTAGATATTGAACTAGAAAAGCATACTCCATAGTTTGTTCAAAAATGACACAAATGTGATGAAACACAGCTGGAATAAATTAGTGTATGACAGTAACAGTAAGAGATAAACAATATAACTTCAGCTGTGTCTAATCACAAGGAAAGGGAGTGACTTCGAAGACACATGAATATAATTTTCAGAAACGCATAAAGATTTAGACAATTCATCTGGAAAATAAATACTGTTCTACATGCCTTTCATTAAGATTAATACTCAGTAGCAAATTTGTGTTTGTATCTATGAGAGGTGTGATTTGCACCTGCATTTCTATACTTATTATAGTGCTACAACCACTACCTGCAGTGAGAAATAAAATTCTCCTAACACACAATGCCTGCACAAGGAGAAAAGCCTCAAAGTCACATTGGAAGCAGCTGGAAACACAGGGCCTTAGCTTACCAACAAGCAAAACAAAAAAGATTGCAAAAGAGACAATACCATATTTATTTCTGATATCGTATCAATGCTTGCAACATCCAGACTCATTCCAACTGACACGGGACCATCTGCAAAAAAAAAAGGAAGTCACAATCTAGCACACAGTTCTTTAACACTCAGTGCTCAGGAGGACTGGCTACAAAGTCTTCCACAATATGACCCATTATTTTCTAAATGTTTAGTAGCTTTTTTTAAAGAGAAATACTTCTCAAACATAGATTATGAAGGAATTTTAACAATTTCATAACTAAAATGTAATAATTCTAAATCTTGGTGTTCATGAACATGCTTTATTTTCCTAAGTATGCCCTGGTTTATGTGATTTTTCTTTTCCAGAAAAAAGTGCTGAGGAAAACGTTGCAGAGCAAGGTGCGGAAGGTACAATCCCCCTGGTACGTCTCATCCTTCTGCTCTGAGGTGCAGAGCGGTGGAAAGAATTCTTCCAGTTGCAACATCTGGTCCATCAGCTGTCAGCAAACTAAGGAGCTGCTCCTGTCAATGTCATATGGTTAAAATCCAGATGGGATATCTGAGTGACTTTATTTACTGCCTATTTAAGAATATATTGTCTGTGTCGTGTCATTGCATTTGAACATCTTGCTTTTGACCATTAGCAGCTAACTTCTAATTTAAATACTTGCATTTATAAAGGAAAGCTAGCCAGTTCATTCTCCTTTTAATATTAATATCAGCTGAAGGTTTATTCAGTGTGATTAAACAGCTTACCTAAGGAGTTGTCATGATGTCATTGTAATGTTAGTCTGCTCAGAGTCTCGCTTCCTCGTGAACGTGCATTTCACACTGTCAGAGGGAAGATCACCAGCTGTGTGTTTTAAAATGCAGAATTTGTGCAGAGCTTTCATGGAAACATGACATTATTCCTGGCTGAATATGTGCAGAACAATTAACGGAGTACATGTACAAGGAAATTCATATTAAATAAGTGCATCTTCCCAAGTAATTGAGAAGCAGAGAACGCAGCACTGAGAAATGCAGAAGTACTGTAGATAAGATCTAGGCAGCTGATGGTGCCACAGGTACGCTGCTGAAACCCTCTCTTGGCTCCTTGCAACGCATTATGTGCTCTTATATGCCCCCAAATGGCATCTAGAGGAAGATGGGGTCCAACTCTACCCCACTGAGTAACACTAAAGAAAAAATGTGTCATTCTAAGAGGTATAAGTTTATTACATGTTCAGGTTTGGTTGTTTTTTGTTTGGGTTTTTTTTTTTCCCCAAAATAATTTCCATCTGTAATACAAATGTTAAATTTGTTCAACATCTGGCACTCCTGAAAGAATCTATAAACACTGTATTCTGGACTTGGTTGAAAGTTTAAATATAAAGCTCCAGCTTAAAGCAGGACCGTAGGCTTGCAGCATCCCCTCATGGTAATCTGTGTGTTTATTATATACTATAAATTGTACACAGGGATAAGAAGAAATTGTTCATCTTTTGGAAGATGACTTCGGAGGTTAACTTCAGAACAAAATTATTTGACTGAAAAGGTCTCAGACCATTGACAGCTTGTTCTTCTGTTTCTTTCCAGGTTTTGATACTCCAAGAATACATTTATGTTTCATCCCTCCAGGGTTAAAAACTTGGGCCTCTGGGAAACTCAGCCCAACTTTCTAGGGTGCAACAGCGTCAATTGATACTTATGTTTACCATTGTACTCTATCATTACTACAAATACAATATTGCCAGCCTCAGAAGATGTCAGACCATCAAAAACCATTAAATTTAAGAACAAGTGTGTTTATAAACCATTTCTGATTTTATTTTTTTTTTAAAGTCTTCCTACAGATTTCTATGTATGGATGTAACAGAGCATATTATTGCCAACTGTCACACAAGAATGGAAACTCAGCAGAAAATTACATTCCCGTCAGATACAGCAACATGCCAGGGAGGAGTTGTGCAGGGGAAAAAAAAAGTTACGGAAGGGGTCTTTATTAACACAGTACAAGCTGCTGAGAGTAGCTTTGCTTTAACAGTTAATTAAACCAGAACAATATTAATAGTTAAATGTTAATTTCTTTTTTGTATGTGAGGCTAAATACAATTTATGGTGCCTTACTAAATAAGCAAAGTATTAATAATAGAATGCGCCTTCCCGTAATTATCCACCAGGGTTTCCCCTGAACTTCCTCTGAAAGGTCTCCTGCTGACAGTGTCAAAACCAGGGCAGCAGACCAGATGGGGCAGTCGGTTCCTACATTTCCATATGTTTGGCAGGAATTGTGTGCATAATGACAACTTCAGAAGAAGTCTACCGATGTTCAGAAGTCAGTGTGTCCTGCATTAGTGAAGAGAATCTTCAAGACATGGCAAAGAAACATCAAAGGCTGTGCCTTATACAGCAATAGGCGCACAATCTAATTAACATACATTTCAGTAAAAGTTAAAATATATGTACAAAACCTGTTACTTTATGCACTTTACAGACATGCACAGTAATCCCACATGGGAAAGCAGCCAGAAGAGTGGCAGGTAGCACACTTAAAAATTAAGTTTGAATCACTGCAATGATCCAGTCTGTTAAACTTTGTGCCAAAGTAAACCACCCCGGAGTCACATAGGTATTAGTAACTCTGAAGACCTGCTTCTTAAATCAATCAGCACTAGCGTGAACCGCCAGCGCTGAGCTGCTAGTACAAGCTCTGTTTCATTTGGTTTGAGAAAGCCTAAAACAATTCTGACATTCAGAAATATCTTAAAAGAAAGACCACCTCATCCTTGCAGCAATACCGGATGAAAAAATATTCCGCTCTAATAGAGAATTAGAAGGGAAAGTATAACTAGCCTGATTTATTGTAGTTTCGTGAAAAACTGCTTTTGTCTGCCTGATCTCCAGCTTTGCTTTGTTTTAGAGTATTATGGGACTTTTATCTAAAGTGATGCATTACACTTGGATTTTTTCGGTGCATTTAACTTCCCACCAGAAGACATCTTTCTCGACAAATATATGTTAAGTGAAGAGACGGGACAGATTACGACAGGCCTTCTGACAGATCTCAGCTGTAATTGTTGATATGATGACATCAGATAACAGACCCATTTCTAGCAGGAATCAGCTTCAATTCTATTTGTTCACATTGATGATCTTTAGACAGTGATGTAACTTCGCTAGTACAGTTTGTGGACAAGGCAAAAATTTGTGGGGAGAGTAATAATAACAGCTTGTTAAATCATTTGTCAAAACCCCATATTTTAACACAGCCAAATGCAAGCAGTTAATGTGGGGACAAATAATGCAGGCAGTATGTACAGGATAGGAAACTATCTTGGCAAGCAGTGCCTTTGAGAAGGATGTAGAGGTTGTCACAGATAATCATTTCAACATGATCTTTCCGTATTATGCTTTGGCAGAAGCACTATTGCAATGGGGAGCAATACACAGAATTAAGTTATCTTGCAATCTCGACTGCATTGGCAAGACTGTTATTAAATTACTGTGACAAGACTGGTTTTCCACATTCGGAAAAAAAAGCGCAAACAGCAGAGTTCAATCGAGAGAGAAAAATATTCCAGAAGACAAAAACTCTAGAAGCGTAATAGCAAAGCTTGTAACATGACAATTAAGGAACAGCATTTACTCAGCTCCTCAAAGAGAAGATGGAGAGGTGAGGTGCCCAATGTCAGTAAGTGCACAGAAGGGGTATCCAGTAGCAAGTTGTGCACGTTCTCTGACAAAGCAAAGCAAGATCCCGGTTTGTGGAAGCTAGAGACAACAGGAAACTTCAAATAAACTTATTTTTCTCTAACTGAACTTAATCACCGTTCATCGTTTAAAGTCTCTGGAAATCCGGGGGGGATGAGCGTGCCCGCAGATAAACAAAAAACAAAACCCAAACTGTCGAGTGTGTGCAGGCAGCTGGGTTTGGTGGCAATGACAGTCTCATAACTTCCCTTATTTCCATGGGAAAGGAAGGAAACTCTACATTATCAACTGTATGCTGAAGTTTACAGTTTTTCATCAAGTCATTGATTTAATAAGTCACAATTTTAAGGATTCAGTAGAGGTTCAAAAGATTGGGGCTTTTTCCTCCAGTATACAACTGGCCATACATATTCTAGGCTTTTTGCCTTTCTCTGAAGGATTAGACATTGGCTAATTGGTACATAAAATAGTCTTTAAATGACAATTAATTGGTACTTCCTTCTCATGTATCCTGTGAGTTTGTCTCACTAAAATCAAAAAGTCTTAGATGTTGCTGAAATCCTGATCTCTCCTGATCTCTTTTGGGGTAAACTGTAAAATTCTGAGGACTAAAATGCCTTCATCTAGTTAAACTCACAGAACTTAATATAAACAACATTTAGGAGAAAAATAGGATGACTGGTCTTATGCAGAAGGTTAGACTTCAAGATTTATTTCTCGTTCTTGAATTTAAACCATGAAATGTATTACTCACTACAAAGCTAAGGAAAATAATTTTTTAAATGTGGTTTAGAATAACTGATTTAAGCATGACACTTTTCTATACCACTTGAAAGCAGCTTCCATATTCAAATATACTTATCTGTGACCTTTTCCTAGTCTCTCTCTTTTTAATTAGAACGCTTAAATTATCACATTCAATCACAGAACAAAATCTATTTGTATAAGAATATTTACAAGATTATATGCATCCCTTAACAACTCTCTGAACCTGATCCAAGGCTCACCCAAGTCAGCGGGAATTGCTCATTAATTCAGAGAGGTTTGGCATAGCACCTAAAGTTATAAAATTGCTCTACACAGTTTCAGCAGAAAACCTGATGTTGAAATCAGCTTGTACTGCTGTGATAGAGTGTCAGGGTTATGTAGCACATTTAAGGGAAATAACTGTGCATTTTTAAACTCCTTATGTCAGCTTTTCTGTAAAAGACTTTCACATCTATCTAAAAGTCTGGGATGGATATTATTATGTTAAGGGGTACTGTCTGCTAACAGTAGTATAGGAGTATTTCATATTCCAGTCTAAAGAATGGCTAAAAATCATTCTAGATTAGGTAATTTTTTAATTCGCTAGTGGAAATTCCCAGGTCTGTCTGTTCAGTTTATTAAGACTTGCTTGATGAACCAGCTCAAAGAGGAACATCAAAATGCTACAGTTAAGGAAAGAGAACGTTCTTAATAGTAACATTCAGGTGAGGGCAGAGCCACGTAACCAGTCCAGATGGGATTCCTCTGTACTAAACACTGTGTAAAAGTACCACCCCGTGATTTGGTAACTGGTATGCGCCACCCAACGCGGACAAACATAAAACGCTCAATCAGTTTTACTTGTCTGCAGACCTTTGATATACCAAGCCTGGCTTCTTCTAATCTACCTTTAGGCACCTAATGTATGTGCCTAGTGATGGCAATGACAGCCTGTATCAGGCGTAAGTGGCAGTGTTTGGGTCTGGAGGGGTGACCTGCGGGGGAGGAGATGGCTAAAGTAAGGTGAGGTTAATCCAGGCTTAAAAATCCAGAAATCTATTAGTTCCAATCCATGCAAAGAGAGGAGACAATTTTTATGTTGTTATGCAGAGTCATTAGATTCAAATGAAGAATATCTTCATAATCCCCTCGTTAATGACACTAGCTGAGTTGTATCTGCTTTGGTAATTTCCAGTGCCAGCACAAGGACCGAACACAAATAGGCAAATGGGGGGCTTATTAAACTAAGAATATATGAGCTGCCATAAAATTTCCTTGACTAGTAAATATTTCTGTTTCTCCTGACTTTAGAAAAAAAAAGGAGCCTTTATTTTATGATCATTTGTTTATACCTAATGCTTTCTTTTTAGAGATAAAAAACCATTTTGCTAAATATTAAGAAATTCAGTGTCACTGATCTTGTAAGAGTACGATTCTATCTTGGCAGCAAGCATCACTTCAAAAATCCCCATTTCCTGCCTGAAGTAAAATGTCAAGCACAAATAACATTGAAATGACTTTAAATTACATTATTGTAAAATTCAAGCTAACCTCTGGCCCGCTCACTCTTGATAAAAAACACATTTCGGTGTTCCATTATGACTTAACGTTAAGCTCAAAGCACTGTAGATGCCAACAAGTAATACCACCTGGTTTTATGACAAATTTCTTCATGCATATTTATGAGTACATATCTAACTGACCACACAAATAAACAGAAATATGCACATTTTTGAAAGCAAAGGAATCTTGGCCAGAAAAAGAAGGAGCCAAGTGCCTTAAAGAGGCTGATTTTAGGATATTGTTTTTTAATATTTCTGTATATCAACAGACACATATTAGGTTCCCATTTTATGCAAATCCTTTCACACACTTCAGACAGCAAACATAGATCCTGAGGTTAATATGCATATACATCCTTCTCTGTTCTTGTTTCTAGAAATACAAGTTTCCTTCTCAGAGTAAACCAGCACTGATAGGTTGACACAATTAGAACTGTGCCAGCTTTTATAGTAGTGATACTCCCCACCAGCACCAGAATACCCCAGTTTATGTTTTTATTATGCATTTGTTCATTAACATACTGAAGTCTAACCGGCACTTCGATCATACAACCAATTTTTGATTGGTCAGCCTCTTACTATTAACATGCAAATATCATACAAAATAAATTAAGGCTCTGAGGGAATAAGGAGGCTCAAAAAAGAGTCATAGAAGAGGTATAAATGACTAAATTGATAGTCTGGCTTCATCAACTATTTAGCAGGTGTACTGAAGCCATTGATACAATTCTGAGTAAAGCCAGTTATACTGAAGTCTTTCTCACGAAGAACAGACACAAGGTACACCAGCTGCAGGCAGATAATATCCATAGAAATAAGGAAAATATTACATGGATCAAAGCTAGGATAGCTGTGGGTACACAGACCAGTATAATCCACTGATTTCTTAAGCTGAGGATTGAGGTTGGTTTACTAGTTGTGTTTCTGAGAAGACCAATAGCTCCTCCTGGACCTGAACCTCACCCAAGCTGCAGCCACCTCGCCAGTAACAGAGAAGGGTCAGGGCTGAGCAGACACCCCACCCTGAGCATACACACCTATCACGTGCAAAATGATCCCAAATGATCTTGCAAAAAGCTACAGGTCCAAAAGTCAGGATGAACATTTCCTGGGTCATCCTAACCTAAAATATTCCTACCAAAAAAAAAATAATATCATTTTTCACAAAACCACCAACTCCACATTTAGAAACGGCATCAATAAAATTTATTTTTCAGAGTCTTATCCCATTCCTTCAGCAGTAGGGCTACTATATACCCAAAGATTTCTGAGACACAAGTGTTTGCATGCCTGAGCCGTGGCGAGCACACGCAGCGATGCTGGCGCTGTCTGGAAGTGCTAGACTGGCTCTGCGTATGGCATAAACTTGATCTGTGCTTGAGCTCCTCTGGGATTTCCAAGCAAACACAGAAAGTCCTTAGCATCCTTCTAAACAAAACNAGGAAAAAAAAAAAAAAAAGCACTATAGCCTTGCTGCGTTACAACAGCTGAGAGCAAAAGAAATTGTCTCACATTAGAGAAGGGAGATTCGTAACTCAAAAGCGCTCTACTATTGGTCTAAACTACTATTGTAGGATTTTGCAATGGAATTCTGTTTGCTGCCTACCAAAGCACATCCATCATGGTAATGCCAACATATCTCTAGTAACGCCATGAAGTAATGAATTAAATAACTGTATGTTCAGTGGCCCTTAATGTATTTTCCAATACACATCATCTCCAATGAGAAGGGGTTAGATTATTAGCATTATTTTATTTTGCTGATATCTTCTTTGACCATATCAATACTTTAAAGCAGCTGTGCCAGCACCTGAGACAATTACAGTAACATCAAACAGAAGAAATAGTTATTTTCCCTTTCTCTTAAACCTAAAATACCAGTTTATCTTAATATTTCTACAAAATTGATTCAGAAACAGCACATGATGCTGAGTGTCCTTACTGACCAGGCCGATAGTCTCATCAGGTATTTGGATGGCAAGAGGTAACAGTATAGTCTGAGAAACTCTTTAGTCAATCATTTTTAAGCAGGATATAAAGAGATATAAAAGTCTTCATTTCAAATCCATTTCTGAATATCTTAAGAACTATTGCCTAGCATTCACTCTTTATTTTCCCACAGACAAATGGTGTTCAGCATCTTTTCAACATGCAGAATATTTTTTTTTCAGAGTTCTGCAGTCACTCCAGGCAGAGATCTTCACCCCGCCTCGTAACTCTTCAGAATTTCCAATACACGCAATAGCCTGCCTCAAGCCAGGAAGGTGTTTCTCACTGAGATTGCAGGTGCCTAATGTTGACTGTGCTGCAGGGCAGTAAAATCAGCCTCGCTGCAGTAGCCTATATGGGTCTTCCAACCTGGTGACCGTGGCCGTCTGACGCAGGGAACTGACATTTTCGATTCATTTTCCCCTCACAGTTCCGCAGTGAACCAGTTCAGTGACCTTTAAGACCCGAGGCAAGAAGCATTTATTAAATAGTCCTCTTGCAATCTCATAGAAGATGCACATAATACTTGGTATAGTAACAAGATTTGCCTGTGCTTTTATGAACAGTTTGATACATAAAGCTTTCTCTAATCAAAAATTTTTAGGGTTATTATTTAGGAAATTAGGGGAAACTATACTTTTAATTAGGTAAGGTAAGCTTATTTTTCTGAAGACACAGGAACATCTATAGCCAAGTTTCTAGCAGAGTCTGGAAGTTTTGCTTGTGAATGCCTGGAATATATAAGTTTCACCTTGGGCCACAAAAGCTATTATGCTATATCTTATTATATCATAGTACATCACACATAATCAGATCAGTCACTGTCAAACATCAGAGAAAAAAAAAAGTACAGTGAAAAAACATTTGCTTTCATTGCTGAGTTTCAGACACTGCATTATGCTATGGCTCAATCTTATTAAAACAGCTTTTCTACTTACTATCAAAAAATGGACGTAGATACTTGTTGTATCCTTTTATTATTTTTTGTATAGTTGGAGGTAGAATTTCACCTTTTCCTTCAGCTTCAGGAATTCTCATTGACCTAGAAGGAATGAAAAAAGTGAGGATGTTTTAGAAGAACATCATCAATTATAGCAGAGATGACATTCTAAGAAAATGCTGTATTAGGTTCAATGTTATTGATGATTACTTTCCATCAGATAAGATATCATGAAATATTTGTATGTTTGTATTTCACAGCACTGTAGAAAAAAGTAGTGCTCTAGAAAATATCAGATTTTATAATCTGTATTGGTTTCTCATGAGAAAAAATACCACTTTTATACCTTAAAGTCTTTCATTTCTTTTAAGTCTATCATTTCTTAACACTTTGCCTGAGAGTGTAGTTCAGTCTTCTTTAATGCCTTCTCTGTAAATAGGGCACTATTGTTATAATTGAGGAATGTGGGAGGGGTGTTGATTGTTTATTTCAGCATTTAAAATTAAGCTTCTTTTTACATAATGAAATACATTCAATTTAACTCCTGGAGAGAGACACGGAAACCAGCCTCAGAGATTAGTGCATAAAGACACTTAAAATCCTGCTTTTGCAACACAATTTTTAAACAGGCTACAAAAATAATCCTGTCGGGCAAAAATCAGTGAAGCATAATGAGAACGCAAACCACTCCTTTTTGTTCAGAAACAGCTACAAATGTGATCTATAGAAATCAAGTACAAATGAGTAATTACAAATCCCATTTTTGCCCAGAGGTCCCTGTAACAGCCTCGTTGGGAGGATGAGTGAAGAGACTAGAGAAGATGCATACCTGAACCACAGTTCTTTACTCAAATCACATCAGGATTCATTTTTATATATTCCCCACCCCCCTCCACCCCTCCACCTTTTATGGGTCTTGATGGTTAGCAGCTGTGGGAGGGACACGTGGGGCCATTCAGGGCTGTGACACTGTAAGTCGCAGCCCCATACCAAAAGATGATCATAGCTTTGCTCTTAATTTCTGCCTAAGCCCTAAGGTGAGCACCCCCAGAGCGCGAGCAGGGTGTGCTCCCCCGTCACAGACTCGGGCTGTGCTCTTCATAAATTAGAACACAAGCGGCACCGACTGCTCGTTGCCAACGATTTGAACAAAGTGGGGCTATCATTTTTCTTTAATTGTGAAGGTGAGAAGCAGATAACTGATTGCCTCAAGGAAGGCCAGCTGGCTGCAGGCACAGGTGGTGTCTCTGCTGATGGAGAGCAGCCACCTATACATTCACCAGGAGAAGGTCTCTGCTTTTTACTCCTCACACCAAAACTACCTGGTCACTATGAGTGACTAGCTGTAGCTGTAGCTGTAGCTGTAGCTGCTCAGCCCTGGGGAGAAGGATGTAAGTACAAACTGATGGTTAAGGGGGCACCAGTGTTTTGTGGTCTTTCCTAGTCCTGTCACGGTCTCACTGAATTTCTTCTTTCCAATTTCTCCTAGAACTGTTCCTAAAATCTGTTCCTGAAGATGTTTCTGGGTCTCCTGTAGCTTTCCAAAGCTTGCTACCTTGGTTTTAATTTTACTGTGTTTCTGAGAGCTGTTCTGTCAGGACACTCTGGTTTTCATCCTCTAGGAATAATTCCATATCTTATATTGACAAGACTTAAGTGCTAACATGATCTCACTGAATACATGTGGACAAATCACACTGTGGTTTTACACGTGGCATCCTCTGTCCTGAACTGCTGATATTGCTGTGTGGTTTTTCTCTTCACCAGACCCTATTCCCATATAAGTAGCTGTTTTTCATTAGCACTCTCATAACTCATATAGCTTAGATACTTGAATGATCCTATTTCTTTCCCTTATTCTGTCACTGGGTTTTATTTATTTATTGTTGGAGAACGATATTATTATTTTACTTAATGTTAAATGTGGTCTTAAGTAATGCCAGCATTGAAATAAGGAATGTTTCTCCTGTAAGTTGCATCCTAAAGAAAAGAGCATGGTCATGTTGAGTTGAAATGTGAATGTAAATAAAAAGGCCAGATTTATGCTGCATGTGTTGGAATTAGAAATGCACTTGAAATTAATTCATTTCTTAAATAATGGACTTGCAATAGATTTTTCTGCTTTTGTAATTTACATATAATTTTAGTTAAGTGTACAATGAGCTGCATGGGTTTAGTTTCACAGCTTTACTGGATTGTTCTTGAATAAATTTCACATATTGTGAAACAATAAAGGAAAACTTGTCCCTTTTCCACTGCAAGGGTATAATATTGTTCTGCTGATCAGTGTGTAATTGCAGAGTGGTCTGGTGTGTTATCATTTACAGCTATTTTATGAAATACATCTCAAATATTTGGCTTTATTATATGCGAGTCCTTTCCTTAAATCATCTGTGGTACCCCTTGAGGTAATTCTTGATTTCCCTCATTAATACATGAGCCTCATATCTTTAATCTTTGATTTTTATGGTTGTGTAAGGACTTGTTGGCATGGGAGAGCTGTTGTGCGTGTGAATTAATGGGGCACTGTCCTTACATGCTATTTTGCCATACAATCTTTGAGAAGTCCTATCATAGTGAGCCTATATATGAGCGGAATCTGATGCCTCCTAAATGTGAGTGTGTGGTGTGACCATCCTGGTAACTTTGGGGATACTCAGAAGCAGATTGTCAGTGTTGAAAGGCGAGGAACCTGCAGATGTCATCTGCCTTAAGTGCTTTTGCTTATCTACATTTCAAGGGAGGATACCCCGTTTCCCTTAAAGTGCTCTTCATTTCATGTGCCCCATTCATCACTGAGCAAGAGTGAGCTCACAACTGCACACATTCCTGTATTCTGTCATATAGCCTTATGCAGGGATCGCAAAGGATCAAATTAAAAGCTCCTTCCTCTTATGTGTGTACATCTTCTCATCAATGCATCTAAGCTTCTCTTTTACCCGGTATTTGTGTTGTTAAATTTAACTAACTGCATACATTTTAGTCCCTCTGTTTTCTTAATGTATTTGAAGTACACTGGCATGCACCAAAGTATGGAATTGCCTTGAAACAGCCACTGAGGAGAGAATAGGCTTTTATTGAAGAAAACTCGATGTATATTTATTTGACAGCCTGGGATATCTATTTGTTCTGGGCTGTCAATGTGTAATACACGTTTCAAACTCTTTGGGCTCTATGACCCATGCTTGCTTTTATAAAAGCTGAATTATAATTATTTAATTTCCTTAGTTATTCTTCTGGTGCTCAACCTTAGTATTTTTACAGGCTTAGAAGGTACAACAACTGCTTGTTATTTAAGATACTTTCAAGTTAGTGTCTTAACAGAATTGAATAACTAGAGGGGGGAAAGGGAACATCTGCGCTAAACAGCAGTATGTATCACTGCATAAAACAAAAGTACAGTCTAGACACATGTATAGGAATATTTTTCCTGGCTATATTTTGTCAGAAGCTATGTATCATGAAAGAGGCAAAAACACCTTAGAACTGAGAGAAGGGAGAAACAAAATGCCAAACACAGTCTGAGCAAGCTTTTGAAACACACCCCTCAGGACACCTCCACTGACAGGCGAAGGGTCTACAGATGCAAAGGTGTTACGACTTGTTTCATACCTGACGTCCTCAAGGATACAGGCTTTTGTATGGCCTCTACAGACAAACTGCAGCAGAATCACCTACATCACTGATTAATTCTCTGCTTCAAAACAGCCAGTACTGTCATGTGTTGTTGGTTAATTGGTGAGGTTGGAACAGTAGTTACGCCACCACTTACCAGATACAGGAACAAATACTTAATTCGTGTAAGTTCTCTTAAACTCAGCCAACAAAAAAAAAGTCCCACAGAATTTTCTGGATCTGACCCTATAAACCCAGGCTAGCATTCCTTAATTTGAAAACACCCTGAAATAAATAGGAGCCCTTCTTGGGATCAAATAGCATATATTTACTTAAGCTGATTCCTAATAAAGATTTGAAGTGTAAGTTCTATTGATTACCCAGATAAATTTGCCTCAATTTTTTCATTTCTCATTCATAATAAAAATATTTATGGAAAAGTGACCACCCAGGCAACCCCCAGATATAGATACTTGTATGTGTGTCTGTGAAGTGAGAAGATGTTGACCCCCACCTCGCTACAACCTCCTTTCAGGTAGTTGTAGAGCAGTAAGGTCTCCCCTGAGCCTCCTTTTCTCCAGGCTGAACAACCCCAGTTCCCTCAGCTGCTCCTCATAAGACTTGCTCTCCAGACCCCTCACTATAGAGTGTGGCACATCACAGCTGACGAGGAAGGAAGGTGAAATTAGAGTAAGTGCGTGTTTTGGACAAAGGTCTCCTTATAGCACTGGAGAAGGTGGGAGATGGATGTTTTAAACTCCCTTTCGGGGAACGGTTCCACCTGCCCTCACAACCAAGTGGAGGCTTTATCTAAACATGTGTTTGCACACCCACTTGAACTAAAGCTCAGGCAGAATCTTATCTTGAGGCATTTACTGGGAGACCAAATAGGTCAGGCAAATGTACACAGAGATTTGGCTTACAGATTTTAAATATTTCAGTTAAAGGTGGTAGTGACAATGTTTAACCTGTCCATGCTTGCATTTTCTTACTAGAATAAAGAATAATTTTTCCCCGTTTTTATACAAGGAATGCATTTTAAGTGCTCAATTTCTATCTTAAGTTTTTTGTCATAGCAACTGCACTGTTAGCAGGATGACTTGTACACAGAAGGGATCGGCTTCACCTTCTGGCTTAACACAACTCAGCTTTCTTAAAGACTGCATGATTTCATCAACGGAGAGTAGGAAGACAATGTTTTAATCAGGTAATTATTTTTAAGACAGTCTCCTTCAGTAATGAATGCACAATGGTGACTTTACTACCTCCAGCTTATAGTACATCTAGGAGGACTGTGTGCTTCTGTCCTTGGGCAAGGTACTATGCTCCAGGCAAGGACCATGTGCC
This sequence comes from Anarhynchus alexandrinus, assembly GCA_008711295.1. Taxonomy (NCBI): domain Eukaryota; kingdom Metazoa; phylum Chordata; class Aves; order Charadriiformes; family Charadriidae; genus Anarhynchus; species Anarhynchus alexandrinus. The sequence continues at coordinate 5,674,777 of VUYV01000011.1, read as the reverse complement.
CTTCTAAATTTGCTCAGCATCTGATACGATATTCACACTCTCTACACAGTAATCCTTCATTTGAAGGATCATTTGCTCAAATTAAATTCCTTTCTTTTTTCCCCTCCTCAGTCTTCTCAGTGAAAAAATCTGTAACTCAGTCAAGGCAGCCGAGATGATTCGTGAAGGAGTTCAGTCCTGTATTTCTGTTACTAATGTCCAGGTGGTTTAATCTTTGTAAGAGGCAAGATTCAACTGTCAAGTAGATTTGGCTTTGTTCCCTGGTCAGATATATTTCTAATTACAAGTAAATTGACCATAACCCAACTGATACTATTATACATTGAAGAAATAATATTTTTTAGCAAATATTTCTTACCTACACAGCATCAATAGAAAAAGGGCTCTGAGACTGCAGCATTTAAGACCGCACATTGTCAGGTCCGGTTTCAAAAGTTCTTGAAGCTCCTGAAAAAAAGTGCAGAGATAATGTTTTACAACACATTTGCATTTCAAATACAAATTTCACAAGGTTTTCAACACTAAAGATATTGTATCTTGCATAGCTGCTGCTATAAAGGTATTAGTAAATATCTACAACAATAAAAAAACCAAAGTCAAAGCTTTGAAAAGACATGGTATCAGCAATAATTTAACTTACCAATAGAAGTTGTGTTACAGCTCTTTCATTTTTGCATCTGTCCTTTAAATAATAGGATAAGTAATTGTTTTGAAGAATAATGCAATCATGTGCAGGAGAACCATTAACACTGAGGTTTGTTTCTGCTATTCATGCTTGTACATGAGTGCATCTCTGGCATATCAGTGCGCTCCTCTGAATGGGAAATATATCCCCATCTTAGAACACAGAACTGTTTAAGGGCAACATCTCTGGTACATGGGTAGTAACAATACCTATGACACATCTTTGGTAAGCTTTTTGTTAATAAGGAAAATTGAAATGATATGTTTCTTCCTCTAGGTATTGAAAACAAAATGTCCTTTGACTGTATATAAATAATCATCTATAACCATCCACGCTCATCAAAATGTTTGGCTAAGGCAAGATGTTTTCTTCTGAAGGGGATTTCTTTGCTTTTGTCAGTATGATTCACATCCATAATGGTTATTTTAAGTAATCTGTCAGCTCTGTATACCATTTCTAGATGAAAAGTCTCCATCAATAGTTTAATGCAGACATCCAACAGATCTGAAATTCATGGACTCTGAAAACTTTTGCTATATTTAATCAAAGCACTGAAAAGTTATTTGTAAGCTTGCTTCAAAACTTTAAAAAAACCTACATGACAGGAACATTACCTACCCAGAATCTGCAAGACAACTGTTAAATGTTAATAAGTACAAATGAAATATTTGTTGTAGGTTTTAGAAGAGACAATCAAACAATACTATTTTCAATGTCCAGAATGGATTTTGCAGGACTCTCTTGCACTTTAATTTCATAATAAATTACTAACAGTAAAGAATGTCAAGCTTCAGAGCTTGAACCTTTGTTTCACCATCCTTTAGTGACCAAATCAAAATTATTGCAAACTTTTTTTACCCCAAAGTAACTTTTCTTTCAGTCTATAGTTCCAGTAAGAGCAACACTAGTGGTATTTACTTTATTAAAGTAAATTAAATTAAAGCAGTATGGCATTAAAGCAGTATGGCATCTGACTTGTATGGAACAGTGGTGAAGTGACAAAATAAGTTGTTAATGTCTCCAAAGAAAAATGAAAGCAATGGCTTTTTAAATAAGTAAAAATTCTTGGCATTTTGGATACGTTAAGCATACGCCAGCCTGCTATATATATATTAAGGTAAAAATAAATCATACACTCCTACTGACTTCCACAGAAAATCATGCATGAGACATTAAGAAAGCCTGTAATAGGAAGATACAGCACAAATGAGCAGATGGTGTTGTCAGAACATTGCTCTCTAAATGCCGATTCTGTAACACTCCTGGTGCATATTGTGGGATCTCTTCTGCGTATCTCGTTTCGGGTTTGGATGCATACTTTCTACATTCACTATCTTTATCTCATTGGAAAATACGCTAAAAATAAGTATTATCTTTCTGGTTTCCCAGAAAAGCTCTTACTGACTTTATAAGTACTTCATAAAGCTTCTTTTATATTTAGCTTCTGAATTGCTACTATGAGCTCCTAATGTGTCTGAAGATCCTTGATAAATAGATTAAGGAAACCTATGGATATTTCTGTACTTGCTTGGTTTTAGTTTTTACAGTACTGAAGATCAAAATGAATGAGATGATTACTAATATCTTTCTAAAGCAACTGGTTTACCTTCAGATCTTAACCGACATCCAATTTAGCAATTTTATAGGGGGATGGGGCGGAAAATTTTAGTCTTTAACACAGGAAAGGTCAGATCCATTCCATGGTATGTGGATTAATTTTGTATGCTCAGGAAGACAGAGCATGGAAATAACAGGAAGGAAAGAATATCTTATTTCTGTATAAGAAACACTAATCAAGACATCTAATTGCCACATCAACTGGCAGCCTATCACTGCAAAGGGACACTGCATGCCAGCCAAGGAATAGAATTGGGCAGCTATTGAATTCTTAAGCAGTTTCCCAGATAATACTGAAGCCAAACATATAAATCACTGCTGCGTGTGCATACACGCTTGCATGCACACACACGTTTTCTCTGCTGTCCTTTTTTTATGGCGCTTACTGAGCTGGTTCGTTCCATTGAAAAACCTGCCTCTTGGCATGTCTGCACATCCGGACCCTTCCTCTGTCATGCATTTATTTATCAAACGCTATATGCTCACAGCAGGATTCCTTCCTGCATTTGTAGACCATATTAACTATTAGTATTTAAAACTAGTTCAGCAGGACCCATAATATTTTCCTCTTTCCCAGAGCCTAGAAAAATATACATAACCTGTTCTGCATGGAATATGGAGCCATTTGGGTTTACTGGACAGACTACATGCTGTCCAGACAATTGTGCATATATTGACACATCTTCACATTCTAAACATACCATTAAGTACCTGAGGCAAAGGTAACAAACATCTGTCCGTGTTTCCTGTATGATGAGACAACAACACTTTTTCTACTTTGAATCAGATCAGATTAGGACTGTAAAATAGTATCTAATGTTTTGGCATTTCTCCTGGGAATTCAGTATTATCTTCTGCATGAGAGGAAAAGTGAATTATGCAAGTTCCACAAACCTCTGAGACTGAAATGGGATGAGAGCTGGCAGAGGTAGTAGCAGTGTCTTAAAATTTCACTGGAAGTGAATTTTGTGTGAATGAATCAAAGGACGAAATGCCTGCCATACTGAAGTGTCTTATCCACGAGTGGATGCATGGAAAAGACTAAACATTATTAGATGGAGACACTTTGTCATATGGGAGTGGCCATATGCCTGTATTCCCATGGCTGCTGTTGCAGGCATCTAAAGCTGCGTGTAGAATTACCTTAAAATAAGAAGTCAGTAGTGGTTTTATAGATAGTGTGAGCTGAATTGGTGTTGCAGTTGCATTTGACTTCTGAATCCAAACTGTTGAATGACAGCGCCTTTAAGTGCTTGACTGAGAAGCAGCTAGAAATTCAGGTGGGGTTCAGCCACAGTGCCAAAGATGTTTAACTACGTCCCTTCTGCATTGTCTTACTTGCTTTGTCCACTACAACGGCAGTGTAGCCAATGAGTCTATATATATTCTTTACTCCATCCTCTGGTTGTTAGATCAATATGAACCAAATTGAGGGGAAAATGATGGAAAGCTGAAAATATTAAAGCCTCAGTGGCAGAAAGGGAGTGGATATATGTAAGGCAGTCATGAGATAAGATTCAGAAGTAGAAGAGCAGAGAGACAAAAAGGAAAAACTCCTCCAGCATGTGGCCCCAGAGTGCCACTGTCACTTCCAGATTCTTTATTCATTCTTCACTCCTGCCCCTGCTTTTAGCAAATTGGCACCTGCCACTGTATTGCCATCTTCATTGGCTTCTCTAGCTCTTCTAGGCAGTCTGCTTTACTCTTCGTATTTCCAAGTTGCATAGGAAATAATTTTTTATCTCCCTTCAGCTGTGCACAAGCAACAAGTGAAAATAAAGGGACTGAGTAACTTTTGCTCATCACTTGGAAGAGCCAGCTGCATGCAACCGATTGACAGTAACCACTGACAGACAGCATTTTGTGGAATAAAGCGACATGCTATCCATCTTTATGGATGCCTGTCTATAATAGCCCTAGTTTTATGATACTTTTCGTCTCCCTAAAATACATAGATCATGAAAGAGAAGAAAATGCAACTTTTTCACACATTAAGATTGTTTTCCACGTTAAGATCAATTAATACTGCAGAGAGTGCGGCTTGAGTGAAAAGTAGTAAGAGAATTTTTATGGGGCAAACTAGAAAGAAGGAATAAAACCCAGCAGCAGCAAAACTCCAGGTCTAATTGGGGAATTGACAGATGAAAGTGGACCAATGCATGTGTCTGCATCCTCTTATCAGGGGCACCCTCTTATTTGACTGACAAGCTGGCTCTTGGCGTACCAGCCAGCTCGTTTGTAAACCCTAGGCACATCTGATCTTGCCCAGCATGGACATAAACCATGCAAAGTCTCCTTGGGCAAGTAAGCAAAGTTAGATTTACTCTGTCCGTGGGAAGTAGCTGTCTTGTCATGTTTTCTTTGTGGATATAGCCAGTATGGGGCCATCGGTGGTGACAGTGCTATGTTAGCAATTGGATGGATGTTAAGTTTCTACTGTTGGTATATCTAGCAATAGTTCAAAGTGAAATACTGGATTGCAGTTATGCTCTGATGTTCTGATCGATACAGTTGTCACATGTGCCAGGAAATACAAATAATAGCTGAAAATGTCACTTTCTCACTGAGACACTCAGCAAGTTGCTCCAATCTGTACAACATCTTTCTCGCATTTTGTGCTCTGAGATGTCTTTGTCAAAAATATCGTTCAACAGCACAAGGACATATTGTAAAAATAAGTAAATTAATTTAAGATTCACCAGAAACGAAAATCTGCTTCTCTGGTGTAGCAAAATGAGCTGTAAGTGAAACTTCACAATTAAACATTGCTTATATATGTACACGTCATTGCATGAGTCTTTAAAATGATCCTGAATAACTCTGTATGACAAACAGGTTAATTTATTAAAAAAAAAATAAATTAAATTAGCATGGCAAGATTTCAGACTGTATCAGCAACTCCTCAGTGATACATTTCAATATCCCGAATAATATACAAGTTAACATGTAAAATTGGTGTCCTCAAAATACACTGGAAGGTCATGAGCTAAGTCAAATAAACCCATTGCTGCAGGTGTTTTAATTTTTTTATATCACTACTTCTAATCACAAACGTAGGAAGTACTAACAGTATGCTGTTAATACAGCATTAAGTATACAAATACAGTTTAATTGTTAGAGACATTTGCTGTTCTAGATTGAGGTCTTTATTGCTCACAAGTTATCTGCATTTTCAATTTTGTAAACATCAAAGCCTTAGAGTAACTTACATAACCTATAATAGGATTATTTTATATGTTTATCTGTTGTTGTTTTCACTCTGCATTTTAAATAGATTAGTATGTGTCTTGGGTTAGCTGGGAAATAAGTTAACTGGCAGAGATGTTAATGTTACACAGTTTTCCTGGAAAATGAATTTTAGATTTATAACTGGGTGTTTAGGATGGCAATACAATTCTAAGTTACCTTTGTGGAACGAGTGTCAGATGTCCTACTTCCAACCAGCAGAGCACTGACCTGAAAGGTTTCAACAGCGCACAGAAATTGATGTAGTAATAAACATTCACAGAATAGGTTTTAATAAATGAATGTGTTCATGTGACTGCTGTAATATACCACTCATTACAAGCTCTGCTCTTATCTATTGAAAAATATATAGAAAGTGTCCCACACAGGGTATGTTCTAGTAAAAAAAGGCAATGGATTAAATAACTTACCTCCATCTTGTTCCTAAATAAGGTTTTTGACAGCTGACACTCACAAGTCCAGCAGACCAGTGGTGTTTGAGTCATGGGTGATGATTACTGCCATTTGTAATTAAATTAACTGGAAGCTTGTTGGGGTTGTTAATGGTTGTCTATATGTGCATATAGACTTTTTTTACTTGGATTGTTTGCTCTGTACATCCCAGTTCTGCTATCTGTGCAGCTGGATTTCTACATACCTCTGCAAATCTCTTGTACCAGACTACAGATCTCTCAATTCTGAGACCTTTACTGACTTTTTATGGTGTATGTCAACGCTGCAAGGTCCTCCCACTCCCCATCCCACAGATGGTCAGGGATCACCTTCTGCCACACGAGTCTGTGTTTGACAGTCACATGTCACAGCTCACCCAGAACCACACCAGAGCAACAAAGAGCAGAGAGGTGCTCAGCTTTCATGCAGTTTAGAGAATAAATGTGTTTGACTCAGCGCTTGTCGGGCCACACCTGGAATACTGCATTCAGTTTTGGTCCCTGCTATACACAGAAGATGTGGATGGGCCCAGAGAAGGGCCACAAAGATGATCAAAGGACTTGGAAGTCTGAGGAAAGGCTGAGAGAACTGGGTTTGTTACACCTTGAGAAAAGAAGGCTTAGGGAAGACCTTATCACCATATTTCCATATTTAAAGTGTGGCTACAAAGAAGATGGAGACTCCCTTTTTTACAAGGAGTCACATGGAAAAGATGAGGGGTAATGGGTACAAGTTACTCCTGCGGAGATTCCAATTGGACATAAGAGGAAAACTTTTCACAATGAGAACAATCAGCCATTGGAATAGTCTCCCCAGGGAAATGGTAGATTCCCCATTGTTGGATACTTTTAAGATTCAGCTGGACAGGGTGCTGGGCCATCTTGTCTAGACTGTGCTTTTGCCAAGAAAGGTTGAACCAGATGATCCTCAAGGTCCCTTCCAACCTGGGATTCTGTGATCTCTTAAGTCAAAGAGGCAGGCAACCTTCAGAGGCTGCAAATGACGGATGAAACCTCAAAGGCACCTTAACAAAGGGTTTGACTTTGCAGGAAGGTGCAAACAGCTTTCACATGGCTAATCCTGGTTTGGGTGGTCCCCTCACATCTGAGACCTGACAGATGCCTAGGTGAGCACTCTGGGTCACCAGGTTTCTGAAGAGCACTCGCAAGTGTGGATTGAAAGCAGATACAGTGCTACTGCAGCATCAATACCATATTTCACTAGTTATATAGACCGGGCTAACGTTTCTATAGCCCATAGCAAAATGAAGCCACAGTTTCGTTTGGGCACTATCAAAATAGACAGGATTAATATAAACAGTTGAAAAATCCAGAAAATTGGACAGAATGTGCTGGTTCAGATTAGGAAAGTAACTACTTGATTTGAAAAGACAAGAGAAATCATGTCTTTCTGATGCCAGCTTAAATTACTGTTTCTTATGAAAGTTAAGCGCCAGAATCTTCTAGCTCTTAACCTGGAGGAGAGAGTCTCCCCACATAGACCCTGACGTCTGAGTTTCACTTGAGCGTTCTCATGTTGTAGAAACTCTCCAGGACCCAACCAATCTGCCCGCGGCTTCCCCGCATGCAGCCCCTGGCGTGGGAGACTGAGGGACATCTCGCTGTATGTCACTGAACACAGGCTCGAGGCTGCGAGGGAAAAATAGTAGCCCTGCGGTAACAGATTAGGCTTAATCATAGCCATCTTCTCTCCTCATTGAATATTTTGCAATGTGCCTCTGAGATTCAGAACAGACAATCAGCTCCTTGGTTCGCAATTAATTTTGTTTGCAGTTGCAAAGGCTTGTTTGAATATACCCCAGTGATGCTGTGTTTTCCATGTAAATTATGAATTTGAACCATAAATTTTTCCTGTTTACAGGCATGTGTAAGAACAGCCAAAACCTCCAGAGAAAGTATTCTTTTACTCGAGACACTTACTCACCAAACAACTACTTGTCCATTTGAGTCTGAGGTCTGTAATTTCTTGCTGAATTAATGTGTCCTGTAACCAGGAGATTTGCAAACTAACCATTTTAAGTAGTGCAACAGGATGAAAGTCCAAGAAGGAGAAAACCAGTTTTTTAAAGCACCTTAGTTTTTTTCAAGAGTCTAGGGAGCTTTTGCATTTGAAACAAACAGGCACAAATTAATGTAATTAAAATTACTCAGTAGAAACACATATATTCACAGGAAGAAATGCTTTTAATTGTATAGCCCCACAAAAATGTGAATCTCTTCAAAGATGTTCAGTGCCCTACGCTCAGCTTCACGCTTTTGTACCTGCCAAGGCTGCAGTCAGAGGAGTTATTCTGACCAAGACGTGGAATTGAGCTCAAAGCCAGCAGGAATTCAGTCTAAGAGGAAATCACAAGAGGGGCTTTGAAAGTATGTGGCATTTTTAAAAAAAATCTATTTCAGATTTTTCCCACTAATACAGATTTAGCTAATCTTCTCATGTGGATAAGTGTGTGACTGTCTCAGGATCTTCCTTTTCCTTAAGTACATACTTGCTTTACCTTTATTCTATAACAGTCATTAGAATTACCTGGAGTTGTGTCATGATGAAGAGCAACCTTTAAGAACCCTATTTATAAAGTTTGAATAGACATTGAAATTATGTATATAGGCACGTGATTTTTTTATAATTAGAAAAAAGCCTGCTACAGAAATAAAATGCTTTCATCTAATTCAAATATTTCCTTTCATCATGACTCAATGCCTGACAACAGGTTTAATCAACTTGATCTATTTTTATTCAAATATTGTACACCTTTTTAAGTAGTGGCACATTGTTCGTCTTGTATTCGAGATGAGATGTGCAGATTTGATGGGGAGTTGGGGGTAAAAATGGAAGCCAGCTTTTAAATCATCTTTTTGGAAGAAGTTTACCCATCTATGATTCATTGGATTTTAAAAACAAGTTTTTGCAGGCTTTTTGTGGAGGGAACTCACTTCTCAGATTTGACTTATTTCATTAATGGCAATTCGAGTTATTCTGTGATATTTCAACCCAGCAAAACACGTCTTAATAATACCTCAGAGACAAAACTAACTTTTTTTTTTTTTTTTAAAGAAAACAACAATTGAGCAGCGGGGGAGGAATGAGAAGGGAAGGCAATAATTCCATCAGGAAAGGAGCAGTGCCGGGGTCAGGCTCCCGGCGGGGAGGGGGCCGCGCTCCCGGAGGGCCGACGCGCCTTACCTGCAGCCGGGGCCGCGCCGGCGGGCGGAGGAGGGAGCGCGGNAGCGCTAGCTTAAGCCCCCGTAGATGCCTCGTTGTCCCTCTGCTGCCACTCCTCCTTTGCTTACTCTCACTTACACCCCTTTTCAGTTTCCAGTGGGTTTGGGGGAAAAGATGTTGCAGAGAGGAGTGGTGGGGGATCCCTGCCAGACAAAAAACAGTGGCAGCACTTCCCACTGCTGTTTGGTTTTTGGGGTTTCTTTTGCTGTGTCCCCATAACAAAGCTTGCATAAAACTTCCTGCTTAGTGCCTTGTTTTCCTTCTGGCAATTGTCACATCCCAGCTACCCTGGTTAGAAACATCCATCCTTGTTCTCTATTTGATGTGGAAGCGGTCTGGGCATCTTCAGGTAACATAGAATCTCCTAGATTGAAAAAGACCTGTAAGATCATGTAGTCCAATCATTAACCTAACACTGACAAGCCCACCACTAAACCAGGTCCCTAAGCACTGTATCTACACAACCCTTAAATACGTCCAGGGATGGGGACTCCACCACTGTCCTNTAACATAACATGTTCCAATGCCTGATGACCCTTAAAGAAATTCTTCTAATATCCAATCTAAACTTCCCTTGTTGCAACTTTAAGCCATTTCCTCTTGTTCTATCACCTGTTACTTAACAGAACAGGTCAACACACCATTTGAGTCTTTCTAGGGGTGACTGTAAGAAAAACATTAGTTCTGCAGATGTTACTTTCCTTTCTGACCTTTCACTTCAGGAGCTGTCTGCAGCTTGCAGATAGATGACAGTACTATTTCTCTGGGGAAACACCATTCCATACAACACAAGATGAAGGAAACCACTAAGGGAATGGGATTCCCAAGTTCAGGCTGTGTGAGGGGAAGCAACTTCTGACAGAGTTTAAGATCTGCTGTCAGAAATCATTGCCCGTAGCTAGGATATAAAGAAAAGAAAGAAAAAAAAAAAATCCTTCCTGACAGGGTCACTATCACCAGTACCAAAATATGGTACTGCTGGTCCAAGCTGTGGAGGAGGAGAAAGAAGATGATTTTGCTGACTTCAGTTTCAACTATTAGGGCTGCTTTTTGGGATGAAAGAGTTGACAGCTGTTGAGGAAGGCAAAGGCTGAGTCCCAAGCCTGCATTTTCTATCAGTGAGGACCCTCAGATTTTTGCTTCCTTGCGCATGCTAGTCTCAGTTCATGTCAGAAGTAAGCATGTGTTGTTTGCTTTTTCACAGAATCATAGAATAGTTTCAGTTGAAAGGGGTCTTTGAAGGCCATCTACTTCAACCCCCCTGCAACGAGCAGGGACATGTTCTACTAGATCAGGTTGCTCAGCCTCATCTAACCTGGCCTTAAATGTTTCCAGGGATGGGGTATCTACCACCTCTCTGAGCAACCTGTTCCAGGGCTTCACCACCCTCATCATGAAAAATTTCTTCCTTATATCTAGTCTAATTCTGCCCTTTTTTAGTTTAAAACCATTACCTCTTGTCCTTTTATCTTTAAATTAGTTCCTGACATGCTATAAGAGGCTGTTTTGACACCACGTGCCTGCTGTGACTGCATTGGAAGCTCCCCCCAGGCTACAGAACGTGGGAAGGTCTGAGGCCCAAAATAGGAGAGGAAAAACACATCTCTCCATGACAAAAGATGGTGCATGTTTCCTTACTGTCATGTGCCTTTCTGCTACTGTTATTGCCTAAAGCTCTTATTTGTTACTGCATCTGTGGGCAGGAGAAATTAGAGAAATGTAAAATCCCATATTCCCTGCAAATGCTGAATGTTGATCCAATTATAAGTCAAGAATACGTGCTGAGTGTGCCTGCTCCGGGGTACCTCCCCCCATATCTGGCTTGAACAGCCTGTCTAACTGTGTAACATGTATAGCGTTTATCTTTCATTCATCAGTCAAGCAGAAAGAAGCTTGAAACCCAGTGGAAAAAAAAAATCCCTGATTGTTTCTATTGCAGAACAGCTGCAAGTGGGAGAATCAGCAAGTTTGGTCTCGTGGCATTTCCTAGCATTAGAACTGAGAAAACAGCTTTAAAGACAGTTCTGTTACCAACTGGCATAGAAACAATGCTGATGCCTATTATTCCCAATAGTACTCAAAGTACAGGTTATACCTAATGGACAGTATCAGAAATCCTTAAATTCCTAGGGAACTCATTCTACTTACTTCTTAAAACCTATTTCGAGTTCCTACTAATTGCAAGGCGTAACTTAAATAGAATGAAAATATTCTGCCTGAAAACTCAAAGCATCAGTGTGGTGTTGCCTGTTTCAGTTCACAGTGCTCAAAGGGAGAGCTCTGAAAAATAATATCTTAAGTAAGTGGGAATTCAGCACCTGTCTGGATTTCAAGGCTTTAAGGCAGTTGAGATGCATTTGAAAATTTTGGGCAGCGCACATGCTTCTTTCCGTACAAGAGCCCGGAGCAGTGGCAGTCACTGGGACTCCAGATCACCACCTGGACCACTGGCAGTCTCTGTTGGAGACAAGCAAGTTAATGACAGGGTTAAAAAATCAATTACCATGGCCTGAAATATTAAGGCTGCCAGTAAAACCTGCTCATATAAAACTAAAGCTTATGCTGGCTGCTTCTTCTAAAGCTTATACCGGTCCTTCAGAGTGCCTATGGTTCTCATTTTATTCATTTTCTGTTGGGGCATCTGGGGCTAAACTACTGCACCCTCAGTAAGGGCTGTAGTAGTTTATCAGAACTGGCGACTGTGGGTCTGTGCCAGTGCACAGCAGCAGACCTGTCCCCCCGAGAGCCAGCTCCTGCCGAGCCCGTGCCCCCTTTGCACTCTCTGCAGCACTGGGACCTTTGAGGCACCGAACCCACCACCTGCCCGTGAGCTAGTCCCAGAAGGGGACGGCTCAATTATTAACCCGAAGCTCAAGTCTTTGAATAGAGCCATTCATCAACTGGGAAAATCAGCTGACTCCATCCTCCGGCTGGTAGAGAGTAATGAAATCCTTTCAGAGAGCAACTTGCAGAAAAGACTCCTTGAACACACAAAATGTGGATACTAGCAGTAAGAAATCATTTAACTCCTCTGTGCGTTTAGCCCTCTGCATCTGTATTGGATGGAGCCCATGTTGGGTAAGTTGTTTTTTAGTAGGTTTTCCTTAGAGTTTGTAACCTCAAAGGGTGGTTGTAACATCCACAACACTGAATAAACAGCATTGCAGTCTGTAATGACTTTCAGTAGCTGTAATGCCAAGAATAATAGAAAACGTAGTGAACTTCTGGTATCCCAGGGAGTTCCTGGAGATATGTTAAATTCTGATCAGCAGGCTGGCTCTGAGATTTTAGGTGCTTGAACTGTTTGCCCAATAACACATCACCCTTACAAATAAGCCAATATTAGCATTATTGCTTAAGTATTGTATTTATACATAAAATACCTGGCAATGTGGTGTATCATAAACCAAAATGTCCCCATTTTTAATTTGATTACATTGACATTTAATGGACATTATTTTAGACTTATTAATATAAGGGCAAATGCTTGGAATACTGACCAAATAAGTTCTGAATAAATGCAGTATTGAGTGAGGACCTGAAAATAAGACCAAATAACAGTTTCGTACCTAGGCTAAATGCAAAGCAAAAAGTGAGAAAATACCTGCTGATCTATCGATTTGATTTAAATCTTCCCATTTAAACAAGGTAACAGGTAATATCAACATTAAGGACTTTCAAAATCTGCTAATTGGAGAGCATCAATTTGAAATTACTATAAAAAGTTCTATTTCATTATTCAGTGTCCAAGTGTATATAATGGAAAGGATGAAAATAAAACCATAAAATGTGCTCCATCATTAGAATTCTTCAGGAAAAAAAGCTTTCTGATTTACGATAAATTATGTGGGAAGTAGAGGATGAGTCAATTACTGTTCTAATACCTGGTAAGATCTACTCTCAAATAGGAATGCGTGTCCGTGAAAGTCTACGTTCTTATACCTCATACAGACTGCATGAATAGTTGCATTTTAAATTATTATAATAATACTCAGTGACCTGAGTGTTACATGCTCTGCAACCATTCTGGATTATCTGAGTGGAATAAAATGAAAAAGGCTCAAATTTAAGAGTTCATATCTTCCCTTTTCGTATCTTGTTGCCCAGTCACACAACAAATTCTTTGAATGTTACCTGTAGCAAGAGTCACATTCACATAAAACATAATATTTTTTTATTAAGTATTGGATGTCTTCATTTTGTTTTAGAGCCGACATTCTTGGGTTGAATTTTTTCCTCTTCTTGGTAAGCCTTTACTTGCCATGTGAACTTCTTAATTCACTGCTTGCTGTTTTTTCACTGAAGTCACTGAGGCTTTAATGGGTTATTTTAATGTTCATCTGACCTCTTGTAGGATTACTCATATGCTGAAATCAAAGCATGTTCTTACTGAAACAGGGGCCTCCTACCCCACCTCTCAGTCTGGAGCACTATGACACAAGGTAACCTTGAGAGATGCTGCTATAGGTGGCCAGGATGCATCTTGCACCTGAAGACCATCAGCTCAGATCATGGCGCTCAGGCACTGTGATAGCCTTTACCCTTCCCACGTAGTGACAAAGCACTCCAGGCTGAAACGTCTCCAGGAGCAAGGCACCTTCATCTGAAACCATGGTTTCTTTAGAGGTTGTTTTGAGAAGCGCATATTTTTGGCTGTATCACTTGTCAGTTGATTCACCACAGCAAGGCTGCATTTGTCATAGCTTAGTTAGCTCTTGCTACACTATTGAATATGTCCAGGTGCTGGCTTTAACGAAGTACTTATGTTTCCATTATGCCCAGAATAATGTCAATACTCAAGAATTAGATTAAATGAATGAGAAAGCTGAGATGAAGACAGTGGATTTGATTATCTCGGGTAATTGATTTTCTTTGTATGATGCTGTCAATGCCTGAAAGGCCAGGTGGATTAACTGATTCTGTCAAGAGCAGGCAGGCTTGTGCTAGTCTTGTATCATATACAATTTTCCAGTTTATTATCAGTAGGACAGTGGAAATGTGTAAGCCTCTGGCTGGGATGCCTCCTGCTGTTTTGAAAGACTTTGTTTTATAGGGTTGTTTTTTTTTTTAAGGGCCTGAAATGCTCACTTTTCATCATGAGCAGAATGTACCTGTTCAGCGATCAATAACAAAAATCCTCCAACAAGTGTGCTACCACGACATCAAGAAGCAGTTTTGACAATCTCCATTACCACAGGGAGCTGTACAGACATTAATGAAGTGCATCGTGAGCTCCCTGGCCTGGCTATTACATGGGGTAAGATAAATATACTGGGATATAGTTAGCAAGCCCCCGTTACCAGCAGGACCAGGAAGAGCTGTGAGGCACCAGGCTGACCCTAACTGCCCAGCCAGGCAAATTCGCTGAGGTGCGGTTCTATAGTCTTAGTGGTAAAGCTGAACTACTGGGAGAAGGTTGACTTGTCTTCCCCAAAGAGAAGCTGGAGTGGTTACTGGACTATTCCTACACTTCCTCATGAAAGAAGTGCTTGTTAGGAATGTGCCTCTTTCTGCTGTCTGTGCTCGGTCTACCTAAAGATGCCACCAATGTCCATGAATGTAATGACCAACTTTTTATCATCAGCTTTGCATGAGATATACTAAAAAAGAATTAATACATCAGCAGTTAGGGCTTAAGAAATGAAACTTTGTGATCTAAAAGAATTGGTGACATAACACTGAAATTCTGCTTTCACAGAAGAGATTCTTTTTCCAGCCCAAATGGAATTGCACTGTGCTGTAAGTGTGTACCACAGGGCTTAATCTGTTTATGGTTTCGTTTATTCCACTGTACTTTATATCAATGACATTAGAGAGCCAAAGTTTAGGGAGACTTTGAAGAAAAAAAAATCTTTTGCTTGTAAAGGGAAATAACTTATTTTGCTTCTTCCTTTATTTTCAGTACAGTGTATTTTACACAAAAGAGTTCCTACTATTAATGTACTCTCAAGAGTTTTAAAAGCATACTGAGGAAACATTAAGACCAATTTTGTTTCTATAGTTGGCTGTGCATTAGCCCATAATCCAGCACCTACTTGTGTTGTTAAATGTAGCCTGCAATATGCTATTTATTAAGGCTTAGTAGCTACATATAAACATAAAAAGGATTCACCAATATTTCTTTTAAAAATCAATTATGAACATGGAGAAAGTACTTCTAACAGGCACTTGTTAGGCTTTCACTTACTGTAAAATTGTACAAGGAGAATAATAGTAAGGCATAATAGTGTTTTAAATGTCACTTGAATCATGATCTCTTAAATTTATCAAATTAAAATGTAATGTTCACTTTTTTACTCTGAGTAACTATGCACTCAAAATAAACTATTTGGCTTTTTCTGTGAGTTTTGCTAGGGGAAAATTGGAGGTGTCCAGGCAAAGGTACTGACAGATATTTTTCACCAGCCACCTCAGTGGTCCTATGGTGGGCACAAGTGATCCATTCAGCATTAAGCGGCTGCTCCAGTTTGCAGTAAGCAGGGTGGTGTATTCCAAGCAGGGTTAGAGGAACACAATGGTGGAAAAATCTCAGATGACACCTGTCTTCACAAGACAAAATATCATGAGACTTTTTTCATTTTTACCACTGGTACATGTTTAATTCCCTGCATTCCTGGAGGTATACAGATTGATAGCTTCAGATCATAGAATGGTTTAAGTTGGAAGGGACCTTGAAGATCCCTACAAAAAATGGGTATCCTGATGTTCTGGCTTTCCTCAGGCTGGCTCACTTGTTTAATGGGTGGACATCATCTGCCTCAATGCCTGTGACTTTGAAATTGCAGATTATAGGGCTAGTTGGGAAGAGAATGGAATAAATACGGAATCATAGAACCATAGAATCATTTAGGTTGGAAGGGACCTTTAAGATCATCAAGTCCAACTGTTAACCTAACACTGCCAAGTCCACCACTTAACCATATCCCTCAGCACCACATGTACAGGTCTTTTAAATACCTCCAGGGATGGTGATTCCACCGCTTCCCTGGGCAGCCTGTTCCAAAGCTCGACAACCCTTTTGATGAAGAAATTTTTCGTAATATCCAATCTAAACCTCCCCTGGTGCAACTTGAGGCTGTTTCCTCTTGTCCTTTCACCTGGTACTTGGGAGAAGAGACCAACCCCCATCTCACCACAACCTTCTTTCAGATAGTTGTAGAGAGCAATAAGGTCTCCCCTGAGCCTCCTTTTCTCCAGGCTAAACAATACCAGTTCCCTCAGCCGCTCATAAGACTTTTGCTTTAGGTCCCTCACCAGCTTCATTGCCGTTCTTTGGACACGCTTCAGCACCTAAATGTCTTTCTGGTGTATCAGACTAGATTTCAAGTCCTAAGCTTAAATATCCATGTTCTAAAAACTTCACCGGGAGGCTGACAGATTGCTATCATAGCTTAACATATCTGAACTTTGGGTTGTGAAAGCGGATTTCCTCAAGTTCCTATTTAACTCAGGAGTAAAACTTTAATCCTGGTAACAACAGACTTTATTTTCACAGAAAAACTGTTATCTACATTATTCTTGGGGATAAAGAGTTTTAAATTGCAAAAAGACCATGTGAGAAGTCTGCAATTATGCTCAAATAACTTTTCGTTTTCCTCAGGAGCACATGAGGAGTTGCTTTAATTCAAAAGATATAATATCTGTCTGATCTATTAAACCAGAAGAAAAAATAATTCTGGGAACAGAAAATGCTGAAGGCAATTTAGAGAGTTATAGATATACATGACATAGAAAAATCTCATGGTGAAAGTTAATGTGAGTCAACATCTACAGTGGTCTTAAATGCCACATTGATTCAAAAGCACACAGTAACTGATGGAATGGGAATCGATTATCTTCAATGTCTCTTTTAATGAACTCAGCAAAGAATTCAGTTCAAGTCTACTAAATGAACAGTCCTTGGGATGTGAAGTGCTGAGGTTCAGAGCCTCAAAATAGCACTGGTTTTTGAAAGTTTGTGTGGTTTTAGTGTATTGCAAACACTAACCTTTTTGTAGCCTGGTCTTTATTATTCTGGTTTTTGTTATTCTATAGTACTGTTTCTGTACTGCATTTTCCTTCTCTTCTGCTCTTTAAGTGTATTATATTGAAAGCCTGGAATTTAGATTGGAAACTATCCTTTAGTACCTCAAATTACACAATTATTGTTACATTACTGTATGACAAAGCACAGCTGTATACATTCAATTTTATGACCAGTTTCCCAGCCCATAGGAATACTGTGGCTCTGCATTGAAGGAGGAGCCTGAAAAACTAACATATTTGGGCCAAATGTTCTATCCTGGGGTCTGAGCTGACAGTAAACAGGAAAATAGGAGTTGTCTGTAATATGTAACAGATGAGGAGCAAGATTATGAAAACCCAACGCTGGTATTTGGCCCATACCTGTCATCTCTGGTGTCTTAAAAGGTGTCTCTGCTGCTGCTTTTTCCTATGACTTCCTATCATCAACTCTCTCCTGGAGCTTGGTTCTTTAAGGGCCAGATAAGGTTGGGTTCAGGATTCTGCCTTCTGAAGAGAAGGTAGATCTGATCTACGTTAAAAGATCTGATCTTCTTTCATGTTTATTTGCATGAAACTTTGGATAATGCAATATATTTGAGACTAATTATCTATCAAACCTGAGACAAATTAATGAATGCATTCAAAAGTAATTAGTTGGGAACTCAGAGGCTAATGTACCAGCATATATGTGTATCTATACCATACACTGTTTCCCTAAGAAACTAGATTGAAAAGCTGCAGAATTAGTGACTTTTAACAGAGAAATAAAACAGTTAAGGTTCTGTCAGGTCTTTAATGACAGCATGATTACACAATGTCTAGTCTCTTGACAATGAATTAAGTGTGAGAACTTTAATAGCTGATGTGCTGACATTTGAAGAAGCAGCATTAGGTTTATCTCTGAAGTAAAAGAAAACTTTCCAGGAATTTTATTAAAAATGAAAACACATGAAATAAAAATCAAAAAGTTATTACACTTTGTGCAGCAAAAATTTAAAATAAGGGTAACTTTTTAACAGTTTTATTTCATCAGTTCTGCACTAGATGGTCTTCCATAGTTTAGTTTTAATCATACTGAAATATATAATGACGAAAAATATTTTGGGTAGCTACAAACCTAGAAATTTGAAATTTTGCCTCCTGGAGGTGAAACAGAATATGCAATAATGTCTGCTTTCTCTGAATAAAAATTACTCAAGAGTTCATCTACTGCCATCGTGTAAAATAGTAAATTTTAAGGAAACGTCATTTACAGTATATTAATATCTTTTAAGTTCACAGTATAATACGAACATGAAATTTGAGGGGTTTGGCCCAAGCTGTGATTCTAGTGCACCAGTCTTGCCCATTTTCTTATGGGTTATTGTTTTTCTGATCAGTTTTTGAGACAGAAATATAAAAAGAAAATGAAAATGTGAGGTCCAACACAAAAAGAAATTGTGATATCGCACCCTTATTCACAGATTACACCTCTTTGAGACTGCTACGTATCTGCCTATGTCTTACTGAAGAGCCTCTAACGTTCATTACAGAGCAAAGCAGACATAAGTGTGGACAGGAAATCAAGTCTGTAGGGGCACTATTTTGTGCCCTGAAATTTAATAATTTATTAGAGAAATACAGACTACAAGAAGGGAAAGGGAGCTGGGCTTGAAACAAGTGAAAGCTAGCACTTAATGCTTCTGAAATTGCAGGGTTTTGTACTTCTTTACAGATATTGGCACATCTTAAGTGAAGAAGAAGTCACAGTTGATTCTAAGGTGAATATTTAATTAAAACATGTTCTCTGGTGCTCTGCTGAACAGATTGAAGAGTTATCTTAAAAGTAAGATTCTAGTATTTAAAGCACAGAGCATAGTGATTTCTAAAGTGTACATTATGTCAGCAAAATATCCGGTGTAATATTTTAATATTAAATATATACTATAGGATATTTGTTTTCCTGGATGTATGTGTTTCCGTATGTTTATACAATGGAAGAAGAAGAATCGGTCAGTTCTGACTTATTTTCAATCACTGCCTATCTATGAAAAAAACATACCAAAGCTGTTCATTAGTAATTAAGACAGACTACTTACCACTGTAGTTGCTCATCAGTACCTATTGTCTTACCATATTCAAGAGGAGCCTGAGCAGAGCACAGCAAATTTTACTGGCGCAGGTACTTCATCTTTTTATTTCCTAAAAGTGCAAGGCTGCTTATGGTAGTGACACACACAGTGGATGGGAGATGAGTTTATTGCTCACTGAAAGTAAGTTCAATATCATTTGATCCTTTCCCTTTTGAAAGTAGGGAAATGTTTGTAGCAGTGGTGCTTTGCTGTTCCTGCTGAGGGTGGCAGTGTGGTTCCATCCTCAAACCCAGGGAAGCGCTCTTCTGCATCCTTTCTGATTTTTGTAGTGTAAACGTGGTGCGTTCCTCCTGCAGCCTCCCAGCCCCGGGCATGGGCTCGCACTGGTTACAGACAATATAACAAGGCCTGATGCGCTGATTCAGGTGAGGTCCTGCCCTGTGCAGTAACTGTAAATGACAATTAAAAAAAGTTATTCATGAGAAAGGTTGGCCAAGGCAAGTTGTGTGGGGATTATCATTACCAGGAATGGTAATTCCAACTCCAGGAATAGGTCATTTGGTTTAGCTTTTAAGGAAAACACCTTTCCTGAGGAGCTGGTGGATATATAAAGGTTTTGCTGACTTGGTAGCCATGAAGAGTTCGATGTCAGCATACTGGCACACAAACCAGCTTCTTGTGATGTATATAGTTTATATAAGACTGTCACACCTTTGTTTAAAATGGTTGATATACCCGCAGGAGCAGGACAGATGATGAGATACTGATGCAAAGTTGTTTTAATGACTATGTTGAAAATACGGGGAGTAATGTAAAATCCGAGTCTGTCTCTGCAGTATTGACAGGTGATGAGTTCCGTTTATAGCCGATGTTACTTACAGGTGCAATGGCTTATTTCAGTCAGGGGCTTTATATAACAGTATTTCCTTGTAGATGTGTTTATTATATCCCTTATCTAATCAGCTCTCTGCATTATGTGAATAATGCTGCGTTCAGGTAGTTCAGAGTGGGATTTTTGTCTTTGTAAACACCATAGTAAACTCTGGTTTAGTTTTGCAGTACAAGCAGTTAACATGTTGTTAAAACTTTCTTCAACTCCGGAATGAAAAAATTGAAATTAACCTTTCTGCCTGTATTAATGAAAAGACTGCCTAAGCTATGGAGAAAACTAATTCCATCATTTAGATTTTAGTGGATATCGCTTGAAATGAAACCACTAATTACAGGCGCTCCACCACAAAACTCATTTTATTAGAGATTAATTTCTTTCCACGATAGCATCTCTATGATGTAATAAAATTGGGTTGTTTTCTAATATATTCTTGTGAGAGTTCACGTTGAATGAAACAGTGTGTTTGCACTTGTTTATTTTGAAGGGAACTTGAGACAATTATTAATATTAGAAATCAGGAAATTAGTGTAATAAGATTGAGTAGGCAAAATACGACATGCTGAGTATTCAGGGCTTTGTACAGGCCATTTTCTTCAGTGATTTACTGTAAGTGAAAACTCAAAGTAATAGAACTGCAGCTTGGAAATACACCAACAAATTTAACCCCTGCAAGGAAACTTACTGCTCAAAGTCGGAGGAGCTATTTATTTGCTTAAATACTGTCAGTTAAACATTAATTGAATTTTAAACAACTACTGCTAAACCTTAAATAGCTATTTGCTTCAAGTTACAGAGAGTATTTTTTTTAAGACTTTTGCCAAACTGGTCTAGATTTGTTACTGTGATGAAGTTTTTTTTTAATATGAATTGAATTCAAACCCAAAAACAGTAGATTACTACCGTGTGTGATGGTAAACACAACATACTGACGTAAAAAACCCTGGAAGTTGTATAGTAAAAATGTTCACAGGCCGAAGGGAACAGACTAGGAATAATGTTAAGATTTTTTTTAAAAAAAAAAAAAGGCATGTAATTAATATTTGTTTATATTGTTAGCTTTAAACCAGGTCTTTAGCAATACTTCTACATTTGTACACCCCATAAGCAAAGCATTGCAAGAGCCAATGCTGTTTGTAATGGCCAAGTTGTGCTTAAGCAGTGGAATTCTTAATATACCACATGCCGTTAAGAGGCTGAAGATCTCAAAGCCTTCCCATCATGGTACTGGCAGAGTTGTGCCCAGTATCACCATACTGGGAGACCTCTCTACCGGAGGTTGGAGGGTTGCTAGCACATCAGGAACAAGATTATAAAATTACTTGCTAGAGCAAATGTTTTGATAAAACCTTACATTATTTAAACTAACATATTGGTTAAACAATTTAATTTTTTAAGCGAAAAAATTGTGGCTAAAAAGTGAGTTTATGTGGAGTAGTTATTACTTTTAACTGACATACCCAATGTCACCATGGCACTCTAAATCATTGCCTCGGTATTGACAGTCTTATATGAACATCTCTGGAGACTCTTTAAGTGAGCTATATTGTTGTATTCAATGTGCAATCTTCATATTCTAGAGAATGAGGAAAAAAAAATTGAGAACTATGAATGCTTATGTTCCTGTTTCTGCAGTGGAATGTAAATGCACATAATTCAGTTTTACTACTTTTCTTGTGGAGAGTTAGTATTTTGGCGTAGTACACATCAAAAGTTTAAAATATATGAGCTAAACAAATCTTGCAGCACACTGAGTGATAAGTTAGCATTTAACTACCAATATGCTTTTTAAATATCTCAAAATACTGGGTTTCACTTGCTTTAGAAATGCTTTATTTGGAAAAGCTTCTGCTAACCACGTCTCTGAGCCCTAAGTCACTCCAGATACTGAAGTTGGATAGGTCAGGAAGCAGTTTCACCTGCAACAGCTTTTTTGTTTACTTTTACCATTTTCTTTACCTTAAAGAAAATAGGATCATATTTACAGTAACATTCTTGAAATATTTCTAATTTATTTGCATCTGCAGCTATATTTTCTTTACTTTCCATTTCCTGTGAGAAGGAGACGGGGGAGACCATCTACCACTTAGTTTCCTTTCAAATCAGACAGTGAGGCTTTTAAGCTTAAGAAGTAATTAGATTTTTATGAGGTACTTGAGGATAATACAGTAAATAAGTAATTCTCAGTCTGTGACATAAAAGCAATAAGCCTTTTGGGAACTATCAACTGCAGCTCTGAAATGTGATGATAATAGTGGGAAATTCCATTGCAAATAAAAAGATTTTACAGGGTAAAGTAAATTTCATATAATCCATGGAGGTTGTTTTCCACAAGTAAATCAGATAAGCTCAAGCAAGTCTGTGTTTTGGTTCCCTTTTATTATACTGCTTAATTTCCACAGTCAGAAAACACCAAGCCCAGTAGCACCTCTCCAGTTGGCCAGTTTTAACCTACATCAACTTTAAGTGATAAACTTCAGTGTGGGTTATTGGAGTGAACTAGACTGAAGCAGAGGTGGACCCAGAGTGTTTCCATAGCTCCCACAGGGCCAAATCTAACTCAAAAACTGCATGTAACGGGGCGAGAGTGTCATGTCATCCCCAGGTGCTGCTGTGCTGCTGCTTACTGTCGTGACCAGCGTGGAGCAAACTCTCGCTGCTTTGCCATGGGATGTACAGCAAGAGTGTATCATAGAATCACAGAATGGTTTAGGTTGGAAAAAACCTTGAAGATCGAGTTCCAACCCCCCTGCCATAGGCAGGGACACCTCCCACTAGACCAGGTTGCCCAAGGCCACATCCAGCCTGGCCTTGAACACCTCCAGGGATGGGGCCTCAACAACCTCTCTGGGCAACCTGTTCCAGTGCCTCACCACCCTCAAAGTGAAAAACTTCTTCCTAATGTTCAATCTAAACCT
>VUYV01000011.1:5598329-5651494 GCA_008711295.1 Anarhynchus alexandrinus | reverse complement strand
TATGTTGGGGACTCCAGAGCTGGACGCAGTACTCCAGGTGGGGTCTCACGAGAGTGGAGTAGAGGGGCAGAATCACCTCCCTCACCCTGCTGGCCACACTTCTTTTGATGCAGCCCAGGATGCGGTTGGCCTTCTGGGCTGCGATCGCACATTGCTGGCCCATGTCAAGCTTCTCGTCAATCAGCCCAACCAGGTCCTTCTCCTCAGGGCTGCTCTTCAGCCATTCCCCACTGAGCCTGTATTTGTGCTTGGGATTGCCCCGACCCAGATGTAAGACCTTGCATTTGGCCTTATTGAACTGCATGAGGTTGGCTTGGGCCCACCTCTCCAGCCTGTCCAGGTCCCTCTGGATGGTATCCCTCCCCTCCAGCGTGTCTACCTTGCCAAACAGCTTGGTATCATCAGCAAACTTGCTGAGGGTGCACTTGACCCCACTGTCCATGTCGCCAACAAAGATGCTGAACAGTACAGGACCCAGTACCATCCCCTGAGGAACACCACTCATCACTGGTCTCCACTTGGTCATCGAGCTGTTGACCGCAACTCTTGGAGTGCGACCATCCAGCCAGTTCTTTATCCACCGAGTGGTCCATTTGTCGAATCCATGTCTCTTCAATTTAGAGACCAGGATATCATGTGGGACAGTGTCAAACACTTTGCACAAGTCCAAGTAGATGACATCAGTTGATCTTCCCTTGTCCACTGCTGCTGTAACCCCTTCATAGAAGGCCACCAAATTTGTCAGGCATGATTTGCCCTTGGTGAAGCCGTGCTGGCTGTCACCAATCACCTCCTTGTTTTCTGTGTGCCTCAGCAGAGTTTCCAGGAGGATCTGCTCCATGATCTTGCCAGGCACAGAGGTATCAGACAGTGTTTACACATCAAAACATGCAGAGAATATTTATACAGGACAGTTGCTTGGAAGCATGCAGTGGCACAAACTAAGACAGACAAAATGTCTGCTAGATCTCTTTCCAGTGCTGGCAGGGGCAGCCTGCAGGGCAGCCCTCAGCCTGGGGAGGGGTTTGCAGCACGGAGCTGCCCAAGGACAGGGACCAAACTGCTCCCGGGAGGCTGTATGCTACGCCAAGCCTGGGACTGTACCCACATGGCAGACAAACAGTGGGCTGTAACTGTCTGTTACACTCACTGAGCGGAGCTGAGGCCTGGCTAGAGCCATCTGCTAGCGGGGGCACGGGGGGTGAGCACTATGGCACTCGCACACCCTCATCGCTATAGCCCTTACGGGCACATTGCATACTCGGGGACATTTGCACAGCCTTGGGCAAGCTCCTGTCCCTGAGTTTCCCTGAGGAATTATTTAAATTCTGAAGGGGTATTTGTTTGTTTCCAAGAAATTGCATAAATGCCATTCTGATATACTCCTTGTTTTTATTAGCGATGGTGAGGCTTTAAACAGCTGTGACCAACTGAGGGAGGTAGAGGCAATCCTGGAAAGCACTATGCTTTGGAGATGCTTCTCAAATCCAGTCCCACCTCCTCCTCAGTCTGGAAAAAGAAAATAAAAGAAAAAACAAACAAACAAAAAAAACCCCCATAGGCCTGATAAGAGGCATATGGTCATGTCACGACAAATGACAATATTCCACTGCACCACCCGGGCAATGCTTTTGGTTGTATTTATCTCTTCGACAGAGGAAATAAGAAAGGCCTATAGACACCCTGAATTAAGAAAGTAAAGAAGTAAGCACTCAAATGGATTAATCCTGTATTTTTTTTAATTTTGTTAAGAATTTTGAACATGACAGCAGGAATATTTTTTTTATACAAACTATTGCTGAACCTTAATGAATCTCGCAGCTTTTAAATGTTCATTTCGACAGTTACCTGGGTTCAGCTACTTAGTCCCCAGTGGCGATGTGGCAGCAGAGTTAATGCGATCAGTGTCCTGCCTGGGGGCACTCAAGGAGGTGACTTGGCTGCTGCTTGTTTCAAGTTTCCAGCTCTAGCCTGAATGACCAGTATTATTTTACTCTTGTGCCGGATTTTGGCCGAAGTCCCGAATTGCTCTTGAACTCGAATTTTTTGAATTGCGGTTGAGGGAGTAAGATCAGGACTCAGTGAGAAGTGCCCGAGGGATGGCGTTTGGCTCGTTGGCATTAGGATTTTGTGCTGCAGGATTTCTTTTGTTGCTTGTCTTATCCTTGTTTTTTTCTTTATAGTTATGTTAACAGTTCCTTAGAGAGTAAGGCAGGTTTATAGATTTCCTTCTTAAAAGGGTAATTGAGGAAGGACTCAAGGAAGACAGTTTATTCAAGAGTTGCTTGGCTGATGGATTCCCAGGGATGCTAAAGTACAGAAGAATACCTGGAAAAGGGATACTGAAATGGGAGCAAGAAGGTAAAAAAGGGATTGTGAGCGGAACTGGGTGAGGTGGAGAGGGGATACTCATTACCGGTGAGGGGATCTGTCCTTCCCTCCTATAAATTAATGGTAGGGTCAAGTTGTCCAGGTTAAATCAAACTTAAAGGATGGATCATAAATGTCCAACTTCCATTAGAAAGAGGTGATGAAGGTTACCTGGAAGAGTTCTCATTTACTGGGAGACTTGTACAGATGTGGATTTAAATAAATGATTTTAATCTAAGTCCTGCATTCCTGCATTTGGCCATTCTTGTGCCCAGAAAGTCAGCTAGAAATAGGGTCCGTCTGCAGAACTTTTGGATTCACACCTTGAGGTGGAAAAAGGATGAGGAAAAAAATG
This sequence comes from Anarhynchus alexandrinus, assembly GCA_008711295.1. NCBI lineage: Eukaryota > Metazoa > Chordata > Aves > Charadriiformes > Charadriidae > Anarhynchus > Anarhynchus alexandrinus. Next base: position 5,648,769 of record VUYV01000011.1, on the reverse strand, counting down.
GGGGAAAAAAATCAACAGCTGCAATGGTCTCCTTCAAATAAAGAATTAATTACTAGTGAGGATAAAACCAATATTCTGTAGTTTAAACAAGTGCAGTTATTAGAACACCAGCAAATACTCAAAAAATTAAAAACAGTAAATGCTTTCTGCAGGTGACCAATACAATAATTTCATCAATGTAGCTTTTAAATGTATTTCTTTATTATAAATCTTGCTGAATAAGAAGTGCAGCCAAACATCACTTCTCATAAATAAGTGTATTATGCAGTAGATCTTCAGCTTGTCATAGCTGTCCATTACTGCTACCATTACTATGTTTCAAACAATTAGTATATTAAATATATGCAAAATGCTTGCCTGGTCTCGGTATTGGCAGTCATTTAGAGCAGTGATGATAGACGACTACATAAATTATGTAATATTTAACTTAGTCTTATAGAATACATCTGGAAACAATTTAAAGCAATGTTATTACTGTTTTTTCTAAAGTAAAACAAGTCTTCACGCTTTAAACTTAGTTTAGCAGTATTTCATCCAGAACTTCTTTGACGTAAAGGCACACCAATTGTAACAAATGGGAGATGCCCTAAATCCTCTCCAGAGAAAAGAAACTGATTTAAAACTCAGATGAAAAAGCTTGACCTAAAAATATGAACAGAGAAAATATTGTTTTAAGAGAAAAGGACTACAAGGAAGTGAGAGAAGGGAGTAGTTAGAAGGGAAAGAGCAACCAATAGATGGGGGAAGGGAGCAAAGGAAAGTGAAACATTAAAAAATGAAAGAAAAATTAATGCTGAGGCAGGAGCTGAAGGATGGCAATGGGAACTATATAAGAAAAGACTAACAGCTTGAGGTTGGCAGTGTTTGTGTTTGTACATGCTAATGTAGCCCCCTGACAGTTATTCCAGGAGCTCTGTACGTTTAAGTGAGAGGCTGTTTTGGGAAAATGCATTTTCCTATTTCATACTGCCAGGCAGGCCTGTGGTGGGTAATGCTTTTTGCTGAATTCCAGACTGTTCTTTAAAACAGAGTATTAAAAAATAAATAATGAAAAGCAGTCAGAGCAACAGAGAAACAGAATAGACCGGGGCTAATCTGCCAGCACTCAGAGGAAAAAACATTTTTCCCTGCCACAAAGAACCCTATTGTTCCTATGTTAAGTATTGAATTTTGCCTCCATTTAAACCAAGCTGTCTTAAAGTCTGTTTTCTTACAATAGTAACGCATGTGCCAGTTAGTGTGGCGGTGTACAGTGGCACAGCTCCAGGGAGGAGCCGGCCTCTGCATTTCCCAGGGCTCTTGGGTTTTTCTCAGCCTGCTTACATTGGGTTTGGTGGAGGAGAATGCCACCAGCCCTCTGCCGTCGGGAAACCTCACCACGTGTTCAGCGCGTAAGACTTGATGTTACATGGGAAACAAGCCCGTGATAAATCTGAGCACTTTGGGAAACATTGGATATTAGTGATTAATATCCGTGTATGTCCTTCTGGTAAATCTTATTAATGAATCTTCAGTGCGTACACTTTCATATAGGCTTCGTCACAAAGTGTTGAAACTCAAAATTTAATGTGCTCTGAGTGAGGAAGCTTTTGCGTGTGTGGCTTTCTTTTCATATCTAACAAAAATTAGGCCAGTATCACTATGTGGTGCCTTTCTCTGGTGGGGCATCAAGTCAGGGAGATTCTCTCTATAAGCATACTGTTATTAACAGATAACTACTCATGCAGTACTTGAAATTATTTCCTTCTACAGTCAGACACACTCACGCACTTGCACTCGTTACCCAGTGAGGAGATGGAGAGGGCTGGGATGTTACTGTGTTTGCTCCAGCAGACCAGCTTGGCACGTTTGTGAGAGAACAAAACAAGAGAGGAGCATGGGAGGGACTGTCAGTACACAAATATGATTTAACAGGACCAAATAATGTGGATCTTTGATCCCATAGCCCTCTTGCTGAGACTACTTTTGCCTGTGACTAAAGCCTGAGGACTTTAAGTCACGAGGAGTGTCCAAACTAACACGGGACCCTGGAGAAATTACTGTCTCCTTCAATTCCAGCTCAGATGGTCACTTGGGATTTCTGTGCTCAATATTGCAAATTAAATTTAAAACAGTGGGTGGTTGTCTTGAAAGCAAGTGGAAAACTCCATTTTTGTTGAGTCAAGCTCAGTTTGTAAAGATAGTATGCTTAAAGTTCCTGTATGTCTTGCATGTCTGTAATTTCTTTGGTCATATGGAGTATAAAACTGAAAAGAAAAAAATAAAAAAGATTGTTTCTAAGGAATATAGTTTAATAGTACTTTAGTTTAGCCCATAAGAGGAAGAAACATCTGAAATCTCCAAAGTGTACTGACCTAGTATATTTTTACACTGTGTGGTATTGTTGCTTGGAGAAGTTTCTTGATGCTAAAAATAACCATTTCTACACTGTTTTTTTATCTCCAAGGTTACGAAATCTTTTTAACCTAGGCATAATTAAGATTACACCTATGAGATATATTTTTAGCCGGTTAGATTTTCTGTGATGAAGTGGTGTTCCAGCAGACACAGCTGAGTTCAGAGGAAGTGTGCTCCACATAAGAATGAATAGTAGAAGTGAAATCAGTAACTTCTATAGGCAGTTGTTTCCTTTTACAGCTCTTAGCGTTGGTCCAAAAATTTTGCTTAATGACCCACAGGTCTCTAAAGACCAACTATCAACTTAGAGAAAGGAGCTTCATGTAAACATTAAATAAGAAATTTGAAATCCGAGTTAAGAAGTTGGAAATTTGATGTTCCCTAACAGGCTTGAAACTAGAATTATTCCTTGAATGAAGTTTTTAGACTATTTTCTTGCTTCAGAGTCGTACAAATAGGGTCTTGTCTGCAAATGAGAACTGATTTCAGAGCCTGTTAATTTGTAAGCAAGGTAGTTATGGTACCCAGTTTGTGAGAGCCAGAAAGTAGGTTGCACAAGAGCGTTTGAAATGTGGTAGTTTCCTTGGAAAAGAAACTCTCGTGCAGGAGTTCCTTAAAAAGACAGTCAAGCATAGTTATCTAGTCCTTCATGAATCTTTTCAGTCGGGAGTATTTTTCAGACCTAAATCTTTCCTTCTCCATACCTATCTACAGAATTTTATCCCTCTTGTAACTTCCTTTTTCCAAAGGATGGTGGGGGAAATACTGAAATAACTATTTCATATATACTGAAATAACTGAAAAACTGAAATAACTATTGTAGAAAATAGAATTTATTTAATAAACTATCAAATTAATTATTTATTTGTGCTTTAATAGTCAGACAGGTTGAAGATTTGAAGAGTTAGTGATTTAATGACAGAATGAGAGATACTGAGATATTTAACTTCAGAAAAAAATATTTTCAATTTGAAAAGGCTCAGCCATCTGACGATGCTGAGATGTAGAAAGGCTATTCCTAGAACCAGGACTGTTGGATAAGAATATACTTACACATTTAAGTAGGTGAAGACACTGTTGAGATTATACGGGAAAACGCTGACAATACAAATGACAGTTTGAACTGGATGCCAAGTTGGAGATGTGTTCATGGAAAAAGTGGATGAAGGATGCTTCCTGAGCGCTGAGTGATTAAAGGATACGTTTCAGTATATAGAACAGCTCAAGGAGAAAAAGGTAAATGTGATTCAAAATTGTATAGGTTTACTTAGTAAGGGGGCGGATCTGTACCTTCAGTACAGATATAGACTGGATAAGGAATGCAGTGCTGAAGTTGATCACCTGGAGTTGGTGGTGCAAAAGGGAAGCCCGCTGAGAGAAACAGGAGGATTGAAAAGCCATTTCTATGATGCAGTTGATATACATGAATCTATGGACCCCAGACTGATTCTCCTTTGTTAATATGTGCACAAATTCTGTATTTCATACAATTACAAGTCAGTTTTCCAATTTAGGATTGAGTGTGAAGCTCGATGCAGCTGGAAATAATCAGACTTAACCTTTTTCCCAAATTTATAAGTCAATGCCAGTACAAAAAAAAATAGTTTTGCTTTAAACATAAATAGTTACTTAATTCTTTCTGCTAATTCAAAGAGAATTGAAATGAGGTGAGCAAGACTTTATATAAAGCAAAAATACTAGAACCTGTGGAAGTAATTAATGTCAATCACCAGTAAATGAAGATATACCACTTTCTAAAATTCAGGATGACTTTGAGGTCTCTGTCCTTTTTCTCCCCGTTTTTGTCGGTCTGTTGAAGTGCCAAGATAAAAAAGAGAACATGAAACCTCCCAGAGAGTAAATAAAGATGACCACACTGAAATGCTTGTATCCAAAGTCATGTAAGGCATACATAAATTCACATGGAGAAAAATCTCATAGCGAGAATCGGAAAGCAAGTCTGAAAATATCTGAGAACTCGCATCTCTATAGATAGTTCTCCGTGGTGCTCATGCCCGCGCTGAGTTTATGCGTGTCCATGTACTGAAATGAGGTGGGGTATAATGAGGGCAGCAGGTTTTTGAAGTTGCAAAGATTTAGTTGTTTCCTTTTCGGTAAAGGGTTTCCCATTCAGTAAAGCACACAAAGTGGTGCTTAAATATTTTCCAAAGCAAAGCCCACTTTCTGTAGCTCTGTTGGAAGGGAGAACATGTTATGCTTCTAGAACATAGCAAAGCAGGTGGGCTGAATTATCATGGGTATATTTATGGCTATGGGTAACAAACATATGCAAATTAGGGATGCTTAGGATTTTTAAGCTATCTCCCTTTTTGCCACCGTGTTCGGATAGTCCCTCGGGATGGATGCAATCAACTTCTCTTCTGCTGTTGACTGAGTGACATCTGATGGACAATGTATCTATGTGCTGCCACTGGTTTTCCTCTCCGGATGCTCACTTATTAGAGAACAAATCACTTAACAGAGGGTGAGTGGGTAGTGGGTAGTCAGGCTGAATTCAGACATTGAAAAAAGTATTTATTTTAAAGTTATTCTTTTTCATTTTACGCATATTTTCCACATTCTGTCTACTTTTATCCTTTTGGAGAAATATTAAAATTGAGTGACTTAATCTCATCTAAATAAGTACAGTTCTTTTTTTAAAGTAGCTGCTTTGGGGTGATTTGTATATTTATTTTTGTCTTAGCTACCAATGTGTTGCATGATAAATTAAAATTTAACAGGACAAAAATTAATTTTGGTCATAAAAGCATACAGAGGAGCTAGTAATAAAACTGTCGTCTTTCGTCAGCCTTAAGATAACAATTATTCAAGGCCTATATGCACGTTGCTAATTTATTTTTCTTATTTTCTTTCTGTAATTTACTAAATTTGGGGAAGTATTTTGAAATTCTGTTAGGGCAACTGGTACTATCTTCCCTTATCATTTCATGGTATATTTATTACTGATTTTTCTGATACTTCTATTTTTTTCTTGTTATATACCTAATAGAGAATTTGCTAATGATTATATAAAGTAGGTTGGTGTTTTAAGGTGTTAGAGAATGGGCCTTTGGTACTGCTCCTTTGAAATGACATTTCAGTGCCCATCATTCATGTTGCTTCTGCTATTCTGAGGCTGAGTGTGGGAACTTGTTTGTGTGTTTTGCTGAAGTTTTGTGGATTTTTAACAATAAGAGTGTTAACTTGATTAATTTATTTTATAAAAATACCATTTGTCTTCAATAGCTGTGAGTGTTTAGAGGAACAAACCTAACAAATTAACTAGAAACCTGATTCACCGCTACAAACAAATACAGAACTTTTTTTTTTGTGCTAGTTTCAATGAACGTCATTACCTCTGTGTCATCAGTTTTGTAGTGATCACACAAAACCAGTAAATAACTAATTAACAGGTTGGTCTGCAGATGTGTCATTCAAGCACTATGATCCCTATAATCCTAAAATAGAGATGGGCAAAGACTATTAAACTTCAACGTGAATGGAGAAGAAAACAGCCAGCAGAGATGGTGACAGGGTACTGGTTGAGTAACACACAAGCTGGATGGGTTTCTCTGGTGCACTTGAAAGCAAAATAGCATCAGGATCTCTGAGGAAATCACATTAAAGTGGAAGAGAAACCAGCAGTACAGATATGGTCTGATGCAAGAAGCGGCAAAGAAATGAAGGGGACTTGTATTGGGGCTGAACAATAGAGGATATAGTAAAATTTACTAATGACTAAAAAAAAGGTGGAGAAGAAATGCAGTAAAAAAGGTGTTATCTTAGAGATGCTACACAGGTTTTGGGTGACAAGATCTGTGAAGATCAGTATAGAGACAGCATAGTGTTACCCTTTGAGAAGAGGGTTACAAATATTTAAACCAAGACAAGGAACTAGGAATGAAGCATTTCATAAGTTTAAGGCTAAGCAGCAATATGATGATCCGAGGGCTGGAGCACCTCTCCTATGAGGAGAGGCTGAAGGAGTTGGGGTTGTTCAGTCTGGAGAAGAGAAGGCTCCAGGGAGATCTTATTGCAGCCTTCCAGTACCTAAAGGGGGCCTACAGGAGAGCTGGGGAAGGACTTTTTACTAGGGCATGTAGTGATAGGACGAGGGGGAATGGCTTCAAACTGGAAGAGGGCAGGTTTAGATTGAACATTAGGAAGCAGTTTTTCACTTTCAGGGTGGTAAGACACTGGAACAGGTTGCCCAGAGAGGTTGTTGAGGCCCCATCCCTGGAGGTGTTCAAGGCCAGGCTGGATGTGGCCTTGGGCAACCTGGTCTAGTGGGAGGTGTCCCTGCCTATGGCAGGGGGGTTGGAACTCGATGATCTTCAAGGTCCTTTCCAACCTAAACCATTCTATGATTCTATGAATATTTGTTTGCAGCAAAATGAAACTGAAGGTCATCTCATCTTTTTACCTAAATACCAAAAGTAATTTTTCCTCTTTCAGCAAACTGCATTCTTTAAAAACAATGCTCAGTGCACACAGACAAATATTCTGTCGCTTCTTGCTTGTTTGTCTGTTTCTTCAGGAGTCATCCAAGAAGTTTCCTTTTCACAAAGGCGGTGTTTTGGGTGTGTAGATTAAGCATTTGAACTTCAGCTATTGCAGAGGAGCCTGGAGATGTGGGGAGGACTTGGCCTACTGTGTTGTGAAAGCTGTCAACTCTGAGGTGATTGCAATGTGGGTTGAGAGGGCAAAGGAGACAGAAGCTGGAAACAAAACAAAACAAAACAGAAATTGACACCATTAGTGCTCTTGACTGTTTGTCTTTTTCTAATGCCTGCCTCTTCTCCTCTGCCTTCCTTTCCAGAAAGAAACTGTCCTAATCATTTGGATCAACCTCCCTTTGTAGGGAATTCTGCTCCCTCTGGTCCCAGCCATTTAACTCACCCACTGCCTTTCTGGAGACCTTCACTCTTCATCATCTGTTGCAGAGGGGCAGGGGATGGAGGGCTGGGTACCTGCTGCTCCCCTTCCCAGGGCTGCTGGCTGGTAGGTGGTGACACAAACCAGCACACTGGGCCTAAATGTCTAGGAAAGCCTGAGGAATAGTCAGCTGGTCTCTGCTAAGGCCAATGTTTACCCACAAAGTTTCTTGAAGCTGCCACTCCTCTCTGTTGCTTAAACATACAGAGAGTGATATGTCGTCATCTAAATACATACCACCAGGCCATGCCCCTAAGCACACGCAGACACGGATGAATTCGATATTGTTCTTGAGATCAGTGAGGGGATGGCCTGTTTCTGTTTAAAATATTTCAGATGTTTTCATAACCAATTCTTTCTGCCGAAACAAGCTCCTCATGTTTCTAATGCCTGTAGGTTCGTTCCCAGGCTCCTTGACTCTCTTTTTCCTATGGCTGTTTCCTTCTCTCATCCCAAAGCTGAGAGGTTCTGGCCCTGGATTCCAGTCTTATCGCCTTGGTTCGTTCTGTCTCCTGTTTGCTGGAAATGGAGCTAATGTGTCCCAGTGCTTACTCACTTTCGCTGCTTTTCTGAGTCCCGAAGGCAGCGTACCTCACCTGCAGAACAGCAAATTCTAGACATCTATGAAGTTTCACATTTTTAGACAAACACACACACACAACTTGTGTAAACTTAAAGGAGCAAGATGATTGAGACTAAGCTCTTACTACGGCTAGGAAGAAGGTGAGTATTTAAGAGAGATTTTGTTCCTCCAAAGTTGCACAGGAAGCTTGTTTTTGTCCTAGGAGTAGAAGAGTGGCACTCCTCTGTTTTGTTATTCTTACCCCCTGCTCAAGATGTGTGGAAACTACATCCTGAGCTCTCTGGTTTCCTCTTTTTTTATTTCTGTGTTTTCGAGCTTCCTCCTCACACTGTCTGGAACCTTATCTGAGTAAAAACGCCTGCCTCCGGGGCTGCTTTTTTTTTTTCCTCGTTTTGTTTTCTTATGGAAATGACTGCCACACAGAATCTGCCGTGTCCTTTTGCTGGTTAGTCGATGGCAGTCAGAGGTTTGCCCGAAGGCAGGAGGATGAGCAGGCAGGACCAAACTGCTCTGGCAAATTTGGATCTGACCCTCCGTGGAAGAGGAAGTCTGCATCTCATGTCACATGAGGTGACAAAGTACACCCTTCCCCTCCTCTGTCACAGCCAAAGGGGGAAAGTCTGTTTCATCACTGTGTCTTACACCTAAACTGAATGGTCGCAAAATAGCCTGCAAGTTCTCTGCTTCTGTAGCTACGGAAGCTACACGTGTTTATCAGTGTTATCGCCTAAAGTAGATCATCTTCAACTCAGAAATCTCTTTCCCGCAGCTCTATGAAGCACCTGGATGTTTTTACGTGTAGAAAACAACAACTGTCTGTCACAGTTCACAGCAACCGTTCCCCACAGGGCCCTTATTCTCCAGGTGACAACTTCCTCTTGTGTGAGGACACTGCTGCGTGTTTCATGGTCACTGACTGATGATGGCCCATCCTTCCCCATAAAGGTTTCGTCTGTCTCTCTTTGAAGCTGAACTTCCTCAGACAAAAAAAAAAAAAACCAAAAACAAAAACCAACAACTGTCACTGGCAGACTTGTATAAAAGAGCTTATTGTAGTTTGTCAGGTGCATGTGTAATTTTAAAGGATATGAAATAGGTCAGGTTTTGCATCCATAAGAGGTGTTAGACATGGCTTGGAGTCACGTCTATCGGTCTCTGAGGGGGGCCTGTAGATATCTTCCACTTGTTAAATTTTGATTCCTCAGCCCTTGGATGAGCTCTTTGAGAAGCTCAGCTGACTGAGTTTCTTGAGTCTCTAGCTGTTGTGACAGTGGGTCTAAACAGAGCCATCTGAAAATCAGTCCTAAATTCCAACTGTATGTTTTTAAAAATTACCTTTCAGTGGGATTTAATTCATTTTAGGTGTGACATTTTTTATATCACTGTTTTATTTGATGTGATGACATTCTACCAGCAGGTATTCTTTGCAGAAGTCAGTGTGTGACTGGTACATGAGTGCTGGTGCTTTTACCTGTCACTCTTGTTTAAAAAAAAAAAGTCAATAGTATTTCTTATTGATAAATCTGTGCAGTTGCTATTTATTACATTGGACACTTTCAAGGTTGTATTTATCAACTGCACTCTTATTTTTACAAGAAATGGTGTCAAGGTGACCAACACAATTACTTCTGCCATGCTAAATTCTTTAAAAATGTTGCCCTGTTATCACTGCAGATAAGGTCAGTTCTCCCTTACTTGGGCTGCCCAGGCCAGTTTTTCTGAGTAAGATGCCAAACATCTACAGTGTTTGAACAAAAGCTGACAATTCAGAAAGAATTTAACTCACTAAAGCCTTAATTATGCAGATTGTTTTATTTTGTAGATCCCTATTTTCCTGTTCCCAGAAAGATTATAAACAGGAGTGTTGTCTTATCAGATTGCAGTAATACAGGCTAGGTCAATATTTGTTTGTGGAGGAGAAAGAACTGGTTTTTGTTTGTGATGGACCTGCAATAATGGAAGTGATTTGAAATCCCCCATCCAGATGTGGTTCTCTGGGTCCTAGCACCAGCCTGAAGGACCCTGCTCTTCCTGCCTTTCCTCAGGGCAAGATCTATGGAAGCTGGCGGTGGGCACGGAGCTGGATGGCGTCCAGCTGCAGGGCAGCGTGTCCACTTGTCTGGCTGCAAAGAGAAGCCCCAGGAACAGGAGGGTGAGCTGGTAAAAGTGATGCCTCTGAAAAAAAGACCAGGCTTTGGCACAGGCAGGGCACGGCAGCTGGATGGAGGTGGTGGTAGCCTGTGCTCCACTGACTTCACCGTCTGGGTGACCAGTGGGGGAAGACTCATGAGGCAGGGGAAGAGCCCCGGGGGCTGGGAAGCTGGCGGCCACCACTCTGAGAAGGAAGTGAAAGAACCAACTTCCTTCGGAGTGGGAGGCTGACGGATCCGTAGGCGGGAGCGTGGGGGGACATGTGGTGCCTGGAAAGGGCCTGAATGTCAGAGGCTATGCAGAAAAGTTGCTGAGACTCCTCCAGTGCTGTCCTGTGTTTCTTACTTGTGTGGAGTCAACCTGGGAGGTGTGCAGGGGCTCAGCAGGGATAAAAGGTGGTGGGGGGGTGCCTCCCTCAAACCTTCCTGGTAAGCAGGAAAGAGCAAATTTTTGACTAAAGTTCCCCAGGAGATGCAGCCAGAGGTGTGACCTCATTCTATGGGGCAGGTGGGTGCAGGAAGTGATCTGTCAGCAGTTATTGCAAATTTTTCTCCTTACATGGTTTGGGGTTTGGGGTTTTTTTGTGAGCTGGACCTCATATCTGGAAACAAAGAAGGTCATCTCATCTCAGGACAGTTCTCCATGTTCCTCACTGGCATGAAGTGTATCTCATCAGTCTTATGCAACTTTAAAAAAAAAAAAGAAAACAACAAACAAAAAACAACCACCACCACAACAGAACCCTAATAAAACACTTTCTCTCTGCAGCCAAAATGATGTCCCCCTCCCGGCGCCAGCGATGCAATCCTGCTTCACACCACGGCCCCAGTGGAGCCAGCGNCGAGGCGCTGGGAACGGGGCAGCTCTGAGGTAATCTCTGCTTTAAGCAAAGCAGGAGGTCAGCCCGCAAGTTAGATGGATTGAGTCATGTAGAGTTAAACTAACCCCTCCCACAGCCATGGACCACTCAAGCGCCCATTTTCATGAGCACCTCTCACTAAGGCAGCTCAGAGCCGGCAGAGGCTGAGAGAGGAAGAGGGGGAGAGAGAGAGGGAGGGAGGGAGCGAGCACCGGCACTGATGGACGAGCCAAAGGGTAAGGACAGAAGCGAACCGCTGGTCTCCAAAAGCAGCCCTGACCCCCGGCGAGGGGGCGCGGGAGGGAGGAAGGGAGAAGCGGGGGGGGAGGCAGGGCTCGGCGGGGCGCCCCCCGGGCCGGCGGCATCCCTCTCGGAGGGGGGAGGCTGTGCATATTCATGAGGAGGTCTTTCAGATTTGCCACTCAGGAGGGAGCTGCGGCTGCGGCATCCCCGGGCGGCGCGTCCCTCCCTCCCTCTCTCCCTGCGCGCCCGCGGAGCGCTGCCGGCGGTGGGCGAAGGCTGCGCGGNCGGTGCAAACGGGGCGGGCGGGAGCGGGGGTTCCGCGCCGGCGTCTGGCAGAAGTTTGGCCGCGTCAGTGCGAGGGATTCCCTCCCTCGCCGGGTTGAGGAAGAGCCGGCGGTGAGTCCCCGGCTCCAGCCCGCACCGCCCGCGGGGACCGGTGCCGAGTTCCCGCGGCGCCAGGCACCGCACTCAACCGATGAAGGGGGGGGATTATAAAAAAAAAAAGGAAAAAAAACACCACCACCACCATCAAAAGCCTCGTTGGAAGTATTGGCTATTAGGAAGCGGCGGTGAGAAGCGATAGGTCTTGAGGTCGGAAGAATTGCCGCGCCGGGTGCGGGGGGCTCTCGGTGCGTGGGCTGCGGGCCAGGAGCGGCTCGGGAGAGCTCAAGGGAGAGGGGGATTCCCCGCTTGGCTCGCCTGAACTGCGGTCCTAAGGATCGGGGGAGGGACTCGGCCGTAGCTGGGGATGCTTATTGCACAGCAGTGCTTCTACGAGATACGTCTTGTACCAGGGTTTGCCTTTTATAATCGGCTGGTGCGGTGCACGTAGCAGCACTAGTCATACTCGGCGTTTGGCAGAAACATTTCCTAGTTTAGTATCAGCTTTTGTCTATCTGAGTGTCTTACCCTCTGTTTACAGCAACTTCTGCAATACGGTCCGTCTTTCTGTACTGCTGACAGTACTGGGCTCTGGAAGGGGCTTTAAAATGTAAAGCAGAAACTCAGACAAATAGGTGAGAAGCAGTAAACTGGAAAAAGACCTGGGCAGAAACTTAGCCATTAAATTGAGTGAGAAGCTTAGGGAAAAGAGTTCCCACTATTTGCATAGTTTCTTGTTCAGTACCGGGTGGAAGTCTCTCGTTTGTCATTGTTATGACAACAGGGAATCAAAATGTGATATTTTTTTTCTTGGAATAAATAAAATGGTAAAGTAGACCTTTCCATGTTTTTAACTTCATAGAATGTAATGAATGGCATTTGAGTGGAATAAGCGTTTTCTCAGCCTGATGTACATCAAAATTTAAAGCAAAGACTGGCAGAAGGAGAAGGTTAGCTCATTAGTTTATGCAGTCATGTGTGAAGCTGGAAATTTAGAAATAATTTGCTGAGGAGGGAGATAAGAATAGCTTTGAAACCAGCCTTTAAAAAGTTTCATTCCAAAAATGAAATGTAATGCATGAACGGAGATGCCTTTCTAGTGAGGTGAGGAATCACAGGGAAGAAACTTAGATGATGATAACTGATTTAGCAAAGAGGACCAAATGAGCCTTCTTTTAGAAAGTGGGATTTTAAAGAGACGGAAGGAAACCAAAGAAAACTGACAGTTAGCACTGGAGCTGATTGCAGAAGAGGTGGTGATGGTATCAGAATGGGCCGACCTGCAGAAAATGCAAGTCGTCTTGCAAGTGCCTAATGAAAATTGGTGCAATGAAGAGCAAGAAACCGCATTTCGTGTGGGTGGGAGAAGAAAACACGAGGCAGTGTTTTTGAAAAAGCCTCTCGCAGTATGTCTTCCAGAGGCAGTGATCAATAGGTTCAACATGGGGGAGTCCGGTATCTATCAGCTAGTAGGAAAGTTTCCACCTTGAGAAGAGGCATGAATGCACATGGAGGGCACGTCCTTTTGTCAGAAAGGAATTATTAGGGAGTGTTTCAGTGCGAGACCTGTGTCCTGGGAGTCTTGTCCACAGGGGCTGTAACAAACAGGTTTGAAATGTTACTCTTAAGCTTTAAGAAGCCTGTATTTTAAATATTGATACTGTCAGCTCTACCTTGAAATTTGGATTAATATGCTAACACAGACAAGGAAGAAATTCTGCTTGGGGTGCTACAGAGCAACAGATTGTATCAGTGATCAGTATGAATGCCGCCTTGGGCAGAAAGTATGGCAGTCTGGAAAATAGGGGGGGGGCTTTAGTCTGAGGAAAGCATGATGTCTCATGCTGTCTTATGCAGACAGCAGTAAAAAGCAGTAAACCTTCTAAAATGTATCAGTTTTAACATAAAAGGTACTGAACCGAACAAGAGGTAGTAACTGGTTTGGAGTTCCATATACACGATGTGTATCGCTGCTGTTGGGTGACTGTTCTCTATGGACCAGTGATTGTTCCAGCATGGAACGGTAATAAAGCAAAATCTGATGGGGAAAAAGGGAAAGAAATGTGAATTGAGATTGTGAATTTAAAGAATAGATACTGACCAGCACCCCAAAACCAAGAATGAGGATGACTGGCTTGTTCATTCAGGCAGCGAAGGCAGCAAATTGAAGTTAACACACATGAAATGGAAAGGAAGTGGAGAAAGAAGAAATGGAGAACATTTGATAGAAAATACAGGCTGTGAATTGTGGAAGATTATTTAGAGATAGTAAATATGTAAGGGGAAAATCTAAAGTTAGCAGGACCAAGCACAATTCAAAGGAGGCGTTCCGTGTGTCTTCAGAACAAAATAGTGTATATCTAGCAATTGCATAATCATTATGGAGGTGGAGAGGGTAAGATTTTAATGATGATGCAGAAAAACCCACAGAAGTGTTGGTTAAATACTTTTCCACATTTGGGGAAAGATAAATTATGATATAAAGGAATATTTCGTGGAAGTATTATAACTAAGTAGCCTGTTTCGTAGATGAACATTTTGGGGGGAAACAAACTTTTACAACAATTTGAAATTAAATGTGCCAAATACTTACAGAGAGGATCTATGCTCAATGACATTATTTTCAACAAACCAGAGTAGAACATTAGGACTAGCCCAGGCAATGGGAAGGATGCTATTATTGACCCAATGTCCCAGCAATACGATGGGCCTAGAGAACTGTTGCCAATTTAGTTTGATATCGGTTCTATCTAAATTACTGGATAGATCTCCCCAATAATCAAGTTTTAATAGCCAATTAGATCACATTCTTTTGTTTTTGTGAAGGATGAGACTTATCAAAGTAGCTTTCGAAATAATGTTGTAGAAATGGATAGCACTGTCAAAATGGATAATTGGGAATGAATGCATCAAAAAGGAAATTATTCATCCCAGATGGAAGCAAGCCTGTAAATTCACGTGGTCCCCTCAAGCGAGCATGTTAATCTGCATCCTAGAATGGAGATAGTCCCACCTGCAAGAGTCTGCAGCAAGACCTTCAAGGAACATGTTCCTTGTGGTTTTGGAACTCGGTTAGAGAATGTATTTATAAGGGAGGGGCAGGGGAAGTATTTCAAGTACTGACAGACCTTTTCATTTGTCCTTGCTTTCTTGAAGGCTTTCTGTGTTTACAAAGTAAGTCAGCTGACGCAACAAAATAGATGTCAAACAAGCCTGGCGTGATTCTTATTTGGAAAAATCAGGCTGCATTTTGTCTTTTGCACGTTATCTCTATTAACATCCTCTTCTTGATTTATTTCTTCAGATGAGGCTGGAGGCTCATCAAAGTTCTAGGGGAAAAAAAAAAGTATTCTTAAAAATTGAGCGAATATTGAATAAATCTGAGCTGTAAGTTAAGGGACTTTTAATGTCTGACTCCCCTGGTGATTAGGAACCACCTCACAAAAGGGGAACTGGAAGAACTAATCTCCCTGGTCGGTAATTGATAGCCACAGGGTGGATTATGAGTGTAGGACTGGGAAGGCAACTGGTCCTTTATCTGGTCTGTTTTCCAGCTCATTATTTGCCCTTGTTTTATTTTTCAGAGATGGCAAATGTGGTTGAAAACAGTAAATATGAATATCTCTCATATTTAAACTTCACAGCAATAGATGCATTTTAGATGATGTTCTGATTACAGAAGTCTCCCTATGACTCTCCAGCAAAGAATGAACTAATGGATTAAGACCTGGACAACAACAGACCTCAAAAATAGTTATCAAAGGAAATCATCATTAAACAGCTGTGTTTTCAGAGGTATTCTGCAAGAGGCCTGATGGCATTAGACATTTTCAATAATGATCTAAAAAGTACAAAATCATTGCTGATTTACAGATGGAGTTTGTCAGCACTAGGAGGACCAGTACAAATACCAATTAAGTCAGAGGAAAAAGTCTAAGGAAGCCAAGAGTGGTTGGAAACATAAAGAGCAAATAATAGGCTTCAAGCCAAGCTTGTAAAAGCACAGCTAATGCAACTTTGGGAGGAAAATTGGACATTCAAATCCTGAATAGACTAGAAAATTTTCCAGAAAAAATATGCAGAGGTGTGTGTATGTATGTATGTGACAGCCATAACTCATAGTTTATTTGCTCTATAAAGCAAGTTCTTCTTGTTTGGGAGAAAGTGGTTCGCTAGTCAACCTTATTGTGACCACTGCAACCTGTGTTTGCTTCTTGACTTGTAATTACCAGAAATATGTAGAAAATGGTCAAGGAATTTCTGAAGGAGAAAGAATAAATTTAGGAGGTTGGACACCTGAAAAGGGAAGGGTTACAAAAGGTGTAATAATTGATAATCCTTTTGGCCTTTCCTAAGGTATAACTGGCTTAGCATGGTGCAAAAATATCAAGCTTGGTCACACTTCTTTTCCTAAGACATCTTTGCACCTTTAGCACCTGTGGGGTTGGGAGCAACTAGCAAACCCAACTTTGGGGTTACCCACCCCCTGTTAGGTATTTTATACCTTTTTACTAGCCCGATGTTCAGTGACAGTGTTCCATGGAGCTGGATCTGGTTTGAAGTGTGAGACAGGAGCCAGGTTCTCAGCTTGGAAATGATCTGTTCAGGGTGGCTAGGACACAGTTAAGGACAGACGTGTTTAGGCTGAACTTTGGGGTGAAGTGAAAAGTGAATGATACTGAGATGACTTTGGAGAGCCAAGCTGTAAGGGACTAGTATTGCTTGACACTGATCAAACTTAAATTGTAAAATTCTGTATCATCTTCACAAGAGAAGCATCCCTGTTGGTTTTCTGAAAGATGAGTTAGATGGGACCATTTCCTGAATTGTATTTTCTTATGGCTTTGTCAGCTAGACATGCGCAGTGGCTTCATCCCTCAGCTCCATGGAAAGTTCCCTTCCCGGAGCAGAGCTGAAGTTTTATCGCAGGCGCTTCCACCAGCGTTTCTTAGCCACAGAGCTGTTGCCAGTACACTTGCACGGGGAGCAGCAGAGCCTAAGGGTGCGCTTCTACAGCCGGTGTAACTTAACATAAATCTGTGCTGCTGAAAGAGAAGAGAAAAGGCGCCTGTCCTTGTCCCCAGCCTTGTTCTTTTTTTCCGCAATATCTTTCAGCTTGTCTGGCTTGAAAGCCAACACCAGCCCAAGTGAGAGAACAGAAGGAGGCAAGGGTAAAAGTCACTCAGATTGAAGTTATTGGGAGGGCTTCGCTGTAAGACAAGGAGACACAAAACCAGCCCTGTGCTCTGAAACAGTGCTGCATTAGCAGTACAAATTAAGAAATGAGTTAAGGGAAAAAGTGTGAGAGACCAGATGGAAGGGAACAGAGTCGGCTAAGTGCGCACTGAACAAATTCATCTGCTCATGTCCTCTCATGCATTCGCTCCCCCCAAACGCGGCTGGAAAGATCGGTTTCCCAGCCCGCTCTTTGGGCTCCTCGTCCCTCTGTCCCTTGTGCTGCACTGGCTGTTCTCGTTCAAGGGCGACGCAGGCAGTGTAGCGGTCACTGCTGTCACTACTCTGTCAGTGCTCAGCCACCGCCAGCGATGCTGTAACTCTGCCTGTTATAGTTCTTGGCTGAACCCTCTGGGGCTCTTACTGGTCCCTTGCAGCTCGGGAAGAGATTCCCATGAGGATCTGTGGAGCCGCTTCACTGTCTGCCTTCCAGTGCCTTTCAAATTCCCCTTGTAATGTCAACATACTTTGTAGGCAGTGATTAAGCTTCTGATATGAGGAGACACGTGCCCATCAGTCTGACCCGCACTGTCCCATGCTCCCTTGTGACCTTCATCCAGCTGTACACCACATCTCTTCTGACCAAGAAGTTACCCTTACGGGGTGGCTGGATGGGACTTGCGCCTTTGAGCAAGCGTTTTTCTTTTGCGTAAGGAGAAGTTAAAGGCTTTTAGTTCGGTTTGTATTCTCCCCTTTGTTTCTCATCCTCCTGAGAATCTTTGCGCTGATCGCATAGGGTGGTGAATGCCAGATTGTTCCTGGGGAAGAGCATGGAAAGAAAACAGACCTATTTTTACAAGGGAATGAGAATTAACTTGGTTTTTCATTAACTATCTGCAAAAGCTCAAAACTGTAACTGGCCTTTGAGCTGCCACAGAAGGTGAATCAGCAGCTTAGGACGTAGAAACCACTCCAACCTCTCAGTCAGTTCGCAGCGCTTTCACACTCGGCTCGGAGGGCTTCGGGGACAGCGGGGCGGCAGGAACTGCCCGTACTGCTGCTGTGGTTTCTAACGTTCACAATAGTGACGCTGCAGCTGGGGGCAGAGGAGGCAGCAGCCTCTGCACCTTCCTGCCCGGGCTGTAGCAAGAAGGGGGAAGACTCCTCCAAAAGGGAGCGATGGAGGGAGTTTGGAGACCCTGCAGCACAGCTGATGGGATGGAAACATCCCTGGTGCATGGCAAAGTCCAGGGAGCAGGCATGCAGCGGGAGGGAAGATGGAGCTCCTATATGGAGCGTGGACTTGGTGGTGGGGATAGGTGGGATTTGTTCCTCTGCTGAGAAATGGCCCTCCCTCGTACCTGCTCTTTGCTAGAATGGCAGGGGGCAGCTCTTGCCAGAGAGAACATCTGCTCTTGGCCAAGATCAGCCCATAGCTGCTGGCTCCAGCTGCTTTTTGGGAAACACTGGAAATTTGCACTTTTGCCTTAAATTGAATGTGCACAATAAGTTGATCTACAGCTTCTATATATTTAGTCTTGCTTTCCTGAAATAGTATAGGAAGCTTACTGTTTGTCAGCTTTGTCTGAGACTGCAGTACACGTGAAACCACCTGAAGCCAAAAAGAACTTTATTCTGGGAAATCTAGTGGTCAGGTTATAGTTTACAAGACTTAGAAACACTGTTGTGACAAAAAGCATGAAAACCATAAAGAAAAGTAGAAAAGACTGTTCTAGCAGTGTTGTTTAGGATTTATACTGTCATTAGCCAGAGAGAATTAAGACCATATTTTGAAATGAATCGGTTGCAAGTTTAACAATGGGTTTAGCAAGTGGTTTTAACACATGAGGCTGGGTTGAGCTATGTCTACCCTGCCTGATGTAAAGGACACTCAGACCACCGCTCCTTTCCCACACTGCGCTGGTGACTGTGTCAGCCTGACCAGAGAACTTAACTCATCTGAAAAGTAGCCTGGTAAAAAAAAAATATATATATATAAAAGGAATCTGCACTTGTACAAGTACAAGGTAGAGCAAACAGAGAAGTTAAGCCAACTGTGAAGCTAAGCCTCTACACTTCATCTTAAAAACAGTGTTTTACAACAGAACCTGGCCCCATGCTATGAACTCCTTGTTAAAGACAGTAATTTTACAGTTGCTTTTTAGGTTACAAAGCATGTCTCAGCTCCAGTGGCTAGTAATTTCACTACCAATTTAAGGACCTTCTAGTGTTGTGGCCACTTGGTGTCTGTGAGAATGCTAACTGGATCCTATAAGCCTTGCTGAGAATAGATGCCCTTCTGTAAATAGTGATCTTGGAGAGCCTCTTCTGCCCATTTACTTCTCCAGAGACTGCAACTGTAAATTTACATTTTAATCTACTGCAAACTACATCTCTGGATTTTTTTTTGTGTGGTGTAGTGGTTAGTCTTTAGGTTTACTAGCATTTCATAGAGATTATATATAACGCAGCAGGACTGCTGTTAGGTAGTTCCTGACTCCTTTATAAAAGTAGTAAACAACTCTTTTACTCTATTGGTTTCTCCTACCTCCACTCCTGAAGTCAGACTGTGAGAATGAAACACAAGGAATGCCTTCTTTCCTGCTATAAGGCTCCGCTGCCTATGTTCCTCTTTTTCAGCATGTTTCTCCTAACCTCAAGGACGTTTTCCATTTTTCCCACATTTTTAAAGTTATAGCAGAACTAGACAGCCCTTGTAGTATGAGTCGTGTGTGTACTTTACTAGAGCACTAAGACCAAGTTGCTGTGAGTCTGGCAGAACAGAAGAGAACATATCAAAATGACGCAAGATGAGTTTAAGAGTAGGTGTAGCCGAAGCGCGTTGCTCTTTCCCCGGACCCTGGGAACTCGGCCTCTCTGCGGGAGGGAGCGTGCTGCTAGCCCTGGTTCGTGAGAGCTTCCCAGACAAGCGGAGGAGGTGGTCCAGGGGACAGAGCATCATTTGCTGCTCTCTTGTGCTTTTTCATCACCTGGGGAAGTGGGGCTAATGGTACTGACCTCTCTAAACTGCTTGGCAGTATACGGGTGGAAAGCACACTGAAAAATTTAAATGTTACAATTTGTTATTAGGGAAAGGCTGAGGTTCAACAGACAGAAAAGTATGATGGTTGGCTCCAGCATTACCTGTTTGGTATTAGCTCCCCATGTATTGTGGGCAGACAGCTGGAGCCAAGTCTGAAAGCCACGGAGTCACGGGGAGCCTGGGAATAGTGGGAAAGCAGGGAGACGGTCCTGGCCTTGCTTGATATCTGTGTGCTGAGGGAAGGCTGGACTCGTAAGGCTGTGACATGAGCATGAGAAAATGTGCGCGCACAAAAGCCTCCTTGTGTGTCTTGTGGTTCTGCTGTGGGATAATTGCAGCTATCCTGCCTCACCAGGAGCTTTATGGGGGAAGCTGAGGTTAATGCCAGCCTTGCCCTGTGAGCCTGGGCATAGGAACACTACCAGGTCTGCACTACACTGGTGACAATGGTCTCACCCCGTACTGTCACAGGGAGCTGCTCAGCACATGACAGGCTGAAAACAGCTTCCAGCTCTAACATTGTCAGTGACATCTTGGGTGTAAACTGTTTAAAAATCCCTCGTGGTGATTCTGGTAGTGACACCCAGGGACAGGCTGCATTGTTCCTCCCTGGGATTTGAGCATCCTCTAATTTCCAACCGACCGCCGCTGGTGCTGTGCCGCCAGCTGCGTGCGGGAGACCCGGCTGCATCCCAGCAGCAGAGCTGCATGCAGGAGCAGACCCCAGACCAGCCCAAAAATCTGCTTCCTTTGCTGTCATTAGCATCCCCCGTAACCTGACCAAGCCAAGGAGACCTTTTCACAGCCACGATGATGGCCTGTGAAACGAAGGTCTTGGCACACTGTGCGTAAGGCAGGCATGCGGATGAAGAAGCAGAAATACTACAACTGGCCTGAAGGAAACAGGAATGGAAGTGTGTGTGCATGAAAGAAGACTAGAAGAAGCAACAGAGCAAGTGTTAAAAGAATGGTCTGTATTGATAACCAAGGATGTGACCGACTGCACTAAAACTGGGTAAACGCTGACAAATGTGGTGTTTGCGACAAGCCTGGCAGCCTGCACCCTGATAAGCCGCATATGGATGGCTCGTCAGAAGAAGGCATGGGTGTTGATAAAGCCCCTGTGCAGATGACTCCTTGGGGAAAAAACTGTGCTCCAATAACAGAAGGATGACAGCAAGGTCGCAGCACATCCTGTGTGCAAGTCCTCCTCCTCCTCTCCCAGCAGGAGGGCAGACAGTGGGAGCTAAGGCACCCATAACAAGGGAGAAAAAGCACTGAGCAGCCACCTGTCTTAGGGCTCTCAGGGAATGAGGAAAGAGATTTTGAGGCAGAGGGATCATGCCGTAGTAACAGTTAGCTCCTCAAGATGGCAAAAGACCTGCTCAAAAATTTATAGTTTGCCACTGAAGAGGAACCCAAGAGGTGCGGTGAGGACTTGGCATCTGGTACCCTTGGTCCCATCTCGCACCGGATCCTGCCAGAGCACCTGGGTGAGCTCAGCGCCTGTGAGTACAGGGGGAGTGAGCGTGGGTGAGAAAATGAGTGCAAATGAAGTGATTTTTTGAAAAGTGGATCATCTTCCTGTCCCATAAGGTCTTGCACTGTTGCTACATTAATTTCCTGTATCGTAGCTGCATTAAAAACTACTCTATTCTTAAATGAGAAAAAGATGTGAAACCTTTGTTTATAACTGGTAAGCTCAGCAGAGTTTAAGACGTTTTTGTTTTGGTGTGATCAGTGGTACAAAAATGTAATCAAGTCCAAATTGAGCTGTGAGAGGCTCTGAGGGCTGAAAATTATTGGGCAAAAATAGTGGACAAAACAGGAGGGCAAGGAAAGTTGTTGGATGCTTTCAGTGATGGGAAGTGCAAAGCTGAAACTACTCACCAGCCTTTTGCCGTCACCGTTCCCACCCAAAATAAGTTGACTTCCCATGTGTTTGTGTAAAGGGTGAGCAGATCGTGGCCCAGGAGAAGACCCCCTGCCGTGAGTCATCTGAACAAGGGTGGTGTGGAAGCCCGGCCAGTTTATAGATGGATTTTAAAGCTAGGGCTCCCACATCCGGTCTGAGGAGACAGAGTCCCACAGATTTCTCTTTGCAGAATTACCACACTCCTATTTCTCCTTCAGCCTGCTAGCCCTCACTTCCATACCTCACATTTCTTTAAGTGGGCCCCCATCTCTTTGGGATCAAGTCCTGCTTTCAGTTAGCGTTATTGTTCTTATGAGTATCTGAAGTTTGAGTTATTTTTCTCATGCTTTTCTTTTTCCAAGTTTTATTGTTTCCTGTGTAGGATGGTGGTTTCCATAGATACCTTGGACATTATTTATCTATCCTCCCTGGATGTGCAGTTCCAATGAATTACAGTGCAGTTTGCCACTTCTGCTTGAGGCCTTTGCTCCTTCATCCATATCAGTGCTATACTGAGCATTTTAATGCTGTTGTTCTAACATGCCTTGTCATCTTGATATGTTGCCTTGTGCTCTTACAGGGCTTTCAATCCACATGATAGAGCTCTTATCCCAGCCAGTTTTAAATTAAAAAACGGTACATTGCATATCTATTTTAAGATTTTGTACTGATAATTGTTGGAAACTTTAGCTCAGTTTTTCTCTGCTATGGGTAACTGTTAAACAGAACAGTGTCTTGTTATTTTTGCTCTCATTCCCCCCTGGAGAAATGTTATCAAAGGAAAAAGTCTGGCAAAGTATTCAGGACTGGTGTGGTCCTATCTGAGAGCTCAGCTAGCACTGACTGCTATTGTTTGAGACAGCTCTCACATGAGTTTTCTCTTTTTATCCTGTTTCTACCTTGTCCCAGAGGAAAGCATATGTCCTGGATTGCAGAGGTAGATGCTAGTGTGAGTCACTGCTTGGTATTTAGTGGTGGGAAAGTTGACCACTATCAGTCTTCCCAAATTCGAGCAGAAGCCAAGAAAAATCTGGAGGCAGCGTAAGTTAGGGCTTTCTTCTTCAGAACTATTCTGCCCTTATCAGGCTATTTACTGCACAAGTGGGGCTGTTCTGCTGATTCAGCATAAGAAGAAGTGAAGCCAGGGCAGCTCCAGGCCACACTTAAGGAATTACAAAGGAGACTATTAGAGTCACAAGTTTTCTCTTTAACTGTTTTATAAATGGATTTGTTTTCTTTCTTGCTCCTTTGTCCCAGAGCTGTTAATAAATAACCTTTTCAATGCTCTGCTCCTGCAAGCACTGCAGCTGGGCTGGGGATCCTGCGGTTGGAAGGTGGGCTCTGGCTTGAGCTTGAGACCTCCTGCAGCCAGAGGGAGAACAGTGCTCAGAGAGGCTGGGAAAGGAAGCCGTGGCAGGGAAGCAGCAGACCTGTCGCTGCTTTTTGCATGGGCCCCGGTTTGCTGGCCGTTCCTGCTGCCGAGGGGCTCTGCTCATCTTAACAGAGCCAGCCGGCGGCTCTTTTCCATGCTAGAATCCATCCCCTTTGCTGGAGCGGCCGTATCACAAGCTTGTTGCTTCTTCAGCCGGAGTAACCTCCATTTTGTTGGCTTTTGACAGTGGAGACTGTTGATTCCTCTGTCCCGGTAAGCATCTTTGGACACACAGGCTAGAGCGTGCAGCAGAAAGCCGGAGGCAAGTGTTGTAGAAGAGCTCGGGACTTCCCTGCTTGCACCTCCGTGCTGGGAACGGCGAGCGGCTCATGCTCTGACTCATCTGGGGGAGACACTGTGAGAAGTCAAAGCCGTAATAATGTCTGTTTGCTGGGCCCAGTCCTGGGTGCAGTCTCTGCAGATGCCTGGGGGCTGCTCGCTCACCCAGAAATGGTGGTGGTTTCGTGCCCCTGGAGCAGCCCCTTGTGTCTAACGCGCACAGTCGGGGCAGCTCGGGCACTTGGCAGCAGGACGGGCTGCTGTGACCGTCCCTTGTCCTCGTTACTGCTCTGTGTTAGCACTTCACGCAGCAGCTTGCCCTGGATTTTATGTTCTGAAAACTGCTGCTGTAACTGCGAGCCTTATCCTGGAGGCTGTGTTTTTAAACTGTGGTTTTGTACCACTTTGAGAAGTACCGGTAAAGCGTTTGCTTCTTTATATATGTATAAAAGCTGCCTTATCCAAAATATTTCATGTTTGCAGTTTGAACTATTTGAGGCAAGGCCTTTGAGGGATGGAGGGGGGTCAGAGAGTAATGAAGACATACAAATTGAAGGCTAAACTACGGTTTGATGGTAAATGGGTTTCCTTTCTGAGCCTAATTCTCCCTGGGATTCACTGTGCGTCCTGGTAATCAGTAATCTGAACTTTAGAGAATAACAACATCCTCTGCCAGCCCATTCATCCAGCAAAACTCCTTTGCTCTTTTGTTCCATGTCTGCATGAGGCTCCAGCCCTTGGAAGGTGCTCTTCTGACCATGAAAATTTATATTCCTATTTAACTTATTACCTTTGTAACCTCCAAGAAGTATTTCTTCTCTTACACTCGGGAACTTTGTCAAGGCCTGTGCCCCGCAACAGGCTTTGGTCCCATGTTCCTTCCCATTGGTTGTCCCGAAAAAATACCACAGGGTAATTTGTTTCCTGCTATTTGAAATGGAAATTGTAGCAGCATGAGGAACAGAGCGTGATATTCATGCCAAATATCATGAGCTGAATTCTCCTCATGGTTTGTGGGAATCCTGGTTATGAAAGCTGACCTCTGAGAAATCAGTATATTTTTCCGCAAAGCCTAGACAGTGGATGCGCTCCTCAGCAGGAGACAGAAACTATCCCAGCTGTTCCCTGTCCGGTGCTCTGCAATGAGGAATGGAGATACCAGTGCTGACAGCTGGAGGTACGGGGGCAAATCTGGAAGTATTTAACTAGAGAGCTATCTCTTTTATGCATGCAGCCTTAACCTTGACTTACTGAAAGCAGGCAGCGGGGCTGCTGCCCTGGCTGGATGGCGAGAGGCCTTTTGCTTCATCCGCCAGAATTAGGTGCAAAAGGAAGGTCCTTACAGTTTTCTCTGCTGCAAGTGGGTACTATGCATGTTAAGGGAGGAAAAACTCACTGGGTATCTTGCAGGCCTGAGGTGTGCTCCTCTAAAAGAACAAAAACCTGTGACAGAAATCACATTTGCAAGGGGTGGCACAGATGAGCACCGCAGCAGTCCCCAGCGTATGCGCTCGCACGCGGGGTTGCGGGGGAATGGGCGTCATCTGTCCCTCCGCACACACGGCCTCATCGCCCAGGGGCTTTGCCCATGGCTCTGCTGATGCTGCACCAGCCCAGAACAGTGTTTGTGCTTCTGCAGTCGGTCTCCAGTGGTTTTTGGTCCTGAGTGGGAAGTGAAACTTCAGGACTAAAGCTAGTCGCTTTGCTGTGCGGAAATACTTGGGAAGCTCGTGTTCCCGCTGGCTGCAGCAGCGCGGGCGGCTGCTCTGTTTGCTCACATGCGGCACTTTGGGCAGCTGTGTTGTTATTTGGAAGCTGGGGAAGTGAGGCCCTGAAAGCAGTAGTGTGGCTCAACATATAGGGGAATCCCAGGAATCTGCGATTCAGAGAAAAATGGCCTCCAGACGTGGCGAGGGGCTTGCGGCCTCAGCCCCTTCAAGGCAGGAGATGTCGGTGGAGAGGGCATATGGGGATGAAGGGATTGAGATCAGCCCTGCCGAGAACGACTTGGGGGTACTGGTGGGTGAGAAGCTGCACAAGAGCTGACAATGTGCACTCGCAGACCAAAAGGCCAACCATATCCTGGGCTGCATCCAAAGCAGCATGGCCAGCAGGTCGAGGGAGGGGATTCTGCCCCTCTACTCCACTCTGGTGAGACCCCACCTGGAGTACTCCGTCCAGCTCTGGGGCCCTCAGCACAGGACAGACATGGACCTGTTGGAGTGGGTCCAGAGGAGGGCCACAAAAATTATCAGAGGGCTGGAGCACCTCTCCAGTGAGGACAGACTAAGAGAGTTGGGGTTGTTCAGCCTGGAGAAAAGGCTCCAGGGAGACCTTATTGCAGCCTTCCAGTACTTAAAGGGGACTTATAAGAAAGATGGGGACAAACTTTTTAGCAGGACCTGTTACAATAGGACAGGGGGTAATGGTTTTAAACTAAAAGAGCGTAGATTCACACTATATATAAGGAAGACATTTTTTACAATGAGGGTGGTGAAACACTGGAACAGGTTGCCCAGAGAGGTGGGAGATGCCCCATCTCTGGAAACATTCCAGGTCAGGTTGGACGGGGCTCTGAGCAACCTGATCTAGTTGAAGATGTCCCTGCTTATTGTGGGGGAGTTGGCTAGATGACCTTTAAGGTCCCTTCCAACCCAAAGTATTCTATGATTCTATGACACTGCTGTAAGCACCAGGCTCAGAGCGTGCTGTGTGTGGTGAGGGGTTTGGATGTATTTTCTCTGCAGTCGGTCCCCAGCCAGAACCTCCTATTGGGGGTAGCAGTATTTACAGTGCACAGAACTTTGTGTTATCCAGAAAGTTTCTGAACTTGCTGACAAAAATGGGTATTGAAGGGAGGGAATGGTTGTTGTGGAGGCTGTTTCCTCTCTTTTGCTGTGGCAACTTCTACATCCCCCTGGTGCGGGTGGCTGATGGGGCACAGGAAAGGGTGGGCTGTACTGGGATGGTGATTTGACTCACACATCACCAATCTTCCTGTTAAAGCAGTGGCCCTGCTGTCTTTAACAGCAACAACAATAATTAAGTAGTCGTACACAAGAGCTGCCTGGGGCTGAACTGGGAACAAGCAACCAAAGCTGATGAAGCCCATTACCAGCCAGGATACCAGGGGCAGAGAAGGGCATGACTGTCTATATAGGGATGAAGAAAGCTGATAGGATGGTGGATTTTAGTGAATGACAGGGTAATTCCTCAAAACCAAGGGTGACCATCTCATAATTTGCAATGCCTTACTTCCAGCACAAGGGAAATGTATATCGGCCCCAATCTGGATAGAGAAAGAAACATTGCTATGAGAGTTACAGATCATTATACAAGTCATGCACACTTATTCTGTTTCAACAAATAACATCTAGTAGCTCTTAAAAGAAGTGATTTCCCAAATTTCAAAATACTTGAGCTGAATCAGTGGGTATTTAAAATAGCCAGATAGGAATGCTAATCGGAAGCAGCCTATTCAATTCTTATTCTGTTCCCCAAAAGCCTTAATCCAACAGTTGAAAGTTATGCTAATTTGAAAAATAATAACATCTCTAAAAGATGCATATTTAGCAGAAAAAAAAAGGAAGCTGCAATTAATGCAAATTTAAAGTTGGAAAGCATAGAAGATGGTCAAAAGAAGCATAGGAAAAATTATGGCTAGACATTTAAGACGAGCAAAGAAGAATTTAAAGATATTGAGCACAAAAGGAAGCCTAGCAGCACCATTGGCCCATTGCAAGTCAGCATATTGGAACTATCAATAATAACAAAAGTGAAAACGTGTCAGTGCTTGATGCTGCTTTTTTCCCCAAAAGAAAAACAAATGTCCTCACATCATGTGATAGCCANGGGGGGGGGGGGGGGGGGGGGGGGGAGCCATCTTGAACTCACTGGATATTTTCCGGTGAAACTTCAAGCTTTGTGGGTAATGGCAATAAATCTTCTCCAGTTAAAATAGACCTTTGATGGGCTGGTAGAAAATTAATACCAGGAGTTGCCTGGTAGGAGACTGATGTAACTGATAACAGTTGTGTCTTCTGATTTGAAAACCTCTTTGATATATGAATCCTAAAGAAATGAGTACAAATAGGGTACAGGCTTAGAAGCCCCGTAAACATCATATAAATGTGAAAATTAACTGTCTAAAGGTCAGTGTGTCAGCGTCATCCTGCCACTTGTTGGTTGTATTTGAGGATACTGAGTATGTTGGTCTGACCTCTGGGATGTCAGCCAAAACAGTATCTTCCTGTAGAGAGACTATTTAATGGACAGGCATCGGGAGAGCTTTGGTGGGGACGGTGTATAAGAACAGGGAGAGGGGCCATGATGCGGGGATGGGAGGCAGTGCGAGTGCTTTGCAGAGCAGCCAGGGAGACTGAGCAGTGCACCCAGCGCTGCCGGGCGCCGTGGGAAGCTCCCCGACAGGGGAATCCGCTTTGTGCACAGGGTGAATGGGGGATTTGTTGGTGGGGCAGCCCGGGTCGCAGGGGCTCCTGCCCAGAACCCCCTGGACATCAACCCCTCCGGCAGTAAACCCACGCCCCTGGGCCAATGTAAGCAGGGCCATGGGACTGCCCCGAGCACAAAGCCCCTCTGTGCCACCGCCGGCTGTGCAGAAAGGGAGAGAAGGGGCCTGTGTGCTGCCCGCTCCTTTGTGTCCGTCTCTTGCTGCTGCTGCTCAGCTTTTGCAGCCTCTAGCACCCTCCAGCTCTCCAGGATTGCCATGTGCTTTTTCTTTTTCCCAGGAAAAACGGGGCTCCTCCAATGTGCCCTGTGCAATTTCCCAGGGCCGTGTCCCAGTCACGACTCTAAAAGCAGCAAAAGGATGAGGTGCTCCCGCCCCAAGCAATGTTGTACATATGGATAGCGTATAGCAGGGTGGTTGCCATGGCTGAATTAGGTCTGGATGCAACCTGAAGCATTGCTTGGGGAAGGAGAGAACAGATTTCTTCAAATGCAGCTCTGTCCTATGAGGAGCGCATACGCATTGCTTTGGCCTTTGCTAACAGCATGACTTATGAGTGCATCACCCTCTTCTTGCTAACTCCCTGCCTTCTGACCCGAGGAAACATTGCTGGGAGAAAGTCCAGGAGCCACCCCTGCCTTGAGGCAGGATCAGCTACAACAGCACTGGCAGACAGAGACTTCATTTGGCTGAAGACAGCTAATGTGTCTCCCTTGTTCTTCTCTTTCTAAACTAAACAACACAATTACTTCAATCTTTCCTCATAGGTCAAGTTTTTAGACTTCTGATCTTTCCTCTTGTTCTCTTCTGGAGTTTCTCCAAGTAGTATACATCTTTCCTGAAAGGTGGTGTCCAAAATTGGGCATTGAACTTCATAGGAGGCTTTACCAGCTTTAGATGGAGGAAAGGATTACTGCAAACTGCTATAGCTGCAAGAATGTTTTCTCTGGAAGTGCTACTTAACCGATTGCTGACCATGCTGTCTTTGGGTGGTGGCTATTTTCTACATGGCATATTTGCTCTTGTCCTTACTAAAGTGAGTTGGACGTTTTCCCCAGGCTCTCCTCTATTTATCAAATTTATTTTGAATTCCAGTCCTATGTGTCAGCGTGCTTTTGCTCCCGACTTGGTATTATCACAGATATAAGCGCGCGCACTCTTTACTCCATCTTCCAGCTCACTGACACACAGCACAGACTAGTTCGAGCACTGTGCCCGGCTGCATAGCCTAGATCCGTAGGAGTGTGCTGGAGATTGAGATGTGCAGGGCTGTGTGATTTCAAAGTATCAAATGTCTCTGAAAGACAGCATCCAAAAAAAACCATATTACTTTGTTTGGATTATAAGTTTCACTGACATTTCAGTGTTTGTACTTCAGCACTTATAAGTATTTAATCTGGAAAAACATAATTCAGTACATGTGTATTTATAACTGTATATAGCGACACGAGGAGGGGCAGAGATCACACCAGTATTTAGGCCATGATCTTTGCCATGTGAATAATTAAAACTTGGAGCAGAGCCTCCCACATTGTTCCACATAAGAGCTGTAAGAAGTGATATAATATCCTGGTCTGGAGCTTGACTTCTAATTTCAACATGTTCAGTGTCTTTCCCTGATATTTTGAAGTAAAACTTCTTAAACCAAAGCAACTGACTTCTTATATATGTGCTTGTACTTATTTTCTAAGACAAACCTGAGCTTCTCACCAGCCTAAGAAAAAGCTTTTCCAGTATTTTGGTCTGAAACAGGTGGTTTACGTTATTTCGCAGCAAAATCTTCCTAGGTAATTTGGACAAGAGCATGTTTGAATGAAAAAAGCAGGGGAAGAATGAGTAAGAAGTCAGATGGGGACAGAGAAAGTTTCAGAAGAGTGTTGATAAATGAAGCAATATGGTTCTTCCAAGTGTTTATGGACTTAGAATCACAGAATGACAGGGGTTGGAAGGGACCTCTGGAGATCATCTAGTCCACCCCCCCTGCCAGAGCAGGTGCACCTACAGCAGGTTGCACAGGACGGCGTCCAGGCACGTTTTGAATGTCTCCAGAGACGGAGACTCCACAACCTCTCCGGGCAGTCTGTTCCAGTGCTCTGCCACCCTCAAAGTAAAGAAGTTCCTCCTCATGTTTAGGTGGAACTTCCTATGTTCAAGTTTGTGCCTGTTACCTCTTGTCCTATCACTGGGCACCACTGAAAAAAGACTGGTCCCATCCTCCTGGCACCCACCCTCTAAGTATTGATAAGTGTTGATAAGATCCCCCCTCAGTCTTCTCTTCTCCAGACTAAAAAGACCCAAATCCCTCAGCCTTCCCTCATAAGAAAGATGTCCCAATCCCCTAATCACCTTAGTAGCCCTTTGCTGGACCATCTCCAGCAGTTCCCTGTTTTTCTTGAACCAGGGAGCCCAGAACTGGACACAATACTCCAGATGCGGCCTCACCAGGGCAGAGTAGAGGGGGAGGACAACCTCCCTTGACCTGCTTGCCACACTCTTCATGATGCACCCCAGAATGCCATTGGCCTTCTTGGCCACAAGGGCACATTGCTGGCTAATGGTTGTTCTGTTGTCCACCAGGTGCCATTCCACAGAGCTGCTTTCCAGCAGGTCAGATATTTGGTTGTGGTGAGGCTGAAGACAGGAGTGCCTCTTAGGTAGCGTGCCTCAAAACCTGATGCAAGTTCAGCAACCTCCCCGAGTGTACGATTCAGCCTGACAAACTTCATCACTACCAAAAGCTCATTTTCCCTCAGCGGGAGGTTAATGTGCGTCCCCCCTATCCACCTTGAACAGCAGCACTGACTGCTGCTCCCATCCCCTTTCCCTGCAATCACTGCTGGCAGAACTTCATAGACACGACTTCTTGCAGTGAACAAATGTGCACAGGCTGCATTGCCAGAGCCTCTGTCTACCGTGCTCTCTGCTGATGTGGATGATGTTCACCTGCAGGCACTTGCCCTGAGGGATGCTCCTCCTGCCCACGCTGCCCACCCTGTGCCACAGAGCCGCTCACAGGCGCTGGATGCATTCAGCCTGCTGAGGGATTCAGGCACGCTTCAGCCATGTGCTCCTGTGCTCTTTCAGCTGGCGGTCAGGCAGGCAAGTCATTGCTCCTTGCTTTGAAAATACAATGGCATCTGACTCATTTCAATCCATACTGTTCCCAGTTCCTCAGTCTTCAAGTATGCCTGTTTCCCTTTGTGATGGGTCATAATTCAGTGGCTTCTCAGCACTGCGCTCTGTCTCTCTGATATGTTTAAGTTCAGGAGCTCTGCAGACTATATTTCCATTTGCTAGGGTACACGATTGCACAAGCATCCAGCAGCCCTCCCCCAAAGACCAGCCATGTGCTTAGGAAACTAGTTATTGGAGAGACTCCCAACAGACTGCAGCAGCAACGTGGGTGATGAGCAGCAGAGGTAGCTGCCAGCTGATGGGCAGGATTCGTAAGGTGCTGTCTTATTCTCTGTCGTCACTCCAAGCCTCGTGGGCAGCAGGCAATGTGTCTTGGAACTCCCTTTGCTTACAGCATGCCGCAGGGCTAGTTTAATTAAATGTGATCAAATGTGGGTTTGCTGGGATTGCATAGGAGAGGCACTGGGTTGACTTTAGCACTGGCTGTGATGGTCGAGGATTGTGTGTCTGAAGTAGTACGTGAGGTTGAGTGATGGCCTTGCAGAGCAGCCTCTTGTGATCCCTCTGTAACAGGCTGAGAGTGAGCATCCAAAGGAAAGAGCAAACATCAACTTTAGCTGTTAAGCCAGAGCTTACAACAGTATTGGTATTTATTGGAGATGATGGGTCACAGTGATCTGAACTGTGCAGGGCTTTGGACTATGCACAGCATCTCTCCTCTTCTACTTGGCAATCCTAATTTCAGTCCTTAAGCCAGCCTTAGCCTCTCCTTATTGCATCTCTAAAAGCAGCTGGTTGCCTGATTCCTTTTAACATTTGTTGCTAAGTCTTGTTTGGCGAGAAGGGAGTTGGGAGGTGGGCAGCCTTGGCTACGAGTGACATCTCCTGGCATGCAGAGCTGCCAGTGACTTAGCGTGATGTTGGCTGGAGGAGCGGTTTCCTATTTGTCTGGAGGCTCTGGAAGACACTGGGGACAATCCTGCTTCCTTGCCTTCACACAGAGCTGCCTCCCACGCTGGTGTGGTCCTTCTTGGGTTATTCACCGAGAGCAACAGGGTTTCTGCAGCAAAACTTCTGTTAGCTGGAGTGGCTGCCAACGTCATTCTCAGTTGATAGCTAACTCAGAGACAGAAAGGATGTTAGATCCGTTTATGTTCTGGGACCTCCACCAATCACTGGATGGAACCAGTGGTAGCCCCTACAAAAAAAAAAAAAAAAAACAAACCAGAGACCAAAATTAGAAACAGTGAGAGATGCCTGAGCAGCTGGGCTGTGCTCCAGCATCTGGAGAGTGCTTAATGCCTGCGCAGCCAGGCAGGGCTCCGGCACCACGCTGCGCTGAGCTTTGAGTGGGGAAGAAGAAAAGCAGCGTCATTTCTATGCCCACTTACGGCCTTACCTGATGTTTCTATCACCACTTACAGTGGGAAGTATGGGAGAAAGAGCAGAGATCTGTCTCTATGTGGGTTCTGGCTGGGCACAGAGATAGAAGATCATGCTTGCTTAATATTTAGCTGAGGAAAACTGCTAGTGGAAGAAAAGTCCTGGGGCCCGGCAATCGGAGACAGTAGGTGTCAAGTACTGCCCCGCTTAGTGGAGACTGAAGAGTGTTTGCATGGTGTTCAGCGATGTGAACATGGGGTGCAAAGGAGCTGGAGGAGTCTAGGGAATAAGTTAAATCTTTGGCCACTGAGGGACCTGCAATTATGCCTAGAGCTGACAGAGGTAACCAAGTGTGCGGAAAAGGGTACTTGTTCAAATACCTCACCTTTCTGAGCAAATGGCAGGTGAGTTTTATTTTAATTACATTGAATTCTTTATCTGTGGATTTGCAATGTTGTGGTTTGGGGTGGTTTGTTTTTTTTTTAAATAATCAAGTATTCAAGTCTGTATGCTTTGAGTGCTATTTGGAAGGTTACTGCTTTGTTAGGCTACCTTCTGGATTATGCTTATCATTTTGTACCTTTTATTGTATGAAACATTTCAACAAAATGCTGCTTGGTAGCATTAGAGTTCACACAGATGGATACTCTGGTATGGGATACAGCAATGAAATCACATACCTGCAAGCCCCAGAGTCCTGAAAAGTGCTCATGATACTGCGCTAAAATTCGGGCTAAAGTCGCGTTCAAGGTTAAGGAAATAATGTGCCTTGGAAAAAAATGACTAATCTCAGGTTGCAGGTGGGATGCAGACAATTATCATTATGCCTCTGCCTACAGACAAGGGATTTCTACAGCTGTTTATTGGCATGGTCCATTGCAGTGAGAAAATTGTTCCTCCTTTGCTGCTAATGCTGCTACTTTCAGAGTGTGGCTGCTGACCAGATACAGCAGACCGACAACACCCATTGCAACAGGAAGTTTGAAAGTCTTAGAAATGATGCAAAGTCACCCATCCTTGGTTCCTGTGACAGTAAACACCCAACGAAGCCGTTAGTGGCTGCCTCTAGGCAAGATCTCAGAGTGCGGGTGGCAATAATTACGTGGATGTGCTGTGCAACTGTCAGCAGCAGTTTCAGTTTTCAAGCATGCTAGCTTCATACCTATACTGTGCAGCTATTTTTACATTGTAGTATCTGGTTTTATTCCTTTTTCTAGTGTTAAAATAATTTTTGTTCAGCAGACATGCTCAGTGCTATCACAACCTGAGCGAACTGCTCTCTCCAGTAAGAAGAAAAGTCTTCCAGCTCTCATGCTCTGCTGTTTCTAATCACTTCAGGCCATGAGTTCTGGGGCCTTTTTGAATAAAGCTGTATAAAATGCATTCTTACCTCCTACTGTCTGGTATGTGCACTAGACTATTTTTTTAAGCTGCATTCTTGGAGATATTGGCAAGCATGCTGTGCTTCTAACAGGCACTCACAAAATGCGAGCATAACAAGCTTCCAAATTTCACAGTTAGCCTCAGCAGATTTACACATGAGCGTGATGAGAGGGAGCACAGAGCTCCAGGTCAGCGCGAGGCTTCCAATGGACCTGCCTGCAGGGAGATCTTCAAAACAAGTTGTCTTGGCACATTTAGGTTCCATTTTCTCTAGGTAAGTGGGAGGACGTTATTTGTCTACAGTTAGAGGTTTCCAGAGGTGCGTTGCTTCTTTTCACTTGGGCTAACTTCTGAAAATAACTCTAGGATTTGGGGTAATTTGTAAAGTTGTGTAAAACTTTGTATAGTTCTGGCACCTGGGACCACCTTTTGTGTGAAACCAGAATGCTTAGAAGATGACCCTGTTCAGAACTTGAATGCTTTTCATATTTGCACGCATGACGTGGAGTGCCAGGATGGATTTGGAGCATTGACCCAGTATGACCTGAGGGCTGGAGAATGACCTCTGGAACTCCAGTTCTGGCATGCAGATGCAGAGCAGGTTCAGTCACCTTACCTTCTTGGAGCGTGAAGATAGTCAATGTGGTTGCCTGCACAGGGGTATTGTTACTCTGGATAACCCGTAATGTACTTCTAAACATCTCCTAGAGTATTTGTGCATAAGGAGGAGAAAAATTAGTACCTGTGTGAGCAGTCAGACAATCAGTGCTTTTGGATATGGAGTATCTGTGTGGGTAGAAATGGACTTCATATCGTAGTGGGAGCAGGTATGTCTGTTTGTGTGCCAAAGCTATTTGTTAGTTGTAAGTGTTGAGTTTACAGCTAGATTATAAATCTGGAAAAATATTTTTGCTGATACCCTTTCTAGAGCTTCATATTGTAAGATGGTATTTTGTTAAAAAATACCAAAACTGGCCGAGCCTAAGTTGTGAAGTCAGATTTCCACCATGGCCTATATGAAGGAAAATCCAAAGAAGGAAAATACCAAATAGCATCATGCTAACCACTAACAAATGCAGGTGTATGTATATTGGTTCTGAAAGCTCAAATGCCATATTCGTTGTGAATGATTTCCATCAGCCGTAAGTGGCTTTTTTACAGAATTCTACTACTAACCCTGTATTTCAAGCCACAAAAATCTTAATTTGTTAGGTCACACCAGATATATCAGTAACAGTTAAGGAATCAGATTGGTACAAGTTTTGCAAAGC
The DNA here is from genome assembly GCA_008711295.1 of Anarhynchus alexandrinus. Classification (NCBI taxonomy): domain Eukaryota; kingdom Metazoa; phylum Chordata; class Aves; order Charadriiformes; family Charadriidae; genus Anarhynchus; species Anarhynchus alexandrinus. The sequence continues at coordinate 5,613,736 of VUYV01000011.1, read as the reverse complement.
GTGTGATTTTTAACAATATTATGCCAATTCTGCAAATACAGGCTAGTCATAATTTACTGGTCTTGTGAGAAGTGGCATCAAAAATCTTCTATGGATTTCTTAAATACCCTGTGGAGTACAGATGATATTTTCTATATAGCATTGCCAAGGCGCAGGACAGCATTGCTTGAACTGACTGCCACATACTGAAATGTTAGTGTTAGACTTCCTAGATGCGTTACCAGTGAGGAGGATGTTGTAAATGGTTATAAACATTGTAAAAAACTGAAGCACAAAGTATACTAGGACAAAATGTTGCAGGGGTTAAAGCTTTGGGTTCCACAAGGTTACGCTGTTTATGTATTAGCAGCCCGTTCTTTCAGTTTCTCAGGGATTATTAAGCCAAATGCAGACCTATAGAAGAAGCTGGTGTTTGCCCCATACAGATACTTTTGCTTTACGGTTGCTCGGTCACCTGCAGGTATCTCGAGGACAGGCTAACTACAAGCTGCATCTTGAAGTCCTCCGTCATCACCACCTGGCACAGGGCAGCCCATGGAGACATGGCATGGCCCTTGACAGCAGAACTGCAGGACACCAGGGCTGAGCTCTGCCTCTAAGAAATGCTGCAGGAGGGCATTGAGCAGGAGATGGGAACAGTGATGGGCAAAAGCAGATGCTTCACAGTGGAAAGGGATTGCAGGAATGTGCCTGAAGACCTTTGGGGTGTGAGGTAAGATGGACTACTGGGATACTAACATCCTTTTTCTGCTCTAGTCACAGGTACCAAACCAAAGATGTCCCGGACAAGACAGATTCTACTCGTCCTGGGTTTCCTCTCTACTTTGGCTGTAATTGCTTTAATTGCTGTAGCAGTGACCCAAAACCAGCCGCTTCCGAAGAATATTAAGGTATTATGAGCTGGGACTCTTACAGGAAAGCAAGCCAAGCTGGGGGCGTAGGTGTGCATAGTCCTCTAGGACACGTTGCTGCCCTTGCTGGGTCTGGCTAATCTCTCTTTCTGGCTCTATGCGCCTCAATATCTCGGTTTACATCTTCATGGTAAAAACAGATACGGCTTCCAGGAATCACCTCCTATAAGTAATCAGTCCCAATTTTGCTGCTTCTCTGCTTTTGTATCCTTTGATGGAAACTTTGCACTGAAGCACTACTGAGAAGAGTAGTGACACAGCATGTCCCCACAGCTGCCAGACAGGCTGTTCGTTTCTGGTCCCGCCGCATGTGGAGACCAGCGCACACTGTGTCTGGTTCGGTGCCTCAGGTGCAATGACGGCTCTGTTTTGCCCACAGTATGGGATTGTGCTGGATGCGGGGTCGTCCCACACTAACCTGTATGTGTACGAGTGGCCAGCAGAGAAGGAGAACGACACTGGGGTGGTGCAGCAGGTGGAGGTGTGTAAAGTCGAAGGTAAGAGGAGAAAAGGGAGCTGTGGAAGGGGCACGGGATGAAGAAGAGATAATGCAACCAAAGGGTGGGGGAGGAGAAACCTGGAGGAAGAGGCCAATAGTGAAAACAGTGTTACATCTGTGAGCTAATGTATATCCCACCGCTTCCCATGGGGAGCTGTATGTGCCTGACCTTCCTGGGAGGAAAGCTGGATCCACTTTTTCCTTTGTTTTTAGGATGCTTGGAAGTAAGTACTTTTTGGAAAGAACTACACCAAAGAATGTACTTAAATAAATAAAACGTCTGCACGCACCCTTGCTGAAGTGCTGATGAATGTCAGGCAGCGAGAGGGGAGGGCACGGTTTGCCCTTTTTCAAGGTTTCTGTGCGAGCTTGGCACTGGGCTTGCAGGCCAGGGTTGCTCAGCTTATACATGTCATGGTTTATTTTTCATTCTATTGAATTGCTGTGTAGATATTGTATGGTTTAGGAAGGCATAAATGAAGCCCAAACATGCACATGACAAGGAACAGAGTAGACCATCACGGACTGGGGCACTCTGTGGGGAGGAGAGGTGTTGTCAGAGACTGCCTGGGGTCTTTTCAGGCCCATCTGCAGCGCAGGGGAGAGCCATGCTGTTATCGAGCTGCTGCGATGGCTGCTCGGCGCTGCGGCATGCCGTGCCATGAGCAGCACCCTGAGCATGCAGCAACCTGGAGCAAACTTGGAGCAGGCTTCACTGCTGCCCATGCAGGCACTGGTCCCAGGGCAGTCCATTCAGCAGGGAACAACGGATTTTTCTTTGGGTTACTGTGTAAGGGGATAGCTGCAAAACACTCAGTGCCATAGGGTGAGCATACAGTACACAAACAAATGACAGCATCTTCCTCCGGAGGACCCAACGTAGTGAAGGATTTTCAGATGCAGATCCAGGGTGCACCTAGGCAGAAGCAGAGATGAGTCTGCAGATGTCCAGGACATACTAAGCAAATGATCTGTCCCACTGCATCCCTCAGCACTAGTTCATAGCCTGCTTTGCAGAGAGCGGGTGGCAGATGCTGGGCACTGTGGCCATCCCTGCGTGCATCAGGCTTAGTTGGTACTGTAGGATTTCTAAAACTCCTTAGGAATGGGGTGGTTGAATCTGATGTTGCTGCCTGTGATGGTGATACGATTTAACACGACTGCTCATGACAGCACTCTGGGGTTATGCTTGGAGTTCGAGCAATGAAGTGTCCCTATCTCTTGCAGGCCCTGGGATCTCAGGTTACTCCCATGACACGGAGAAGGCAGGTCCCTCTCTGGCACAGTGCCTAGAACAAGCTAAAGAGGTGATTCCCTCAAAGCAGCACCAAGAGACACCCGTCTACCTCGGAGCAACCGCCGGCATGCGGCTTCTCAGGTACTGCAGGGCTTGTCCCCTTGTCCTGCACCACTGTGCCTGGGACCACCATGGATGATCACCATGGATGCCTCTTGTGCCAAGTCTTTGGAAATGCTGCCAGCTCACACTTTGCCCAGATACCCTCTTCTGCCGCTGGCCTCTCTGAGCCCCGAGTCTCCCCGGGCTCTTCCCCTGCTTGCCCAGCAGGTCCATTTCCACTCACTCCAACCTTCCGTCATCTCCAGCACCCACATGCAGCGCAGAGACACCAGGAGGGTAGCAGTGCCCAAGCAGATGCTCAGGGGATGCTCAGACATCCCCCATACCAAGGGGATGCTCAGACATTCCCCACAGTCTGGTATTAAGCCTGACCCAGGATTTTTGAGCCCAACCAAATGGGAGTATGCAACTCCCCACATACCTTGACTCAGCCCGACACCATCAGAGCTAAGGTAACTTTATAATCATACCCTCCTTTAATTCCAGTTTGATTTTCATGGGGGTGCCCCAGACCTCTTGCCTGGCTGGGACAGGGAGCTGATCTTATGTATGTATTGCCTGGGAAATCTCCCTGGAGACCTGGATTTCTTCTGTAACGGTGATAGAGAAGAGTGAGAGGAATCTCCACGGTGCAATCCGTACCAGGGCATGTGCTTCAGGAAAACAAGAGAACTCTGGTCTCTGCTTCAGGTCCCACTCTCAGCTGCAGGGTCTGTAAATGTCAGAGCTGGTGGCAGCTGTGCTGTCAAGGTGTGATGGAGAGGGACGTGGCCAGTTAGAGCTGGATGTACCCATATGAATGACTGTTCTATTACAGTTAACACTTGGTGGGGAGTCGCAGCCTGCCTACGCAGAATACAGCCCATGGGCTGCAGAGAGCTGTCAGCCAGAGTCACTCCATTCTTTCTTCCATTCATCCAGCTTGGAGAATAAAAATGCAGCTGACAAAGTCTTGTCCTCAGTAGAGAAGACGCTACGCTCAGCTCCCTTCAACTTCCAGGGTGCCAGAATCATCAGTGGACAGGAAGAAGGAGCTTATGGATGGATCACCATTAACTACCTGCTGGGCAATTTCAAGCAGGTACTGTATCAATGTCAAGTCCATATTTGAATTACCAGCTTGCAGCACTTTGTAAATCATGCCTTGCAGGAGGGTGTCATAGGCACTATCTTCCCTCATAAGCCATTTACCAGAGATCAGGAAGCTGCACATCTTGCCTCAGCAATTACTGTGAGTACATCCTGATACCAATAAGTATCAGTGTGTACTGCTGTAGTCAGGCTTAAACCATTGAAATAAAACACCACCATCTTTGATAACTTTGCTTGGGTACAGCACCCTCCTCACTTCCTGATCTAAAATATTTCTGTGCCTGCAAAGTTTGACAATGATTCTTTACTATTGAGCTTATAAGTCAGCTGGGAGCTGAAACAGTAAGTTGACTGTTTTTTCTCATAACAATTGTATTAGATTTTGTATTCTTAGTCCTCCTGCAAACACTCAGACATGACCCATCTTTTGCTTTTCCAAGCTTGCATCTTTCTTGTGTTTTGTTCCAGCCCTCATCTTGTGCCCTCCCTCCAGGTCTTCCTGCCTTTCCTGTGTTCTGTGCTTCTGCTTCTCTCTTCACAGCTCTTTCTCTTTTTTTTTTTTTCCCTCTCAAATAAACCTTCTCTGTGCCTGATGTATCAATTTTACTTTGAATTATTTTTTAAAGTCTGGATGGACAAAACTTCTACATTCCCTGAAATCCCCAAGTGAGACATCAGGAGCACTAGACCTCGGAGGAGCCTCAACACAGATTACCTTTGTGCCAAATGAAGTCTCTCCAGAGTCCCCAGAGAACCTGCTCTACTTCCGTCTCTATGGCAAGGATTACCTAGTGTACACACACAGCTTTCTCTGCTATGGGAAGGACCAGGCTCTGCAACAGAAACTGGCCGGGGACCTACAGGCAAGTACATCTGTAATTGCAGGTGGAGATCCTGACCCTACCAACTTTGACATACTGGTGCTGTAAAAGTTGCTGTGTCCCAGCTAAATGTCTCATCCCTTAGTGTGGGTTTGGGAAATGTCATTATCCTCCATAAAGACTGGGCAGATGCCCAAAGAGACGACAGTCAACATTTTCAAAAGTGCTACCAATTTGAGGTGCCTTGGGAATGGGATAGCAGGCGTGCTGTGCTTAACTGAAGTACTGGGGGAGGGTTATGTTTCACTACCTCTAAGAATCCCAAATCAACAGCAGCTTCACAAAATATGGCTGCAAGTAATTTGCTCAGGGTCCTACAGGGAGGCTGTTGCGGTACCATCTCTCAAATCACAGCCAATGCCTTAAACCATCCTCATCACTTTGTGATGTACTGTGACAAGTGCCTTGTGGCCACCCTTCTTTGTGCCTTTGTGCCTTTGTGGCCACCTTGAGAGTGAAATGTAACAGCTTGGGTTGATTTTACTTTCAGACCATGGAGAACAGCAGCCTCCTTGATCCGTGCTTTCACCAGGGGTATCAGAGGACTATAAATATAAGTGACCTCTTCAAAAACCCTTGTACGTCAGCCAAGAAAAAGCAATTCCCTTTCAGCCAGCTGTACATACAGGGAGAGGGAGATTATCAAAAGTGCCGAAGAAGCATCCAGAAACTCTTTAACAAAACCAATTGTCCTTACTCCAGTTGCTCCTTCAATGGGATATACCTACCTCCATTACAAGGGGATTTTGGGGTAAGTCTTCAACTTCTTCAACTCTCTATAAACCAGGATATCGGAAGAGCAGAAACTCAGAGTAATGCTAGAGTATATTCTCCATGGTTGGGGCAGGAGATCATTTACAAGATGGCTTTATGGACATGTAACTACAAAAGTAGTGCTGCACTTGCTGTGAGGAAAGTACATGGAAGAGCTGCCGCAGTAAATACGGGCCTACCAGTACTGCACTGTTCCCATTCTAACCCATCTCCTGGAGGCATCTCCTTGGGGTGCTCCATTTACTGATTCTTTTTTTTTTTTAAGCAGTCCTTCCTGATGGCCAGGACTAGAGGCAGGAGAGCCTGCTGCAGGCTCCTGCAAACCTTGTCTCCCTGAGGTCAATGGCGGTACCAGGTCTGAAATTCATCCAGAACTGTGTGAACGCTACTGAAACCAATCAGTCAGGTCACCTGTCTGCTTCCCAGACATCATGAGGAGACAGTGCACGTTCTGAACACGCATCATGTGTGACACCACACTGAACATCAGTTCTAGAGCTGCAAGACTCCAATAGCTGTGAGGTTCTCTAGGGCAACTGTCAATACTCCCTTGCCCTGTTCATGAACTCCTCCCTACCTGTCAGCAATTGGCTATGGTCAAAGATGGGCTATCTGGACTTTGGATTATGTGCTGGGGCTCTGTACAGTCCTTTCAGACCATCACCTCTACTGATTGTGGTGATATCGGCTGCACGTTCATCTCATTAATTTGCCAAAATGGGATCACAGATGTGATGGCAAGCAGCGTTCGCTGGGTGCCACCTCTGGCACCAGTGTGTAGAGGAGAGGGATTTACTGAAGTTCTTCAGGATACTGTGGTCAGTGAAGTTTCTACCTCCACCTTCCTTTTAAGGTCCTTAGTTCTCATCAGCTCTGAGGGGCGTGTCTCAAAACAACATTGCTTTTGAAAATATACCTACTTTTGTGTGTGTGGTGGTGCTTCTTATATTTCTCCATCTGTAAATAAAAGCATTTTCTTTTGTGGGATTTCCACTGTCCTGCTCATGCGGAGGCCTAGTCAGGTTAAAATATTCTTTCTTCTTCAGGCTTTTTCTGCTTTCTACTTTGTGATGAACTTTTTGAACCTGACTGGTGAACAAAGCCCCGTTGCCCTGGACAAAGTGACCAGCGCCATTGAGAGCTTCTGTGCCCGGCCTTGGCATGAGGTGAGCAGTGCTTGTGGCAGTGCGCTGGGGCTGCTGGGTGGCAAGAGCTGCTGGTATTTTTCTGTAGGGTAAATAAATGGTTGGGGGTAACTTCCAAGGCAAGTGGGAGAAGATCTCCCCGGCACCTGCAGTGGATGCTCAGGCACAGGCTGGAGCAGCGGGAAGCTGTGTGTAACAGCCCGGTGCCTTCCTCCCCCCCTAGGTGAAGCCAGCGTATCACCAAATAAAAGAAAAGTACCTGAGCGAATATTGCTTCTCTGGAGCCTACATCCTCTCTCTCCTGGAAAATGGCTACGAATTCACTGAAAAGAACTGGCAAAGGATCCACTTCCTTGGAAAGGTGTGTTTTCGTGGCGGAGAGGGCTCTGCCTGCGTAACTAATTGCAACCTCTGCTGTGCAGCCTGACCCTTTGTGCCGGTACCTCCCAGCGTTGATTCTGGTCCTCTCCTGTTTCAGATTGGCAGCAGCGATGCGGGCTGGACCCTGGGCTACATGCTGAACCTGACCAACATGATCCCTGCAGAGGAGCCCGCTGTGCCCCCTCTCTCCCACGGCAGCTACGTGGGGCTGATGGTGGTGTGCTCCCTCGTGCTGGGGGCCATGCTCCTGTTTGCCTGGCTTCTCTTCCACAAGCCCAAGTGCCTGCAGAAGGGGATTGTTTAGGAAGAGCCTTGTGGGGTGAGGGGCCGTGTCACCCCAGCCGCTCAGGGCTGGGAGACCCCTGCAGAGCAGGCTGTACTGCAGAGCCCCTCTCGCCTCCCACTGAAGCTACTGACTGTGTACGACAAGGGCATTTATTTCTTCTGACTCACACTTGCACTGACAGACGTTGGGACATCAGGCTCGCTACCCCTCTCTGCCAAGGACAGACAAGCGGGTGTCCCCTCCTTGACTGGGTCGTACTTTCATTCAATGAAACTTTGCTGCTTGTTGGGTTTTTTTGCCTTGTGCACAGCATTATACAGAGAAAAGCGGCAGCAATCTTTGGGAGCCGGTGCTCCTGCAAGGGTAATCTCAGGGTCACACATCCCACTGAGCTCTTGGGAGCGATCACGCACAGGGTGATCCTGCTCCTCCTCCGCTGAAGCCGTTCCCGAGAGCCCTTCCCGCACCAGCACACCTCCGCTTGCCTCCCCGCGCCCTGAGCCCTCGCAGCCCTGCAGCCGGCTATGGCTACCTGCACCTGGCTGGCCCCCGAAGGCTGGCCAGGCTCCCAAATGCCACTCTGGGAAAAGAAGGGATGAGGATGAAGAAACTGAGCGCACAGGTGGTCATCAGCCCTTAGCTGGGCTCCGGTGGCTGTCTGCTCCTTTCGCAGGTGGCCAGAAGCCTCTTTCCCACGTCTTCCTGATGTTGTTGCTGGACCAAAGCTGGCTCACTCTTACGCTGAGCCATTCCCATGTCCCTAGGGTACGTAAAGACACGAGTTCCCAGCCACAAATTGCTGATTTTTGTAGGAACAGCTCATACTGGCTGAGGATCCTTGACCAGTAGCGAGTGGTTATGCCTACAGGGACTCTGGTGTGATCAGCGTGCCTACAGGTATACACCCACAAAAGCAATCCAGTGTCACTGTGCTGATCATACAGCAGCCTCCAATCTAGGGAAAATGTTTATTAGGTCATGTTCCTTTATAAATAGACAGCTGGCAGCAGTTAACGAGCATGAGCATGCACAGATTGATCCACTCTTTCCACCAGCAAAATCAGTGAAAATTTTCCTTTCCTTTCCTCATGGCTTAGGCTTATCCCATGGCCATAAGACCCAGGGCTTGTGAGTGCACGTACTGCAGCTCATCTTCTAGCACACAGCTAGAGCGATGCCACTGATCAGGTTTATGAATCACTTTCTTCCGTTTTCCATTCCTTGGTCCAAAAAAAAGAGAGAGGTAAGTCAGAAATCCATTTTTATAAAAACACTTGGAAACCACTGGTGCCTGTCTACCTCCCACCAAATCTCAGAAATCTTTTCTCCTAATGACCTGTAAGTGCTGGAGGCCCAAAGAAAGCAGATACTGTGGACATAAAGGCATGGCAAACACACACCTTCACCTGAGCAAAGCTGTAGAAGGCACGGAGGGGATCAGGATGTGCAAACCCAAGAAAGCCTTCTCCTTTAGGCAAGCATAGACACAGAGCTCAAGGTTTTCATGCTCTCCCAGCCTGTCCCTCTGCACAGTGCAGGCTGGAAAATGTCCCCCAGTTATTTCTGCTTCATGCCTGGAAGTAGGAGCCATGACATACTGAAGGACCTAGAGGTAAGGGAAAAATCTGCCCCGTCTTGTGGTAAGATCTTTAGCAGTTTGTTGTTCTTCCAAAAATCTGTGTCTTATTTTTGCTCTGAATTAGCTGGCTTCACCTTCTGTTGGATCTCGTTCTGCCCATTTCAGAAAGACTGAGTAACTCTCTGCTGTCAAAATCCCTTTTTCCCTTGTTGGTGCTTGCAAGTCATCATTGTATCATATTAAATAGATTGATCTTCAATCTGTAAAGTGCTCTGTGCTGACATCACTTGTAGCTCTTGACTCCACTTCTTTGAAAATTTTTACATCTTTCTGAAATTTGGACACCAAAGTTTTCAGCGGCGAGTGATAGTAGAGTCGCTAATAGTGTACATAAATGTAATACCCTCTGGTTTTGATCTATGCTCTATGTTCCCCATTCATATATCTCAGGGCCAGGTCTTCTCACTGAAGAGAAGGTTTTGGGGCTGTTTTGTCCAGTTGGACTAGTGCAACTTGGCCTTTTTTTCCAGTCATTGCATTCCAGAATGGCTGCTGTCACACTGTACATCACTGTCTCTTAACAAGAGCTGCTTTGCCTTCCACATGGCTCCACTGAAACACGTACTATTCAAAGAATATTCCCCTGAGTAAGTGATCCAGATCAACCCACAGATGACACTTCCCCATGCTCTTTGTCCATTGGCCAGTTTTTATTTTATCTGCAAATACATCGAGATGTTGGAATTCATCTAGACATGGAGTCTTCCTTCTGTTGTTTTCAGCAAAGATGGGTAGATGAGAGATTAACAGTAGTTTTTGGCCATGGCTGGAAGGCATGCAGGAGTGTGTGATCAGAGCTGCTTCAGCTCCCCAGTTGGCCCCACTCACAACACACCCCATCCTGTGCCACCTCCCTTGCATACAGAGCCTTTGTAGCAGAGCCGCTGCCCTGGAGAAGCTCCCTGCATGAGCTGGTGCGTCCTTCCTCCCCATGAACAGTGTGGAAACGTGGAGAATGGTAATTCCTCTCCTGAGACTTGGAGATCTGGCAGCTGCTTTGTTGTGTCCATGGTGCTGGAATTGGCAGATCCATTTGGGACATTTCAGAAATTGATGGAGAAACTCCATGTGGAAGCTGGTGTGGAGAGAAAGCCTGTGCCAGTCTGCTCTTCTGGTACCTGCTAAGGGTTTATGCCAAAGGAAAAGGTCAAACACAGAACCTGGGAGAAGAGCTTTAGCAATGTTTTCTGTCTTTATTTCTAGTCCCATATTAGTATTATTAGTATATTAGTCCCATTATGTATTAGTATTGTTAGCTCTTGATTCTGGTGTCAGGTGCTCAGCTGGTGTCTTTGCTTACTCCCTCCTGCCTTCATTCTCTTGTGTTTTGGTTTTGTGTTTTTTAAAGCTGTAAATGTGACTTGAGTGCAACCTAAAGGCCCCAAACTAAGATAAATACAAAATATGTTACATTATTTTAAAACCTTATGACTTTTAGACCACATTTATGAGTCAGTCTCTCCAGAACTAGAATTTTGAAGGTGACCCCAGATGTGCCATTTAAAAAATTACTTGAGCAGGCTGAGGCTTCAGGAATTGGGCTGACTGAAGGCATGCTATCGGGATGAGACGCTTGCATATCACTGGCTGTACCTTCCCAGAAAAGCATATGACTTTTTGTCCCCATTTCTCCTGCTATTGCAGGACTTTACCCGTGGAGGCTACTCAAAATCCTTGGTCAAAGAGTTCAAGTTTACTGAACATTCATTTCTTTGCTTCTGTGCTGACCCAGCAGTATTCAGCTCAAATATGTGTTCCAGAGCCACCCGATGTGTGCGTGAAGACCATTAATGATAGTGGGGGGAATTTCCAAATATGCCAGTAGTAATACGGTATCACTTCTCTTGTTAATGCAGTTGATCTGCCTCACTGATAATTACCTGTGCCTTATTTCTAATTTGATAGCTTCTGGCTTTAATTTCCAGCCACTGGCTCCTGTACAGTTTTGCTCTTCTGGGTTAAAGCATCTTTTAACACCGCAGGTTCTTGTCTTGCAAATACTTATTCACTGGTCAGCTCTGCTGGGCTGCCAAGACTCCAGATCTTGGTCCCTTCCGTTTTGCCACAGGAAGCCCTGAGATGTGCTGCAGCAATGAGGAATGCGTGTCTCTGGTTTGGGTTCAAGTGTTGAGCGGTCCATTTTCAGGAAGGTTCCTTGCAGGGGGATTCGATAGCTTTGCAGGGTGCGGGCGCAGTCTGGTCTCTCTGGTACTGATGACTTCCACGAGCTCTCTTGTGTTCACCCAAGTGTCAGGTCTGAGGCAAAACTATCAGCGAGGCTGAGATTTTCGGGGGTCAGAAGAGAAAGCCTGGGTGCCTGCAGCGTGCTCATCTCCTGCAGAAAACCAGTCCCCACCACAGGCTCTAAGTACTCTTCGCTCTCCTCCCCGGCACAGCCAGCTCTCCTCGGGGCGGAGGCTGCAGCTGGTTTCTCTGGCCCTACAGCAAAGCACAGCGCAGCCTCCACTTGGAAGAAAGCTCTTGGAAGTGGGGCCATCACCTCTGTGGTGTGAGGCCGATTTGCAATGTTGGTGCTGGCCGGGGCTCCCCAGCTTCTCTAAGAGCAGCTCTCAGCTGGACGCGTGCCCCCTCCTCATCTGTCCCAATTCTTCCCGTGCTCTGCGCGAGGGGGGACATGCAGGCTCTGCGGGGCTGCCGGCTGCGTCGCGGGGCTCAACAGCCTGTCCAGGAGGGGCTGGGGGGGACACACCAAGGACAACAGTCCCTGCTGCCTGGGCCATACGCTTTCTTTTTGCGGTTCAGCCCTGATAAAATGGATCTTTGTTTTGATGCACGCACAAATCTCTGTATGCTTATCACAATAAAGACTTCTGAACTGATGCCAGAAAAGTTTTCGCGCTGTTTTCCAGAAGATGGGAACTCGCCAATTGTGGAATAGAGCTTCTGGCACTACACATGGAAAAGTCCCGAGATGGGATTTCCTCTCTTGCCAGTTCCCTGCTGTTCTCCTGGGTCAGATCTGAAGTTCCCAGTGGATGGGCAGCATCCCCTCCTGGCAAGGAAAGGCACTGTGGTCCTTCCCAGGCTCCGGGCACCTCAGATGGGTGGTCTAGTTCCCAGGGAAGGCTGTCCCCCATCTTTCCTTGCTTTAGCTTCACCCTGACCTCCCCAAAGCAGCTTGTTCTCCCCCACCACCCACTGGATGGCTGCAGTCCTCTGTCCTTGTTTTCCTTTTCCCTCCCCTAGGCAGCACCACTGGCATTGTGCTGGTGCTATAGGTGAAGGACGGGGGAACCTGTGCCCCTCGTTTTCAGGGCCACGTGGCTGCGTGCCTCTGCGTGCAGCCACAGCTGTAGCTCTGCCAAGGCAAACATGCTTGTCACAGTTCATCATTTTTCTTTCAGCACGCACTCTTCCTAGTTTGCTCATTCCTATGGCTCTTAGGTTAAACTTTCCTCAATTTTTCCAATCTTCCACTGGTAACAATATGGCCAGAATTAAAACAAACACACCAGGTGGAGTCTTTCCACGCCCGGCTCCGGAGGGATCGGCTCCTTGCTGCCTGTGACCCTCAGCCACGGAGCGATGCTGGGGGGGACGGGGCTCGCATTCGCATTCCTCTCACTCTCGCCGCTGTGGCACGGCGCGTTCCTGCTCACCCTCTTTCCCCCACTGCCTCAAGGTCTCACCATCTTTGAACATCTGGGGGGAAATGGTGGATGATCCATCCCAGATGTATTAGCTGCATTTTCCAAATTAAGTCTTTGTTTACTTCCTGCACTGTTTCTAAGAGCTGTGTCCTCTATTGTTTGTTTCTGCTTTCATCAGTGTTTTTTAGCATGTCCTAACTTATTATTGGCTTAAAGCTTCATTAGCATGTTGTTTTCCTAGAATGTAGTAGGAGCCATGCTCGGTCAGATCAGGCAGGCAGCACATTGGCGCTCGGCTCCAGCTGAGCAGTGGGTGAGGATTTCGATGGACAGTCAGGGAAAGGACATGATCCTTCTCTTCTAGCCATCAGGGGCATAGGAAATTTGTGATGAAGCGATTGCTCTGGATCTTCATAATTAATAGCTGTGGATGCCCCCATTCTCTATGAATTCATCCTATCCTCTTTTGGACTCATTTAACTTTCAGCTTTGCTGAGGCAGTTTCATTGTGCCTCGTGCAAAACTATTTCCTTTTGTTTGATTTAAACCTGCTGCCTGATAACGGGCTGCCTCCGTCCCTATGCTACAGATAATGCTGACTAATTCTCCAGACCTCGTAGTGCGTGAGATGCGTTCTCCACCCACCCCAGATTTTGCTTATGGCTCCTTTTTAGGATCTAACGGTCTGGCATTTTATTTTTTTTTTCTTTCTGTTGTTTCTCACATCAGTGTTGCTTGTCTCCATAGGAAAGTGAGTGCTTTTCTTATGCCTCCCTTGGCAGCACTGCAGCTCCAACTCTGCCTCTGCGGTCGCAGGCCACTGGGAACAGCCTGGGAAGGGAAAGGGGAGGGGGGAGACAGACCAAACATGGGTTTTGTGCTATTTTACTATAGCCCTGCCAAGTGACACCGGCTAGCGCTGGAAACCTGCCCACCTCCTTCGCATCGCCTTGGTTGCTGAAAGCTGGGGAGAGAGCAGCTCCACGGGAACCCAGCAGCCCTGGGAGCGGTGATGTGAAGGAGGCGAGGGCATTTCCCACCACTGTGTGAGCTGCCAGCTCCACAAAATATCACGAGACATGGCTTGCTGTAGGGATATGAGCTGCCCTGCCATACCTATGCTCGCCATACCCGTGCTCACCATGCCCTGCCACCGCCTCAGCTACTTTTCCTTGGTTTCCTCCAAGTGCTGGTAGAAGCTGGCACCTCCAGCGCTGTTTCTTGTTACCTGAGTAAAGATGGGTGCAACGCCATTCCCACTCCTGAATGTGTGTTGCTCTGACACTGACTGACAAGCAGGGATGCGGTGGGATGGAGCTTAACTGGGAGAAGGTACTAATGTGGTTACTGCTGTCTTTATATATGTATAATTTTTTTTCTGGTCATGTCTTCTAAAGATATTTGTTCAAAACCAGGACTTTTATAACCCTTTTTTTCTTTGTTTTTTTTTTTTAAAGGGTCATAATTGAGAGAAGGACTCTGTGCAGATGGGACAGGAGACCAAGAAGGCCCAGGGACAAGGAGAGAAAGGACCAGTATGGTGGAGCTGGAGCAGAAAAAAGTTGGAAGTAGGAAAGTCTGAGTAAGCCAAGCCAGGAGCAGACAGGCTGTGTGCTTTGCCCACCAGCCTGCAGTTTGTGTTAGAGGCTATAGACAGAGGCTCCTTCGTATTACCACTGCTCTTCTTGGGAAATTGAGGCAGAAGGGCAGTTGGCAACCCAAATGGATGTGGAGGACAGGTAGGAAAGCAGTGGTGCTGGGCAGCACGGGTAGAGGATGCTTTGCTGGGGGAAGAGGCAGCTAGAGCAGCCCTTGTGACAGGGGTTAGAGCAATGCAGCGTGGATCCACCTCAAGGTTGAAGGGGAGGCAGAGGTTCAGCGTGGCTCTGAGCGTCCCAAGAAGCTGATGGCAGGAGTAGCTCCTTTCCAGGGTGGCCTGGACAGAGGGGTATAGCACGCTCGTTAGCAAAGGGAGCCTTTATCCTGACATGTCCAGGCATGATGGTAAATCTTTTGGTTGTTTGTACTCATGTTTGGGCTCTGTGTCAGGGACGTCCTAATAAAGATCTCTGTCAGAGCCACGAAGCTGCTGGAGTTTTAGCCCCACGGAGTAAGGCTACAAAGCAAGGCTGCCTCCCACAACTGCGCCCGTCCGTGGGCAGAGCACGGGGACCCTGAAGTGACTGCTGCCCACTGGGGCAAAGGGGTGTGTGGCAGAGGGGTGGAGAGGAACCAGCTTCCCCCAAATCCAGAAACGCTCCGCAACTGTCTATTAGCAGACAGCAGGGCATCTCCATCTGCCTTTAGGCTGTCGAGCTCTCTTCTGCTGCCAGTTGCCCGCTGCCTGTCGGAGATGATTATCGTGCCCGCTTCCAGCGCACAGCAAGGTGACACCAGACCTCCGGGCAGAGCTCTCCTCGCTGGTACCTGCTCAGCAGACAACCCCTACATCAGACCCCACGTTGCCCTTGTCCTCTCCGGGCGACTTCCCAGCTGGGGAAGGCAGCTCTGGCGAAGGCAGCTGTGGGGAAGGCGATGCGGTCCCTCTCTCCGTTTATCCCGGGAGCAGCGGGGCCGCCGGGTGAGCAGGGGCCGGGGCAGAGGGGCCGGCAGACCCGCAGAGCCCGCGGCCATGTCTCCCTCTGCTTCCCCAGGAGATGGGGCAGGAGAGCAGCCGCGGCTCCGAGCTGGCGGACGGGACCCGGGGCGGGGTGGGGGGGGGAACGGGACCGGCGGGAGCTGCCCGTGCCGGGCGGGCAGGGGTCGGGCAGGGCTGCGGCAGCCGTGCGGGCACCGGGGGCTGCCGCGGCGCCATCCCCCCGCCCCGC
>VUYV01000011.1:5581854-5598266 GCA_008711295.1 Anarhynchus alexandrinus | reverse complement strand
GGGGGGGGGACAAACTTCTCCGACGGCGGAGAGCGGGCTCACCGGCGGCCGCGGCGGGCGGGCGGGGGGAGCATTCCTGCGCCGCGGGGGCCCCCCGGCGCGCCCCGCTCCCGCCGCTTCCCCCCCCGCCCCCCTCCGTCTCCCCGCCGCCCCCCGCCCGCAGGTGCCGGGGGCTGGCACTCGGGAAACTGGAAAGAGCTGGTTGGAGTTTGCACTTTAAGCTCCCGACGGGGAGGGAGCCGGGGGCTCGGAGTCAGTCTGGGCGCCCAGCGCCGCGGGAGGATGGCCGGGTGGCTGCGGTCCCTCGTGGGAGCCCTGCTCCTGCTCGACGTGGCGGCCGCCCTCAGCTTTCTCCACCATCGCTACGAGGAGATGGTGCAGGCCCTGTTCCGCGTGCAGAGCCAGTGCCCCTACGTCACCCGCATCTACAGCATCGGCCGCAGCGTCGAGGGCCGACACCTCTACGTGCTGGAGTTCAGCGACTACCCGGGCATCCACGAGCCCCGTAAGTATGGGGGGACGGGGACAGCAGTTCGGAGAGGATGGGCTTCGTCGCTGCGCTCCCTGCCATGCAGCACTGTCGGGGCACAGGGCAGGGTACCTCCCTTTCCAGGCAGGGTACCTCCCTTTCCAGGCAGGGCTCCCAGCGATGCCCGGGTGTCAGGCGGTGGCCGGATCCAGCTTGGACCCCTCAGCCAACCCAGGGACACGCACACAGAACCTGCATGCGTACACCATGCTTGCGTGGGCTGTAGCATGGCCCAAGCGTGTACTTTGGACAGAGCTCTGATTTTTCAGCGCGGGCTAACGCGAGAACCCCGGCGAGTCCATCCCAGCACCCCACCTGTCCTGCCACCCTCTCCCTCCCAAAACACAGCATTGCGCTGGCGGGGAGAGGCTGAGTCCACCCTCCACCCTTTGCTGCTGGATAGTGGCAGGAGGGAAGAGGTCAGTCTTTCTTTCTCCAGACCCCAAAGCAAGGGGGACAGCCAGCGAGGGACACCAGCAGAGCGGGCGCTGGGCTCCCACAGCCCCACTGATCCCTTGGGCTCTGCAGCCCCTGTGACAGGCAGGTCTCTGGGATCTCTACCTGCTGCCACGTGGCCCTGTGGAGCCTTGGCAGCAATGGCCCCTTGAGCTGCTGCCTGTGCAGCGTGGAGAAGTCACCGAGCCAGACCTTGCTGGCAGCCAGGTGCCCCTGGGGGGCTGAGGGGACCAGACAGCTCTCTGGGCTGGGGGTGTGCACACAGAGCTCCCTCACTTCTCCGCCTTGTGCCCCTGGGCCACAGATGTGGACAGGGCTCTGCCTACATTTTGCAGGTTCTTTTTGCCTTTTCAAATCCTGGCTCGCTCGCTGGTGTGGTTAAACACAGGGGCTGACCAGTCCAGGCAGCCCAGTTACGTGGAAGACTGCCAGCAACGCTGCAGGGGTGAGCGGGACCCATACCTGCACACACACACCCCAAGCAGAGCAGCCCCCCAAACCCCACTGTACCCACTGCTCCCCTCCTGTGGCCCAGAGCATCTCCTTCAGGGGTGCGGGGAGACGGGATGGGAGGCTTCCCACCTTGACCTCCTCTATGCCAGCCCCATTTGGTACAGGGAAACCTGCCCGGCACTGAGGACACCTCGGGCACCTCCGCAGCACATCAGGGGCTGATTCAAAGCAAGGAGCGAGCAAAGGGCGCTGGCAATGCGCTGGTGGATTTTATACCTGCAGAACTACAGGAGAGCAGCTGGAAGGGCCACAGGAGGTGACAGAGATCTCCCCTGCCCCGGGCGGGCAGCGTGGACCTGTGGCCCTGCTTGTAGCGTGGGCCACCCTCAGGCTGGCACTTTCAGCGTGTAGCACGAGGACTTTGGGAATCTGTGGGCTCCCTTGAAGGCCACGGACAGTAACTCCGAAAAGCAAGCTTAGAGTTAGTGGGCTTACGTGCGGTAATTAGGGCTTGTGTGGCCACGTGGATAATGTTTAGGGGTCTGCACATTGAAAAAGGCTGACAAGTCCTGCTGCAGACTCGAACAAAGCAGAGAAGGAGAATCCCTGCTGAGGCCTTATTTTTTTAAATAAAGGCTGCATGTATCCCCAGGACATTTTTATAGTTTTTATAACCTAATTAAATCCGTTCTCATGTCTCCTGAAATCTAACCAGGTCAAAACACATTGCCCACCTGTGGTGTCCTGTGCAGAGGCACAGCGATCAAAAGATTTGGAAAAGCAAAATCTTTTGCCAAAATTTGATTTTTTTTTTTTAGAATCTGTCTTCAGCATATCCAGAAGCATCTCCTCCCCGTGTGGCAAAGGCACGGGGGATTTTGGAAGCAGCAGATGTCGGATGCATGGGGCTGTGGTGCATTTGCCCCAGGGATCCTGACAGACACCATGCGTGGCAGCGGGGCTGCACGCTGCCACTGTGAGTGCTGGTGGCTGAAAAACTCATGGAGCAATGGGATTCTCAAGCTCTGGCAAGCTGACATTTGTAATGACACCCTGTTTTTCCCTGACACTTTTGTGTGAAAGTCGGCCTTCCTTTTTAACCCAATTTCCCTGGTATTTCTCCTACCAGTGCTGACTCCAGCCTGCAGTGAGACATTTTATTTTTCCACAAGCAACTGCTTTAAAAGCCCCTCTGGAAAACCGTAACCCATCCCTCACATGTGCTGCCTCTCCTTCAGCAAAGCAAGTCCTGCTCTGGGCACTGTCTGCCTGCAGTCCCTAAATCTGTATTTTGAGACCTCATTTTAGAAAAGTCAGTGGCAAGAAACCTTTTTGCTCGTAATGAAGCTGCTCAAGGGGACAGTTTGATCTCTATTCAACTCAGCCACTGAGGGTTTCTCTAGGCTCTTGTTCCTGTCCCTGGAGGATGAGGAAGCCGCTAAACCTTTTCCTTGGAGGCAGGTGAAGGGGAGGGAGAGGAGAAACTGCTGATGCCTCCCACCAGCACGGGAGTCGGGCTGACAGGCAGCAGCCAGAGGCAACTGTGTCCTTCCAGTGAAACAGCATGGCTTGCCCCAAACCAGGGATTGATTTTATCCTGCAGAGTACTGAAAAGCTCCTTAAAGCATGCAGAGCCAGGAATGTGCCATGCTGGTGAGAGACACTGAGAGCAAACTGCGAAGGGCAGAGGTGGGAGAAAGGACCTGTCCTCTCCGCTGCCACCCACTGCAGAGCTGGGAGGCCCCGGCACCCCGGGATTCAGGGCAGCAGCAATCCTGCCGGTGCTCCATGGTCCCTCTGTGCTGCCTCTCCCCAGCCTGAGACCAAACCACCTGCAGATACATCTTCTTGTGTGCTCCAAAGGCGAGCAGCAACTGGGTGGAGAGCCTGAGCTGCTGCCAGGGATACTGTGGCAAAACAGAGGGGAGCCCATATGAGAACCGAGCCACTCTCCCTTGCTGAGATTTGCATTTTCGAAGGGAAGTGGCCATTTCACACCATTTATTGCCTGGACTCCCTGCAGTAGGAATTGGCTCTTCTCCATCTCACAGCCCTGGCTGATGATAACACTCTCTGTTGCTCTCTCCAGTGGAGCCGGAGTTCAAGTATGTCGGGAACATGCATGGCAACGAGGTGCTGGGCCGTGAGCTGCTGCTGCAGCTCTCCGAGTTCCTGTGCGAGGAGTACCGCCAGGGCAACGAGCGGATCACCCGCCTCATCCACGACACGCGCATCCACATCATGCCCTCCATGAACCCCGACGGGTACGAAGTGGCTGCCAAGCAGGTACCAGGCAGCGATCACCTCCTCCAGCCGGGTAGGGGCAGAAAGCCCTTCAAATCCCTGCGGGATCCCTTGCATTGCACCTATGGGGAGGGGACATCCTTTCTCTCCATTCCCTGCCAAACTCAGGCCCCTCAACTGGCATCATTGCTCCTCACCTCCTGTGCCAAGGGCTCACGCTGTGTTTCCGGCTCCAGGTGGCCCTGGCAGGTGATGGAGAAGGCTTCCTACACCTGCCTTGCGTTCCCAAGAAGTTGTTTGTCATGGGAGGGTCACTGCAAACCCCAGGCTGGGGAAGTGGCAGCTGAATGCCACTGTCCTGAGCAGACAGGGACATGAGGGATGGGGCAGAGGGAAGCCCTCTGGTCCTCCCCCTCCCCCAAGCCTCACCCATTCCTTTGTACCACTAGATTTCGGGGACATATTTTATTGATGGCTCTTTCAGTTGAGGCAAATTGTTTATTTGGCTTGTGCCTTTCTCTGTGACCCTGGAAAATGAAGATATTGTTATTGACTTTCCCTGTCAGTACCAATACTCTTTATTCTCCTGCCAGCAATAACACACGTGTTGCAACGGCCGGTCCCTGCCGCCCCGACACCCAGCCTGCCTGCGCCCACCCTGTACTCACCCCCGTGATGCACCTTTGCCCCGCAGGGCCCAGACGGCAACGGGTACTTGACAGGGAGGAACAATGCCAACGGAGTGGACTTGAACCGCAACTTCCCTGACCTCAACACGTTCATGTACTACAGCGGGGAAATCAGTGGGCCAAATCACCACATCCCACTGCCTGACAACTGGAAAAGCCAGGTACTGGTCTGGGATGCTGAGAGGGCTACAGCATCCTCTAAGTGGGGCCCAGCACCCAAGTAAATGTGCTGTCCTTTGGCTTGCGTGGTGCTTGTCTCCTTCCCTGTGCCTCCCGCATGCCGAGAAACGATGTCGTCCTGCCCTGTATCACAGCTTGCACCTCTGCCAGGAGAGGCCAGCATCCTGCAAGGGCTGAAGCAGGCACATTGCGGGGCAGGGTCTGAGATGACTGATCATACCACAGCCTGGCATGGAGCAGCAGCCAGCCCAGAGGTGGCTGAGCTCTTCTCCCCGTCCCCATCCCTCTTCTCCTTACAGGTGGAACCGGAGACGTTGGCTGTGATCCAGTGGCTCAGCAGCTACAACTTTGTGCTCTCGGCCAATCTGCACGGTGGAGCGGTGGTGGCAAATTACCCCTATGACAAGTCCCAGGACCAGCGGTTCAGGAGCCACCGGCGCACGGTCAACACACCTACTCCTGATGACAAGTTGTTTCAGAAGGTGAGCATGGCCCCGGTGGGCGAGGGCATTCCTGCAGCCCCGGCAAGGTGCAGCGTGCGAGAGCTGGCTGGGAGTCTCTGGGTCACTGCCTCACGCAGGAGCCGAGCCAAGAAACGTGTTGGAAATAACCGTTAGCAGACTACAGCATTTCTGCCAGCCACCGGCTCGTGAGCCACGTCAGAGCAGTCCCACTGTGAGCCAGTCCCACCAAATGGACAGGCCAGTCTTAACCCTCGGGAGCCCCTCCTCACCCATGCTGTGCTTGGGTTCCCCATAAGCCCAGTACCACCAGTGTCTTCAGTAAGACCCTGCTTTTCCAAAGCTGGAGCCTGGCCACCAGCTTTGCTGCACCATCGTAGCACGTAAATGGGTTTTTTTCCTAGAGAGGTGTCAGAATCTGGCTGGGGGTCTGGTGAGAGCAGGATAAGGGAGGCAGGTGCCCAGCAGGGGCTTGCGGACGGCGAAGAATAAGGAATACAATGAAAAGAGCACCAGAAGCAAAGGCAGACATCAGGGAATATATCAGTATGTGCTGCTGATCCTGCTAGCACTAGCTGAAGCCTGTGGTTTTTTCCCCATTGTTATAATGTCCCAGAAAACAGTGCCTTCAGTCACTGCTTCCGTTAGAAAATAGCCAGCAAAAGAAAAAGCAAGGCTGTGTTAGAACAGTTAATGAGAAAAATAAGTCTGAGCTGAAGTTCAGCCTTCTCTGGAAGCAGAGGCTGTGCAGGGGCTTGCCAGAACCTGCTGGGATCAGGGCTGTGCTCGGACCCAGATGTAGAGAGGCTGCAGTCTGGGGCGTGGGCTAATGATACCCACATAGCCTCAGAAGTCAGAAATGCAGTGAAGTAACTGTTTTCCTGCTGACAGAATGAGATTACACCAGCATCTGAACCATAATACAAGAGTATAGAGTTTGCATTAGAAAACACAAACAATGGGCTCTCTTAAACTGTGTCTTACACAAAGGACAGGCTTTGGATGCGATGTCCCAATTTCAGCCCTGCCTTCATGTCTAAAAATAAAGCAGTAATCTTAATAAGGGCAATAAACAAGCAGTTGCCAGAACCAGAAGTTGCCCAAACTCTTTCCTAATACAAATTTCCCTGATATATATGGTATTTGCATCAGGACTGATACTGGTTACTTTTCCTCGCGTATCTGCTCCCCCTGTTAGTGCCATTTGCTGTGTGGGGAGCAGCACTGATGGGGCTGGGTGTCCCTGCGTGGGCCCGCTGCCCTCCGCTCCCCCTCGTCTCAGTGGGAGCAGAGGAGGAGCCGCCTGTGCCATCAGCAAGCCTCCAGCTTGCCAGATTTCTGCTCTTCCTCCTCCGCCTTCATCTGCCTACGTTTCGTAGAGGTCCTGGCCACCTCGTGTTGTATTTCATGGCAGTAAAATGCAGGAGCTGTCTCCTGTCTGACTTTCCTCCCACGCTCCCCAGCCAAGCCTGTGCAGGAGGGGGATGTTTTGCCCGAAGCCGGGCAGGGTCCCCAATCGCGCCACGCTGGAGCGGTGACCGATGGCTGCTCACTCTCTCTAGCTGGCCAAGACCTACTCGTACGCCCACGGCTGGATGCACCGTGGCTGGAACTGTGGGGATTACTTTGCCGATGGCATCACGAATGGGGCGTCCTGGTACTCACTCAGCAAAGGTAAGGGCTGGGCAGGTGAGCATCACCCGCAGCAAGGTGTTGAGCTGAAGAGAGGTAAAGGGATAGATGAGAAACCTCAGGACAGGATGGGCTGGGGGAGGGCTGTGGCAATAGCACTGTTACTAGACATCATTCTGGTGTCTGCATCTCAGACTGGGAGGTGGCTTGGGAAGACTGGATGTGGTTTGGGAAAGAGCCACAGAAGTAGCTAAGGTCTGCAGAGACCTGCTGTGTGCTGCTGGACGAAGGAAGCATTAATCTGTTAGTGTATTTGAAAATGCTATGGCATAACCCCATCAAGACTCAAAATTGTGACCAAAGGGAAGACATTTCTTATAGCCGCTGGCTCCTGAAAAATCTGATGTAAAAAGGCATAATGAAGAAACTGAAAATCAGCAAATTAGGCTAGAAAAAAGACTGGAGAACAACTGGAAAGGGACGTACAGCCCCTGTGGTACCAAACCTTCCTAAGTTTCTGAAGGCAGAGTGGTGAATGATCTGTCTGAAGGAGGGAGTCAGGCAGCCACAAGGGGAAGGGGCTGTACGGGGGAGAAGGCTCTAGTCACGCTGTCATGGAGGAGGGAGAATGCACCTGCGGAGCAAGGAGGGAGAGCAGGACGGTTGTAGTAGAAGATAGGCACAGGCCAGGATGCCTGGGACATAGGAGTGGGGAGGGAAAGGGGCCTCACGTTCCCCTGGTAATGGGCTCTTCTTCTCTTCCAGGCATGCAGGACTTCAATTACCTCTACACCAACTGCTTTGAAATCACCCTGGAGCTGAGTTGCAATAAGTTCCCCCCTGAGGAGGACCTGGAGCGGCAGTGGATGGCCAACCGGGAGGCCCTTGTTGCTTTCATTGAAGAGGTAAGGGGGAAGTCCTGGGACCTACGCTCTTCTCCTGCAGGCCCCCGTGGGCCCCAGCCCTAGTGGTAGGGGACCAACAGGACCTGGGAGCACGGGAATGGAAAGGACATGGTCATGGAGCTCGCTGGGTGCTCTAGTTGGTAAGCTTTGGGAAGGCTGTTGTGTCCTAGACTGGCTCTGCTGGGGACAACCAGGAGATCCAAAGGTATGGGGAAAGGTGGGGTTGTCCCCAGAGCTCCACCCTCCTCCAGTGCTCAGCAGTACCCTCTTGAGCAAAGGAGGGTCCTTGACCCAGCAGTCTGTCTCCCTCCCTGCAGGTTCACCAGGGCATCAAAGGGATGGTGTCAGACGAGAACAACAACGGCATTGCAGGAGCAGTGATTTCTGTCCAGGGAATCAGCCATGACATCACCTCTGGTGAGTTGTTGGTCCCTTTGCACGCTGTCCCTTTTAGATACAGCCCCTCGGAGGCTATCTGGGTATGTGGGAGGAGGTTAGCAGGTGAGGCTATAACATGTGTGGCCAGCATGGTTTGCTTCCAAAAAACACTAGCTGTGAGAAATGTGCCTGTGCATGCTGGACCAGGGAGGGCTTAAGAAAGCTTAGGAAAGAAAGAGGTGAGAACTGGAATGCAAACCTTATTGTGAAGGACTTCAGAAAGTCATCTCTGATTTTATCTGAGAGAAAGGAGAAAATGCATTTGTATATAACCAAAGAGAAGATTGAGGGAATAATCTGTTCAAGGATCCAAGTATCTACACAGAGCTGAAAAAGTTGATAGTGAAGGACACAATGGCAGAACAAGATGAAAGGCTGAAAGTTCAAGCTAGACAAATTTAGACTGAGAATGAAGTGCCACTTTATCCAAGTTGTGGTGGTTTCTCCTTTGCTGGCTGATTTTAACCTCCTTTTGATAAACACCCTTCTCCAACTGGACCAGACATTACAGACTGGCTGCAGAAAATAGCCAATATTCCAGTTCTCCAGAGGTTGGACTATGAAATCATCAAAATTCCTTCTGGCTGTAGGTCTGTGACTCAGTGACACTCTAATATTTGGCACTTATTATGCCAACCTGCATAGGAAAGGGGAGCGTGCAAGAGATCATGGAGTCATGGAGCTGCTGGCTGCAAGAGCCCTCTGGGGTTGGTCCAACCTCCTGCTTGGACCAGGACTGTCCCCAACGTTGGCTCTGATCAGCCATCGCTCCCTCCAGCCAATTCTCACTGACCCCCAAGGATGGAGATTTCACAGCCTCTCTGCTGTCCTGTGCCAGGGCTGCACCACCTTCACAGTGAAGCTGTCCTCCCTCATCCACCCTGAAGCTCCCAAGCTGCCCTCTATGACCACTGCCTCTGGTTGTATTGTCTGGCACTGCTGAGAGGAGTTCAGTTCCATCACCGTAGTAGCTGCCCTTCAAGTTGCTGCTGGCTGTGAACAAATCCAGCTCCACCTCCTCCCAGCCAGGCTGAGCCCTCCCAGCTCCCCCAGCTCTCGTTGGGGGACCTGAGCTCTCCAGGTGGTTCTCTGAAATCCCTCTTGACCTGGGGGCACCAAAACTGGGCACAGTATCCAAGTGCAGCCTCCCTGGGACTGAACAGAGAGAGAAAATTATTCCCTTTGACCTGCCAATCACCCTCCCTCTTTTCCCTTGGAAGCCCCTGACTCATGTGTGTCTCACTCATACCAATTAACCCCACTTAAGCCAAAGTGACACAGGTTGCCTATAACAATTACTCAAATTTGCAATACCCATCCAGTTCCATGGATGGGAATATACTCAAATTGTCTAAGTAATCCATAATGTGCTGCTGCTTCACTGCTGGCCATCCCCTGTCCCTAACCACACCAGTACACAGTTCATCAAAGTGCTCCTGGGGTTTCCTTCAGGGAGAATCAGGCAGGGGAGCAGCTGATGAGCAATTAAAACCCTGCTGATAACCCAAACATGGCAAAATTGTGTATGACAGGAATCAGAGATTGCGTTATGCATAAGGAGTCAGACTGGAGCTGTGATTGCCCATAGGTCTGCTGCCATCTGACTGGTGGGTGCTCAGATTTGCAGCCTCCCTGCACAGGCACAGCCAATGCTGTTGTACCGTCCCCTTTCGTTTGGTGTTTACTTGAAGACTGACCCCTGCTCTGTGGCACTAATGAGACATCACATGCAGTCTGCCAGGGTGAATCCAGCCTCACAGTGGCCAGCAGCTCTGGAAGGAAGGCCAAAAATTGGCTGGGTTTTGAAGGCTACACATTCTTGAGGAAGCACACTCAGCAAGAGCTACTGGAATAGCTTTTGCTCTGCTCCCTGTGCATCCTGAGTGCTTTCTCTTCCCATCTTGTGTTCCAGGTGATATGGGGGATTATTTCCGGCTGCTGCTGCCTGGCACTTACACTGTCACAGCCTCTGCAGAGGGGTACCAGCCCCAGACGGTGACAACAACAGTGGGCCCAGCTGCACCTTCGTTGGTGAGTCAAGCTGCATAGTCACCAGGGTGTCTCCAAATGTGTTCACCCCAGAGAGAATGAAATGCAGCAGGGGATGTCTAGTGAGCAGTAGAGAAAGGAGATGGGATGTAGAGCATTGCCAGTGGCTACGGGCTGTCTGCTTTGGCAGACATGGGGCTCCCCACAGCTCACAGAGGGGAACAGGGTGAAGGCAGTGCCATGTGCCTTTCGATTCCTTACTGAGGTCTTGCAGCTGCACTGGGCTGCCGTGCCAGCTCCTGTGTGTCCCTCTGCCTCTTGGCCGTGGGCAAAGCCCCTGGGTAGCTGGGGCTGCTGCTCTTTAGCTCTCTCTCCATCCTCCCCACTCTCCAGGATGTGATAATGCAGACGCAGCGTTTGTTCCCTGAGACTCCATTATCCCCCTGGCTCTGTGGCTTTCAGTGCTCTGCTATCATCTCCATCCTGTGTGGAACCAAACACATTATCAAACTCATAGCAAGAGGCTGAGGTCTGCCCTTCCTTCTGCCAAGAGCACCCAAGACAGATGGGGACTGGGTGCCAGCAAAGAACAGCCAAGCACCTTTGGGAAATGAAGTGAAACCAGGTGCTCTTGACAGCACTGTGGCCCCTACAGTGCCCTTCCGAGGGCAGGCTGGGCAACTAGAAATTGGTTATAAGAATGGTGGGTGGTGATCCCTGCCCCTGCTGTCGCCTTGTGAACATAGCAATACTGCAGATGCAGCCTCCTCTGAGGACTGGGAAGAACTCCCTGGCTGCGGCATCCTGGCACATCATTTGCTTCGCTGCCTGTACGCTGGTCAGGCTCTGCTGTAAATACACTGCGGTGGCTCTCCCACCCTCTGTCTCTTCATCCCACCCTAGCCAGCCTCTGAAGTTCTTCCAGAGCTGCCCTTTTCTCAGGATTAGAAACCTTCTAATTTTCATCCTAAATTTATTTATGGTCAGTTTATCCCTATTTGTTCTTATGCCAACGTTGTGCTTTAAATAGCCCCTCTTCTTCCCTGGTATTTATTCCCTGATGTATTTATAGACAGCTGTCAAGCCCAGTCCTAGCCTTTGTTTTGCTACGTTAAGCACCCAGCTCTTTGGCTTTCCTTTCTAAAATAGATTTTTCTTTTACCACGTTACTGTAGAAGACTGATTTTGTTCCCTTATGGTCTGATTTTTGCAGATGTCCCCTCACAGCAGCCCTCCTGTCCCCTTTTCCCTCCGCCCCTGCAGCACCTCCCCTACCCACCATTCACCCTATCCCTCCCCCAGGAATCCCACACAGCCCCATTCCAGTGTCACCTTTCTGTATGGCCTCCCCATTCCCTGTTTATCTGATGCTGGGTCCTGCGTGCTCCTTGTCCCCTTCTCCCTCTCGTAACTGCTTGCATGGCTGTAGTGGATGGAGGTTTCTTTCCTGATTTTTTTTTTTGCTTGGGTCTACTAGAAGCACTAATTGCTGAAAGACTGATTAAGCAGGATTCAGCTAATGAGATGCAATTGAAAAAGGACTGTCTGTCCTAAAGTATTCTGTGTATTAAATATTAACAGAGATGGAACGCAATACTATTTCTCTACTCTCTGGTAAGAAAAGATGAAGAGCATAGTTTAGTCCCCTGCCTTTCCCAGCTCATCTTCCCAACCATCCTAGGACATCGCATTGCCACAGGAGCAACTCTCTGCATAAGATATGTAGCTGATTGTTGGTACAACATTTTCCACAAGAAAAAAAACAAAAACGTTTCCAGTTGATTTAAGCACTGAGTTCCCACTGTATCGCAACACTGGCTGAGGCCCCTTATTGCTTGTCTTGGCCCAAGAGTCAGTGTTGAAGGCTGGAGGCATAGGCAGGTCCTGCAGACCCCTGAGCCAGCAGAGCATGCACACGGTGCTACACGGTTATTTTTGTTCTTTCTCCAGGTGCATTTCCAGCTCAAACAAGATGTGGTGAGGAAGCCCCCAGAGCGTAAAGCCTCAGGCACACGCGCAAACAACAAAGGCCTTCAGAAGAAGGTAGTGCCAAGAGCCACCCGCCGGGGGACCCAAAGATGAGGACAGCTCACTTGGCTGAGAGCTGGGGGAAGCCGTTTATACGAGGCCTGGCTGATAACTCCAGCCAGTGAACTTTCCAACAGTCCAGCATGAAACTAGCCCAAATTATTAGGTTATTAAACAAGGAAGTATTTAATCCCTGAGCAAATCATGAAGTCATTCACAACAAAATGTGGCTGAGCTGTGGTTCCCCGGGCAGCATGTCTGTAAGCTGCTGAGCTCTTCTGCACTCCATCTCAGAGAGCTCTGCTCCCTTTACTCCTGGACTCAATTCCTCCAGCCCACATGAGATGCCCAGACACTGGTGCATAGCAGGGAGAATGAATCCAGCCCCTGGTCTTTGACTGCTGCACTCCCAAGCCGGGCACGTGAATCCTGGCACTAGTCCTCTGAGTGCGAGTGCCGTGTTTCTCCTTCAGGTAAGGATGGTTGCTGCCTGTAGACCCTGAAGTTAGGGGGAGGTCAGTTTTAACGCGGTCAGTGATGTGACCAGCTCTGAACACAGTTTGTCCCACACGTAACACAACTGTCGCTGGCTGGCAGCACCACAAATGGGAATGCAGCGCTGGGAGGTGGTGGTCCAAGGTCGTCATCTGGCTAGTGATGTCACATTTATCTTGATGTGCAGATGGGAGCTGGTTTGGATTATTTGTAGTCAGACAGGCTGAAGCGATACACGCTGGCAAAAGCAAAGGATTATCCTGTCTCCTTATGTCTTCAGATCCAAACCAGATGGCTCACCGCAGGGTCTGCTCTAGCCAACACAAACTATTAGTCTGAGCAGAGGAGCAACTACGTGAGGGCTGACAACCGGTGATGCGTAGGAGTGCAAGACAGGTGATTTGATATTCCTTTGAGACAAATCCCCTGAACCTTGGTCCTGTCAATCTGCAACAGGGAAGCGGGGATGCTTGATGCCAGCAGCGTGCTGTGCAGGTACAGCACGAGCCACATGAGTTGTAATTGGGTTAGGGAAGACGTGATCCGTAGTTCAGTGAGGTGGGGTACTCCAGGCTGAGCCTTAAAATGCTGCTTAGGCTGTCTGGGCAGGTTTGGAGTGGAAGTAAGAAACAAAGCTGGTTATTCCCATGGTAAAAATGTCTTAAGCTGGCAAAACATTTCTAGTATTCTTCATAAAAAATAAGTAACTCCCGAGGAATAAACAGTCCTACCCATGTGCCCCAGCGCATGGTGGGGCTGGTTATCCCAACCTCCGTTGCAGTGGCTCTCTCCATGTCTCAAGCCTGTCCAAAAAGTGTCCCCCAGACATCCCCTTGCTCCTCTTTTGCAAACATCTCTTCATCTCTTGTGAGCAACCTCTACCACCCTACTGCATAGGCAATATTCTTCACTTCATCCATCACCGTCACCTCCTCCTCTGTCTCTCCTACAAGATGCTAGTGGCATTTTCAGCCCTAGCAGCACACGCACACTCTTGTAGCTCTGCCTGCTAACAGAAGCTGTTTCTCTGTCATGCCTGTTCCTGGAAAAGCAGAGCAAACTGTCCCTCAGAGGGTATCTATTCAGGCTATTGCAAAAATGTGCAGAAATGGTACTGCACTTAACCATGGCTGTGAGTGATTTCTGTCTGCAGTCTAGTGTGAGCTGGAGACACTGACCAGTTCCACATTCACAACCAAAGCTGAATTCACATTCTCTATTTTTTTATCTTTTGGTGGTATAAAGAAGTGAAAAGGGATGGTGAGGTTAAGATGTCCAAACTCCTGTGTGGTTTAACATCTCTTCCCCTGGCCAAGCCCAGCAGCATTACTCCAGATGCTGGACCTTCCTGTTTGAAGCCACATGTCAGTGCACATTCACCCAAAAGATTTCCTGGTGGACGTGCAGGCAGGATGAAGGAGGCCAGCCTGCATCCCCCAGACTGGCCCCATGTAGCATGCAGAGGGTCTGCTGTCACCACATGTCTGACCCATGTGCGGGAAGATACTGCTGCCCCCAAGCACAGCACTATCTCAGCTGGCTGAGGATGTGTATGAAGCTGAAGGGAAGGGCTCCCAAGGAGCAGCCTTCAGTTGGTCCCTGGACAGGGTGATGCTCAGCCTGCACAGAGCTGCCCAACGCCACCCACACCCCAGTAGCATCACGGGTCGCCTTGCTGAGCCTGCTGGTTGCAGGGTGCTCTCATGTTGCCCTCTTGTGGTCCTAGAAAATGTAGGACCATCTCAATTCCTCTTACTTTCCAGGGCAGAGTCAGAGGAGGGGGATTTCTCCTCTGGAACAGGACGGCCCAGGAGGCCACATCACTCACTCTCGCAGGCTGCTGTGGGGTTGGCAGCGCAGCAGCAAAATTAGTCTCAGTCACAAGCTTTTTCCCCCACAAGAGGGCTCCTATGAGATACAACCCTCTGGAGGACTCTTTCTGGGCTGGGATTTGTCCAGCTCATTCTCCTCCCAGCTCTGAATATTTTTGTGTTGAACAGTTTGGTAAAGCTCCACTTGGCCATGGCCAAGTTCTCCACGTGAAAACATGGTTACAAAATGTTTCCGAAGCAGCACTCTCTTAAGCACGCCTCTCAAAGGCTTGCCATGAACTTAGCCCCCAGTGTTGCAAGAAGCGTGGGCTAAAAACGGCGCTAAACCTTTGGACATAACATCTGCAGCGCAGTGGTTTCATGTTCTTTTGAGGATCCAGTCAAGACAAAAGCAGTTGACGGGTTTGTGTCAGAAGACAGAGCCAACAGTCGATCCCCCCATCCTCTCTGGGCCACTCATGATTTTGTAGACCTCTTCCTCCACCCTATATCCTTCTTCCAAGCTGAAGAGTCCCAGCCTACACGGTTGCTCACTGTACAGTCTGTTCTCATACCTCTTAGCATCCTTACTGCCTGCCTCCAAACCTTCTTCCATTCTCATTAACCGTTTCTGAGATGAGAGGATCAGAACTGTATGCAGACACTGGAGAAACATGTAAAGCCAGGCCCAGAAGAATGAACCAAAACTCTTGCAAAACTGTAAGGATGTTGGGATAAGCAGGAGCCCCAGTGAGGAGGGTGGATGGGACTCTGTGCATGCGATGCATGCTGGTTTCTGCGGCTGGCATGAAGGAGATAGAAAAAGGGAAAATACAAAAAGCTGAACTCAAAGAGTGAAGCATCTTTGCTGGGGATGTCAGCAGAGGTGGGTTGGTCACGACAGTGACCTGAAAGGTTGCAGGAGGGATCTGAATGACGAAAAAAGCTCAAAACCTGTCTCGGCAGGCAAGAACAGCAGAACTTTTGGGCTTAGAGGACAACATCTAAAACCCTGTGGCAGAGGCAGGCACCCATTCTTCAGCTCCAGCAATGGCATACAAGCAACTGTACCTGCAGGGGAGAGAGCCGCCAGCTCCCTGTGCAGCTTCGGGCCCTCTGCCAACAGCACGGTGCCGTGCCAGCAGTGCAGGTCCCCCCCTCAGGAGAGCAGACGGGGATTCGGCGCCCAGCCTGTGCCCATACAACACGACTGCGACAGTGGTGCGTGCGACGCGCTCTGCACACGCCGCTCCTGGCTGGTGGCAAGCCAAGCTGGGATCTGGGTGGTTGCTATGGAGAAGTGTAGTTAAATGCACAAAACACGTGCCAAACGGCCATAACTGCTCTGGGGGCAGAGAGAGTCGGGAGCTTTACAGCGTGTTGCTGAGGGATGGTATCCCTTGGGGCATGGAGGCTTTTTTTGGCCTGCCGGGAAAACCAGTGCGGGACCTACTGCGCTTGGTGTGCCGGACCCCTACGTGATGCACAAACTGGCCCTCCCTGTCACGAGGGGGTTTTTTAATTTGTTTTTCTCCATCTTGATGCTCTGGTGTGATCCTACGGTGTATCTAAGCAGCCAAAGCCAGCTCCTACCAGCAAAACTGAGACCACACCAGATGGACAGTGTAGACCCACTCGTCAGCTGCTGCCAAAGCTGAAGCCCGCAAGGCAGCGAGAGACTCCGGGAAGAAGG
Organism: Anarhynchus alexandrinus; assembly: GCA_008711295.1. NCBI lineage: Eukaryota > Metazoa > Chordata > Aves > Charadriiformes > Charadriidae > Anarhynchus > Anarhynchus alexandrinus. Next base: position 5,582,263 of record VUYV01000011.1, on the reverse strand, counting down.
CAACAGCGGGGAAGGGGCGCCCCGACGCTGCTCATGTCTGTAAGGCAGCAGTGCTTTGCAAGGAAGAAGCCAAAGCGGGTTTGCACAGGCAGCCCCACGCCGGGCTGCAGGGTGCCCTGAACGGCACCCCGCTGCTGTGCCCAGCCTGGCGGCCACGCGGGTGGCTGCACCCCACGTCCCCCCGCCTGGCACCCCGTGTTGGGTGTCCCCGTGTGCCGCCGTGGGGGACTGCCTCGCAGTCTGGGGCCGAGCAGTGCTGCCAAGGGGGATGTCCCCGTGTCACCCGCGGGGGTACAACACGAGGTCCCCAGGCTGCGGGCCAGGCCCCGTGGACCAGCGCCGGCCCGTTCCGCCGGCCCTGGCCGCGGCCTCCCGGCGGCACCGCGCCGGGCCGTGCGGAGGCAGCCGG